>CM067175.1:62667103-62685513 GCA_034093135.1 Erigeron breviscapus | reverse complement strand
CATCTTCCGAAAGTTAATATGTCCCATTCTTCGATGCCAGAGGAGAGATTCAGAATCATTTGCTTTGCTCAACAAACAGAGGGGCTCCGTTGGATTATCAACACCTAAAACTAAGCCATAGATGTCTCTCTTCCTAGGAGCTCTGAGCATAATCCATTCTTCGGAATAACGAAACCCGGCTTCAAGATGAATGCCTCCTTTTCTGTGAAATGAACATTGTTGCCCTTGTCACAGATCTGTGAGACACTCATTAGATTATGAGTAAGTTGTTCCACATAGTTTACTCTTTCTAGAGTAAGTTGTCCATTGACGACATCTCCCTGACCGGTGATGTTGCCGCCCTTGGATCCAGCAAAACAAACATACGACCCATTTATACCAGTAAAATTGGACAAGAGTTTCCTGTCCCCTGTCATGTTCCTGGAGCATCCACTGTCAAGGTACCATAAATGGATTGGTTTCCTTGGAACTCCCTGCACATAAAATGAGAGAAATTAGTTTTCATTGGGGACCCAAACCTTCTGAGGTTTGGGTCGTCCCTTCTCATCCCTTAGAATCAGTCCAGTCCAATACCCATTGCTAGAAGCCGTGGGTAGAACATGATTCTCATCTCGTCTTCTCACAGGAGAAGACTTCTGACCTCTCGTCGGAGAAGATCTAGGAGAATGAGGGCCATAATAAGATCGAACATTCGAATGAATTTGGTCATAGAATGAATTTTGACTTTTAGGAACAGAACGATCAGGTCGTGGAGGTGTTTGAAAACGATTTGAAATCCTATGAACATTTCCTGAGGAACCTTTCAGTGGAGATTCACGTCGTTGAGGTATAGTAAACGGTTTTGAAGAAGATTGAACTTTAGCCTCATAAACCTGTTTATTATTACCCAACCCCCTTTTTCCTTCTGAAGTGGAAGCCTTTGAAGGAGAACCTGATCTTCGAGGTCTATTTGGACATACACTATAAACATGACCCTTTTCATGACAAGCAAAGCAAGAGAGGACCTTGAACTTTTTGTTTGTATATACCTTTTTATCGGTACCTACAGATTCATTATTAGCACTAGTGTCCACTGACTTACTTGTTTTTCTTTGAATTTCCTTTTCAGGGTCTTGTTTAGTTGGTGAAATCCTAGACTTCCTAGCACCATCTTTCTCATGTCTATCTTTACTTGAAGATTTCTTAAGTGCAGGCATTAAGATGTGCTTTAAAACCTTAGTTGCTTCTTCATTAACGGCTAAGTTGTCTTCAGATTTTCTAATCCTAGACTGCTTAGGTAATGGAGTGAGACGTTGCTGACTTAATTTCTTCATATCCTCAATACCAACATCCCACACTTTATCAATCCTCTTAGGGTCAATAGATTCTAATGGGAATTCTAACTCAGTATAGACCCTATTACTCTTATGAAGTGTAAAGTGTACAATACTATCTTTCTGACCATAAGGAGTAGACTGATTTAAAGCAACACCTTTCAATTTCTCTTCCTTGTTAGGTTGAGAAGAACCTCCTTTAGACTCTTTTGTTCCCTCAGGCAACTTTGCTTCGGAAATTGAGTCTTTTGGTTTACCATCTACAACACTAGGTTGAAGTAGGATTTCAGGAATATTAGGTTCAACAGGAGTATAGTTATTATTGAAAGGAGGAGGCACATCTTTATAAGAAATCTTAGCAGTTTCAAAACTCTTAGAAGAAGAATTCTCAAACTTTTTCATATGCGTCAAAAGCTCAGAATGTCTAGCAGAATCAGATTTAGCCTTAAATTCCAAGATTTCTATCCTAGCATCAGCAAGTTCCTTTTCTACGGTAGCACACTTTCTAGCTAACAAGGAATAAGCTTCACTACTTACTCTTTCTATAGCCACAGAATGATTGACTTTATCTTTCATTGCTCTAATGTCAGATTCTAAGGATCTAATCTTTTCCTTGAAAAATTTTTCCTTATCATTTACAGTTAGACCCTTTTTAATTAATTTATCTCTTTCATCATGAGCAGTATTGACAACAGATTCTAATTTCTTAATTTGTTCATTCTTTTGTTCAAGTTCATCAAACATGCGATTAACAATTTTGCAAACATGAACAATAGTATGTAAAGAATAAGATACCTGTTGGTCTGCCTCTTTGCAATCTGCCATGTAAGCTACAAAGTCATCCACAGTCATGCCAGCCGAAATCTCAAAATCTTGCATCTGCTCCTCAATAGTCTTGTCACTCTTTTCTGTGGCAGAATCATCTTTAACCTCAGCTGCTTTCACCTCTTCAGTAGCTTTCACTTCTTCAAGGTTCTTGACTTCTTCTAACTCATTGTCAGATTCGGAATCAGTATCATATACACCAGCAGCAACAGATTCCACATTCGAACTATTAGTATTTTCATACAATTGCTCTTCACTGTGGTAGACTGTGGTGTCCATGAAATCATCTGGAGAATCAACTATTTGAGCCATATCATCAAGAATTTCGGCCAAATAAGCGTTATTGTTCTCATCATGAGGAAGATTCCAAACATAAGAACCATCTGGTTGAACAGCTACTATAGCCTTGTCATTTCCAGTGACATTTGCAGTAGTATCATCAGTTAACAAAAGAGCTCTAGTAGGATTTTGATTGAACGGACGATTACCACCTCTATCTTGACGTGCAGGAGTAACATTTGCCTCTCTCTTAGGCCGTTGACATTCTCTGGCAAAATGTCCAAAACCTTCGCAGTAATAGCATTTCACCTTTGACTTGTCAAATCCTTGAGTACCTCCTGTAAGTTGTCTTCCTGTTCTATTCATAAACTTTTGTACTCTCCTGGTGATCATTGCCAATTGCCATTTCAGATCCATTTCTTCAACATCATCTGGATCTATCTGATCGTAATCTTCATCAATAAGTGTTGGATTTGTGATTCTTCCTGCAACAAAAGCTTCATGTGCAGCACACATTGCAGCAAATACATTCATCCTACCCTCAGCTGATTTCATATTCATAGGCATGGATTTGTAACCCGCAGAAGAAGATGAAATGTTTCCGAATTTCATATTTCCAGTCTTTGCACCGTCATTAGCCTTTTTACCTTTGTTACCAGCATCAGTAGCCATGAATCCAAAAGAATCATCTCCATCCATTTGTGCACCACAATTGTCTGTCTCACCAGTATTACCAACTCCAGAAAGAAAGCATTAACATCAGCTGTTGGATTTTTCATAGTGGCATGATAGAGAGATGGATCTTGTGTGAAATTGTCTTGAAGATCTTTTGCCTTATCCTTCATTTCTCTGTTTCTTAGAGTGGATATAACTCCATCTATTCGAAGAGATGCGTAATCAGCTCTTTCTTGCAATCCATGACGAAACTCTTTGTATGCTTTCGGCAAACCATCCAGGAATTTATCCACTATCTCAGTAGGAGTGTATCTAAGGTCAAAATAAGCTAATTCAGTAAGAAGATGTTGATATCTCAGAATAAGATCCTCAACTTGTTCATTCTTTGTGGCATTGAAGCAATCAAATTGTTTCTTAAGCATTTTAATTCTATTTTTCTTCAATAATGGATCACCTTCACAATGAGCTTCAATAGCATCGAACAATTGCTTTGAAGTCTTGTATTCTTGTTTAGGAAACAAGTGCACCAACTCTTGAGGAATGCACATACGAAGTGTGGAAAGAGTCTTTACTTCAATGGCGTAGTTAGCCTTTTCTTCGCCCGTTAATTCTCCCACCTTGTATGTAGAAGTAACTCCATTCACAGTAAGAGTGGGCCACTCATAACCTTCAGTGATCATGAGCCACATATTTAAGTCTTCTCGTTGAATGAAATCTTCAAATCGACCTCTCCACGCCCAAAAGTCAGCTAATGAGATTAACTGTTAGTTCTAACGAAGATTATCTTCGTTAGTTCCTAACGAAGATTATCTTCGTTAGTTCCTAACGAAGATTATCTTCGTTAGTTCCTAACGAAGATTATCTTCGTTAGTTCCTAACGAAGATTATCTTCGTTAGTTCCTAACGAAGATTATCTTTGTTAGTTCCTAACGAAGATTATCTTTGTTAGTTCCTAACGAAGATTATCTTCGTTAGTTCCTAACGAAGATTATCTTCGTTAGTTCCTAACGAAGATTATCTTCGTTAGTTCCTAACGAAGATTATCTTCGTTAGTTCCTAACGAAGATTATCTTCGTTAGTTCCTAACGAAGATTATCTTCGTTAGTTCCTAACGAAGATTATCTTCGTTAGTTCCTAACGAAGATTATCTTCGTTAGTTCCTAACGAAGATTATCTTCGTTAGTTCCTAACGAAGATTATCTTCGTTAGTTCCTAACGAAGATTATCTTCGTTAGTTCCTAACGAAGATTATCTTCGTTAGTTCCTAACGAAGATTATCTTCGTTAGTTCCTAACGAAGATTATCTTCGTTAGTTCCTAACGAAGATTATCTTCGTTAGTTCCTAACGAAGATTATCTTCGTTAGTTCCTAACGAAGATTATCTTCGTTAGTTCCTAACGAAGATTATCTTCGTTAGTTCCTAACGAAGATTATCTTCGTTAGTTCCTAACGAAGATTATCTTCGTTAGTTCCTAACGAAGATTATCTTCGTTAGTTCCTAACGAAGATTATCTTCGTTAGTTCCTAACGAAGATTATCTTCGTTAGTTCCTAACGAAGATTATCTTTGTTAGTTCCTAACGAAGATTATCTTCGTTAGTTCCTAACGAAGATTATCTTCGTTAGTTCCTAACGAAGATTATCTTCGTTAGTTCCTAACGAAGATTATCTTCGTTGGATGAACTTAGAACGAAATTAAGTTAAATTCGTTGTCAGACTAAGTTTTGCTAAGTTCGTAAGGCGAACGAACTTAACGACAGAAAGTGTTTTGGGAGGTTTTTGGGAGAATAACAACCAAACAAACGATCTCAACCCTTCGATAAGATATCGAATGGCTCTGATACCACTTGTGAGTCCCTCGATAGCTACTGATCGCTCTCGAGATCGTCTATTGTTATGTCGTGAGTGCGGAATCCTCACGAGATAACTAGTTTGATTAGTTATCGTGGTTATTGCTAATTAATTCAATATAATCAGCCTTAAATGAACTATATTCGTTTGCTATAGCATAGAAAACGAACTTAGTCGCCTCTGGTGTGTGTAATATCAACTGGTCACCTCACTTTAGGGTTTCCAATCGTTTATATATGTTCACGATCGATATTGGGCTTACTGGGCTTTGTTCTTACGAACTTAGCAGTCCAGCCCATAAAACGAAGATTATCTTCGTTAGTTCCTAACGAAGATTATCTTCGTTAGTACTAAATACCATCAATCATCTATGCTTAGTTATTTTCCAAGTACTTTATGTACAAGAAACCTAACATATATTATGTTTGTACTTGTATGATATACATAACAAACATCATATATAAACATATAAATAACACCAAAACATGTAATTAATCATTACTAAAACACGAAGTCCATAATCTATCAATTACATATAAATTAATAAGACATAATCAAATCTAAGTTGCTGTTGTCACATCAACATGCATCAACAGAAAACAACAAATGGAATCTGGAGAAGAAGAGCAAACTGTTGAAGATGCTGATGATGAAACTTCCAAGAAGTTAGAACAAGAATGCATCATGATAGAGATTTTCAAAAGAAATCAAAAGGATGAACTGTTGGCCCATCAAAGGGAGATGGCAACAATGGGGACTCTGGACTCTTACAATGCTGGAAGGTTAGGCATAAATGTTGATGTATATAAAAAGATGAAAGATGACCCCAGAGTTCATCAATGCCTAAATGCATTAGATGATGTTCATGTACGCTCATTTTACGCCGAAGAAGAAGAAGTCTATGATTCTATAATTTATGGCGTGAGTGTACTAGAACTCATCAGACAAAGGAAGGATGAACTGGTAAGTCTCCAGAAAAAGATCAGAAAGAACGCTGGTGCTCTGGAGATAGAGTACAGGAAGAGACTTACTGGTTTACCAAAATTGACTGCCAAGCAAATCAAAGCGATCAAAGATGCTGATGTAAGCAAATTCATTCCCCTGGACACTTCTCGAAAAATTGATCGTCAACAACTCCAATCTGCTGTAGAGCAAAAGAGAATGTCCAAGGAAACTGAAGCATTGATCCAGCAAGCCAAGCTGAAAGAAAAATACAATGAAATGTTAAACTTCAGGGCTGATGCCAGAAGGATCACTGGTGCTGAGATCAAATTGGCTGAAAATAATGAAGGCATGTCTAAGTTTGAAGTAAAGTTGACCAGGGAGGGTAACTTTACTGATGAGAGGAAAAGTACTTCAGTCCAAGCATTTGGATGGAGTGAACTGAAAGAAATCGCTTTAACGTTCAGGGGGAAGACAAATGTGTCGACTGATGTTAAAGCATTTCTGAAAAGAGTTGAAAAGGTATGGAGAAGAAAGCAACAGATGGAAGTTGCAATGGGCATAAGATCGCCAGAATCAATACCATCTTCTCCATCACCAAAGAGAAAGGCTACTGAAGATGCTCCAGGACAGACATCAAAAAGAAGGGCCTGACTCTTATCATTTACTTGTTGTAAATTTATTGCTTTATGAAAATTGTATACTATTTATCAGTTGATGTATGTAATAATAGTTGCAATTTTTGATTCATATAAGTAAATGATCAGATTTAGTCTAAGTTAGAACTTAAAAGATGAAACTGAAAACACTCATGATCTATAAAGTGTTTTCCAGTAACTTAGATTTTTAGACTAAGTCAAAACTTGTGTTTTTCAAGCATACAAAATTGTATAGATTCAAGCTTGAAAACACTTGCATTATTTCTAAGCAAATAGGGGGAATTTGTTAGGTCCAGATTTAGTCCAGATTTAAGTCCAGATTTACTGGACTCGCTCCAGACTCGACTACTGGAGCCTTACTGAAGATCTGTCCAGAAACGTGTTCTACTGGACCTACTCCAGACTTGGAATCTGGAGTCCCTCTGAAGATTTGTCCAGAAATAATGGAAGACCAGTGAGCAAATACTTGTATAGGAAATCTGGAGTATTCTCCAGATTAGCTCACTGGACTTTACCCCAGTCCAGATCAACTCTACTGAAGACATTCTCACTGAAGTCAAAGACTGAAGTCAGAATAAAGAAGACTTACAAATGGCGGAGTCCACTGGAAGTCTTACCAGATCTGTACACTGGAGGATTGTCAGTGCTCTAGACCTTACAAGTCTGAACACTGATATCGAGGATTGACTTTTGCCTTTACACACTTTCCAAAGAACAATCCACTTGTTCTTTACCAAAGCTTATGTGTGTAAAGGTGGTTGGATAAAAGGATGCAAAGTCATTTGATGTGACTTTATCCTTATTCTTTATCCAATACATTTAATGTTCTTGTCGGATCATTAAATGTATGCAACCATATTTGTACGGCACAAAATTCACTGGTGAATTTTGTTGCCTATAAATACAAAGTCATTTCTTTGAGAAAATTACTTTTAAGCATACATTTTGCATTTAAGTGAATTTGTCTAAATACTCTCGATCTTAAACAGGGATACTTCACAACTTTAAGTATCTCAATCCAAAAGAGTTATTTGACAAATATAGATCATTTGTAATTCATAGGTTGTTAGGATACATACTTATTTGTATTATCTTGATTCCGCACAACCTTGTATTTTATTTAACATCATAAATAAAATACACCATTGAAAAATACATAATGTTCCACTTTACTTGTTTATTGCTTTAAGTCTTGTATTACTTATTTATATACTCTTGCATTTATTTACAAGTAATACTAGTCCAAATGTGATAATAAGAATTGATTTGGACAGTTATAACTAGATGTGACAAAAAAAAAAGTAAACTGTGAAGAAGATGTGATAATAAGAATTGATTTGGACAGTTATAACTAGATGTGACAAAAAAAAAGTAAACTGCGAAGAAGATGTGATAATAAGAATTGATTTGGACAGTTATAACTAGATGTGACAAAAAAAAAGTAAACTGCGAAGAAGATGTGATAATAAGAATTGATTTGGACAGTTATAACTAGATGTGACAAAAAAAAAGTAAACTGCGAAGAAGATGTGATAATAAGAATTGATTTGGACAGTTATAACTAGATGTGACAAAAAAAAAGTAAACTGCGAAGAAGATGTGATAATAAGAATTGATTTGGACAGTTATAACTAGATGTGACAAAAAAAAAGTAAACTGCGAAGAAGATGTGATAATAAGAATTGATTTGGACAGTTATAACTAGATGTGACAAAAAAAAAGTAAACTGCGAAGAAGATGTGATAATAAGAATTGATTTGGACAGTTATAACTAGATGTGACAAAAAAAAAGTAAACTGCGAAGAAGATGTGATAATAAGAATTGATTTGGACAGTTATAACTAGATGTGACAAAAAAAAAGTAAACTGCGAAGAAGATGTGATAATAAGAATTGATTTGGACAGTTATAACTAGATGTGACAAAAAAAAAGTAAACTGCGAAGAAGATGTGATAATAAGAATTGATTTGGACAGTTATAACTAGATGTGACAAAAAAAAAGTAAACTGCGAAGAAGATGTGATAATAAGAATTGATTTGGACAGTTATAACTAGATGTGACAAAAAAAAAGTAAACTGCGAAGAAGATGTGATAATAAGAATTGATTTGGACAGTTATAACTAGATGTGACAAAAAAAAAGTAAACTGCGAAGAAGATGTGATAATAAGAATTGATTTGGACAGTTATAACTAGATGTGACAAAAAAAAAGTAAACTGCGAAGAAGATGTGATAATAAGAATTGATTTGGACAGTTATAACTAGATGTGACAAAAAAAAAGTAAACTGCGAAGAAGATGTGATAATAAGAATTGATTTGGACAGTTATAACTAGATGTGACAAAAAAAAAGTAAACTGCGAAGAAGATGTGATAATAAGAATTGATTTGGACAGTTATAACTAGATGTGACAAAAAAAAAGTAAACTGCGAAGAAGATGTGATAATAAGAATTGATTTGGACAGTTATAACTAGATGTGACAAAAAAAAAGTAAACTGCGAAGAAGATGTGATAATAAGAATTGATTTGGACAGTTATAACTAGATGTGACAAAAAAAAAGTAAACTGCGAAGAAGATGTGATAATAAGAATTGATTTGGACAGTTATAACTAGATGTGACAAAAAAAAAGTAAACTGCGAAGAAGATGTGATAATAAGAATTGATTTGGACAGTTATAACTAGATGTGACAAAAAAAAAGTAAACTGCGAAGAAGATGTGATAATAAGAATTGATTTGGACAGTTATAACTAGATGTGACAAAAAAAAAGTAAACTGCGAAGAAGATGTGATAATAAGAATTGATTTGGACAGTTATAACTAGATGTGACAAAAAAAAAGTAAACTGCGAAGAAGATGTGATAATAAGAATTGATTTGGACAGTTATAACTAGATGTGACAAAAAAAAAGTAAACTGCGAAGAAGATGTGATAATAAGAATTGATTTGGACAGTTATAACTAGATGTGACAAAAAAAAAGTAAACTGCGAAGAAGATGTGATAATAAGAATTGATTTGGACAGTTATAACTAGATGTGACAAAAAAAAAGTAA
This sequence comes from Erigeron breviscapus, assembly GCA_034093135.1. Lineage (NCBI taxonomy): Eukaryota > Viridiplantae > Streptophyta > Magnoliopsida > Asterales > Asteraceae > Erigeron > Erigeron breviscapus. Next base: position 62,675,915 of record CM067175.1, on the reverse strand, counting down.
ACTGCGAAGAAGATGTGATAATAAGAATTGATTTGGACAGTTATAACTAGATGTGACAAAAAAAAAGTAAACTGCGAAGAAGATGTGATAATAAGAATTGATTTGGACAGTTATAACTAGATGTGACAAAAAAAAAGTAAACTGCGAAGAAGATGTGATAATAAGAATTGATTTGGACAGTTATAACTAGATGTGACAAAAAAAAAGTAAACTGCGAAGAAGATGTGATAATAAGAATTGATTTGGACAGTTATAACTAGATGTGACAAAAAAAAAGTAAACTGCGAAGAAGATGTGATAATAAGAATTGATTTGGACAGTTATAACTAGATGTGACAAAAAAAAAGTAAACTGCGAAGAAGATGTGATAATAAGAATTGATTTGGACAGTTATAACTAGATGTGACAAAAAAAAGTAAACTGCGAAGAAGATGTGATAATAATAACTAGTGTAACAGTTTATTGTTGTTACTCATTTTTTTTGTGAAATGATTTGGACTATTATAACTAGAGTTTGATTGTTGAAAACTAAAATATAGGTTGGAGATGAGGTTTTTCTTAAAAGCATTCTAAACCCAACGGAGATTGTAGCAAAAGGATGGGTGAAGAGCTTGGACCCAAATGAGCTAGTAGGTAGTAAAGAGATTGGAAAGGGATGGTGTGAGGTAAATGCTCAAGTACCGATAAAAAGAGATGAAATGTTGGTGAGACCATATGGATTATTTTCCACAATTGAAGATTGTATTGGTGCAACTATCGCATGGCCCTGTCCTTTCATCTCGGTATGTATTTGTTAAACTTGTGTTATTAATAATTTTATTAACATGTACCTTAATGATTATACAAGAATGGTTTATTTGTAGGTGATCCGTGAGGATTGAGGATGCATGATAACATGGGATTTTGTGCTAGCTTCTTGTTTCTTTTATTGCTTTTAATTTCTATTGTTAGATTTATAAGACTTTATGTTGAATAATGTTATAACTTTTTTATGTTTAATGTGTTTGTAATGAACATGCTTATTTGAAATATAATAAAATTTTATTCCTTGAGGTTATATACATAATAACTATATATTAGTATTTTATATATGTTGGTGGTGTGTTTATTGTTTAATAAAAACCATTATTTGGATGTCCTATTAAACATGTTAGACCATTGTAAAAATGTCCTAATATGTCTTTATTAGGACGCTAATTGGGTTGTTCATAAACATATTATGCGACCATAAAGTTGGTTTCATAATCTTATTTGAGATATTAGGTCTCTTTTCTTGGTACTAAAGTATATATAATGTTACATACCAAGGGTCCTATTATCTAGTTTTTAAGGACACTTATATGTGTACTAAAAGATTAAAAGTAGGTAAGAACATGTTAGAACATTGTAAAAGTGTCCTAATATGTTTTTATTAGGACACTATTTGGGTTGTTTATAGACATATTATGCGACCATAAAATTGGTTTCATCATCTTATTTGAGATATTAGGACTCTTTTCTTGGTACTAAAGTATATAATGTTACATGGTAAGGGTCCTATAAAATAACTTTTAAGGACGCTTGTATGTGTATCAAAAGATTAAAAATGAGTAGCCACATGTTAGAACATTGTAAAAGTGTCCTAATATGTTTTTATTAGGACCCTAATTGAGTTGTTCATAGACTTATTATGTGACCATTATATTGGTTTCATAATCTTATTTGAGATGTTAGGACGCTTTTTGAGTTCCAGGACTTTTTACGACCCCCTTACATGGGACGCTTGTACGGTTGGTCCTATTAAAAGAAAGGTCCTATAAAGTAACATTATAGGACGTTTTTGGGTGTCCTAAAAGCCATGTTTTGTTGTAGTGAGACTACTAAGAACTGACCCAGAGATCTCTTCAGTGATTTCTTTCAGCATATATACTATGCCTGAACTTCTTAGTACATTCATCACTGATGTTGCTTATGATGGATCTCTGGTCAAGGGCTGGCCTATTTTCCAGACTACTTACTGACCTGGTCAACTTTTGGACCTCTTCTTCCAGACCAGCAAGAGGTTGTTGAATTTCTGTTTTTACTGCAGTCTGAACAGAAGTTAACAGCCTTTCTTTCAATCCCTGGACTGCCACTTTGAAATTTTCAGAATTTTTATTGGTGGCCACAGTACCAATTCATTAAGCTTCTCAAAAACAAGCTTTTCATTTCCAGCAAATAGGTTCATTTCTGAGGCAAGATTATTTAATAATAAAGATTTAAATTCAGAAACAACCTGGGAAGAGGACTGTAGTGATCTCTCCAGGTCCACCACCTTATTCAAAAGGCCTTGGACCTCGGTGGAAGAAGAAGTGGAGAGACCACCTGGAGGAGTAAGATTAGAAGCAATTCTGGTCGCCAAAGAGACTTGTGCCTGGACTCCTTCAGTGAATGTTTCAGATGTTGTAGCAGTAGAGTCCAGTACACGATTTTCTGGAAAGTCTAGTGGCGTTTCAAGTGGTGGAAGTTGAACTGATGAAAAATGAATTGAACTGGGTTGAAATAAGGAGTACTTGATGGAATTGAAGATGGTGGTGGTGGAGGTGGTGCAGAAATTGATTCTGGTGGTGGTGGCATATTTAGTGATTCTGGAGGAGGTGGCATATCTGAAAGAATTTGAGTGACTGAAGTGTGTTCTTCTTCCATTTCCACATCACCCAGAAAATCCATGTTTGAATCAAAATTGTTATTGTCAGACATGGGTGAATCTGTTTCATTCCAAACTGGAGCATCACCAACTGTCTGATCACCAATTTCCCTGTTTAAATCAATCTGAGCATCCTGCTCAACATTTTCCTCACCAACAGCCTGAACATTTTCTTGTTCAACAATAAGAGTACCATTTGAATTCATTATGTCCCCAGCCGAAGAATGTGAAACTGGAATTACTAGAGGTGAGGCTCCAGTAACCCCAGTTTATGCAAGAGTTGTGTCAGAAATATGGCTTTGTAAATTTTGTTGTGCTGACACGGACTCTACTGAGGGTTGGGCTGACCCTCTATTTTCTTCACCACTCACCCCTAAAAGAAGATTGGGAGTGGTTGCTTGTGGGTTTTCCCTTATGACATCTCCAGATTCCTGTTGGGAGGAATCTGGATAGCGAGTTTCGGTTCTATTGGGAGTGACCACTTCTCCTCCCTTCCTAAGACGTCTGGTTGTATTTCTTGGTCGTCTGGGGGTTCTTGTGGTAAACTTTCAACATTTTGCTAAGGGTCAGGAGCCACCTGGGTAATTGGTGGCACCATTTTAGCATTGAGGACTCCAGTGGGTCCTTCATTGTTTTGAAGCCCACCTAGAGCCTCTTCCAAGTCATCTGGTGATGATGCTTCAGTTTCATCTCTTCTAAAATGGTGAATCATATTTGGAGGGATATCAACTTCATCCAGTTGTAGATTTTAATTGGGTTAAATCCCTCATATATTCACACACAGAAAAATGGTCTGAATCATAATCATACTGATTACCAAGAGCTCTTTTAAAAATTAGTGAAAGGAAACGAATAAATGGTACATGTGCTTTTCTACCTTTCACCTTCAGACGCTCAACAAGGTCATCAAAGAAAATCTGTGCAAAATCGACCCTGTATCCAAACCATAGGCAGTAAGCAATCTGGAGTTGTGTCTGGTTTATCTGGTCCAATCCTCCAGAACTACCTCCTAAACATTCAACCAAATGAGTGAAGAAAAATCTCCATGAGTCTGTTAATTTACTCATGTAGATTGCTCCTTTTCATTGAAGCTGACCATGCTCATCCAATATATCCGAATGACCCATCTGCCTACAAACATCCCTCATATTAATGCCAGAGGGAAGTGTAGTGGCCATCTCGTTTTCTGCTAGGTAATTCAACTGAAGAGCGTCTCTGAGGGAGTCAACAGTAAGAGTGAAGGCCCGGGTGCCTTGTTTCAGTGTAAAGTGAATTGACTCATCTCTGTCATCATACTAGCTGTGTACCAAAATTCAGACAAGTATTAGTGGTACATATTCCCTGGATTAAGGGTTAGGGCACCATATAAAGGACAACTTAAAAAGAAAGCAGTTAGTCGTCCAATAATGGAAGTGGGTTCATAAGTGATGCCAGAGAGTTTGGCCATCCAATTATTCATGTTTATTCGGATGGCCACCGCATTTAAAGTAATGTGTGGTGCTCTTTTTACGGCGGGAGGAGGAACATATTGGGCAGAAAAAAGATTTTTAGCAGAGTTTGATTGTCTAGGGGCCATTTTGTGCAAACAAATAACCCAGAAAAGAAGGAAAATATGATGATTTAGAGCTTTTTAGGGTTAGATTTGATGAATTTAAGATGGAAAAGAGTGATGATTGGAATTGAATGAAGAAGAGAGTAAATGAAGGAATTTTGGGAGTAAATGCTTTCGAAATGAAGTGAAAGTGAAAGTAAATAAGGGTATTTATAGGGGAGAGAGAAAATGGAATTCAAAACGGTTTATTTCAAATTTATTCAATTTAATTTTGATCGGTTTTTGAAATCCGCATTTAATGTTTTACATCACACATAAATGTGCGACGGTTGACAGCCCACAAAAGCTACCTACTTGCACTTTTGTCTTCCCAAGGTAAAAATACCATCATTTAGTTTGAAAAATGACATGCCACGTAGGATAAACAATAACTGTCCATTCAAAAGGTTTGCTTACGTGGCACGCACAAAGACCAAGTATTAAAATATTATGACTGACAGACTATGACTCATTTTAGTGCATCTGGAGGTTGACTGGACACTCCAGTATCACTGGTGGATTAAGCCAGTGAGGGTATGCACTTCTGATACACTGGAGGTCTTCCAGTAAAGTACCAGTAATATTTTCCAGAAAATTTCTTCCAGTGAGAAAATAAATTCCCCCTGAAATTGAAAACATTTTAAGGACAAAAATATTTCTTTGAGTCTTCCCCCTGGAATGGTGATCCATAAATCTATTAATGCAAAGATAGTATCACAAAGGCGTTCGATAGCTAAGCTGGCATAGATTTACAAATCTGGAAATCAAAGAACCCTGCCAGTGTCACAAAGGCGTTCATAACAAGGTTCCAGATTTAAGGGTTCAACATTCCCAACTCACCAACAAGATATTCAAAGGTTTTAACATCCAGTGGTTTGGTAAAAATGTCAGCGAGTTGTTTGTCAGTGGGAATAAAATGGAGTTCTATGTAATTTTTCATAATATGATCACGAATAAAATGATACCTGAGATCGATGTGCTTTGTTTTTTACTGCATGACTGGATTGTTTGAGATAGCAATGGCACTGGTATTATCACAAAATATGGGAGTCTTTGAATATTTAATACCATAATCAAGCAATTGGTTCTTCATCCAGAGTATCTGAGCACAACATCTGGCTGCAGACACGTATTCAGCTTCAGCAGTTGACAATGAAACTGAAGTTTGCTTCTTACTGGTCCAACTGACCAGTTTGCCACCAAGGAAATGACATCCACCAGTAGTGGATTTCCTGTCTATCTTACAACCTGCATGATCTGAATCTGAATAACCCATTAGATCCATGCCCGAGCCTTTGGGATACCAAAGGCCCAAACTGGGGACACCCTTAAGGTATTTCAGTATGCGCTTTACAGCAAGCATATGAGATTCTTTTGGATTAGACTGATATCTGGCACATAAACATGTTGAAAACATAATATCTGGTTTATTGGCAGTTAAATACATCAGTGAACCAACCATGCCTCTATAGATAGTGGTGTTCACTGGTTTACCATCTGGATCTGAGTCCAGAGTAAGTGGTGCAGAAATTGGAGTGGGTTTAGATGGTGTAGAGTTCATTTCATATTTCTTTAAAAGATCTCTAACATATTTCTCTTGATTAATGAAAATACCATCTCTCATCTGTTTAATCTGGAGTCCTAGAAAATATGTTAATTCACCCATTAAACTCATCTCATATTCAGATGACATAATTTTAGAAAATTTCTTGCACATGTTTTCATCAGTAGACCCAAAAATAATATCATCAACATAAATTTGTACTAGTAGAAGATTACCTTTTTCATGAAGAATAAATAAGGTATTGTCAATTGCACATCTTTTAAAACCATTTTTCAATAAGTGTTTAGTCAGAGTATCATACCAGGCACGTGGAGCTTGTCTGAGACCATAAAGTGCTTTGTCCAGACGATATACCTAGTGGGGATGTTTTTCATCAATGAAACCTGGTGGTTGTCTGACATAAACTTCTTCTTCTAGTTTTCCATTCAAAAATGCACTCTTTACGTCCATCTGGTAGACCTTGAACAGATGATGAGCAGCAAATGCTAAGAAAATTCTGATCGCTTCAAGTCTAGCCACTGGAGCAAAAGATTCATCAAAATCAACATCTGATTGGCAATACCCCTGCGCAACCAATCTGGCCTTGTTTCTGAAAACATGGCCATCTTCATTACCTTATTCCTGAAGACCCATCTAGTTCCAATTGGTTCTTTCTTGCCAACTGGGAAAGGAACCAGGTACCAAACCTTGTTCCTTTCAAACTGGTAAAGCTCTTCTTGCATAGCAATCACCCAGCTTGGATCTTCCATAGCCTCATCAATCTTCTTTGGTTCAATCAGTGATAAGAAGCTGACATATAGACATTGATCACTGGAGGCTATTCTGGTCTGAATCCCTCTACTGGAGTCTCCTATGATTTGATCGATAGGATGAGCTTTTGTCCACCTAGAGTATTGACCAGGATTGTTATGAATAACAATATCAGTGCAAGAATTCTGCTGAGTATCCTCTGGTGTTGCTTCAGGAGGAGGATCTTCCCAAACTATTTCAACATCTTCATCTGAATCATTAAGATCATGATTTGCATCATGAAATTCTTCATTTGAAGGCATTTCTTGAAGTACTGGTTCAGTTTCAACAGGAACTGATACTGGGGGAGTAGTACGAACATCTGATCCAATAATAAGTTCAGAGGGTAGCTTGAAATTTATTGAACGATAGAATGGAGTACTACTGGAGGGTTTCTTAATCTGAATGGGTTCCAGATCAGGATGACTGGAAACTTCTTCTGGAGAATCTTTATTGTAGTTGATAGGATCATATTCACAGAAGACAATTGGAGTTACTGGGGAGTATCAAGGGTTGTCTTTTTATTGATTGCTGCATTTGATTCATCAAATGTGACATGTATTGACTCATAGACCTTCTCCAGTCTCTTGTTATAGACTCTGAAGGCCTTGCGAATGGCTGAATAATCTAAGAAATATCCTTCATCAGCTTTGGCATCAAATTTGCCTAACTGACTGGAGTCGTTCAGGATGTATACTAGACATCCAAAAACATGAAAATAACCAATATTTGGATTTCTATTTCTTAATACTTCATAGGCTGTCTTTTTGTGTCTTTTGATGTATACTGACCGGTTCTGGGTGTGGCAAGCAGTAGCAATTGCTTCAGCCCAGAAACTGGTAGGAAGACCAGATTCAGCAAGCATACTCCTGGCAGCTTCTATCAGCGTTCAATTTTTCCTTTCCACCACTCCATTCTGCTCTGGAGTGCGGGCTGATGAGAAGTTCTGGGAGATGCCAGTGTCAGTACAGAATGACTCCAGTATAGCATTCTGGAATTCTGTTCCATTGTCACTTCTTAACTGACACACTTTTTGCTTATATTTGAGCTCAATTTTCTTGATAAGAGCAATGATTTCAGCAGCAGCTTCATTTTTAGACCTGAGAAAGATAACCCAACAATATCTGGAGAATTCATCGACAATCACCAGGGTGTATCTTTTACCAGCACGAGTCTGAACATTCACTGGACCAAAAAGATCCATATGTAGCATATGAAGTGGTTCAGATATGCTGAAATTCTGCTTGGTCTTGAAACTGGTACGTTTCTGCTTTCCTATCTCATATCCTGGACATGGCCTTTCCTTTTTGAAGGAAACTGTAGGTATCTCATCTGCCAGTTGTTTTCTAGACAACTTATTAATATTTTTGAAATTTAAATGGGATAACCTTTTATGCCATAACCAGTTTGTGTCTTCATCAGCTTGAGTATAGAAACACTGCTCTGAAGGAGAGTTTTCCATATCCATCACATACACATTACCTCTTCTGGGAGCAATCAATACTACCTTCCAGTCCTTGTTGAATACAATGCCCTGAGCAATATTGAACAAAACTTGATAGCCATCATCACACATTTGACTTACACTGATCAGGTTATATTTCAAACCATTCACATATGCAACTCATCTGAATTTGACTTGTCCATTGTTCAGAACACCATACCCCTCAGTTTTTCCACAACCATCATTTCCAAAAGTAATGGAGGGTCCATCAGAAATTATGAACTCCTCCAGCAGGGTCTTACATCCGGTCATTGTCCTGCCAGCAGCGCTATCAAGATACCAAATATATTTCTTTCGATCGCCCTGCACATCCACCAGATTGATTAGTTAGATTTGGGAACCCATCGACTGATGGGTTCACTGGACCCTCCCTTATAGGTCCCTGGAGGTATCTGGTTGAGTTCACTTTCTTCCAAGATAGATTTCTCTGCAAATGCAATTGGAATTGACAGTTTTGAAACCTTTTTCTTTTTCTTTTCGACTGAAGAAACATTTTTCTCTTTCTTTGAAAAAGGTTTTGTATTTTGTTTAGGGCCAGATGAAGTACCCTCAAAATTGTTTAATCTTGCATTACAACTTTGAATTTGACGAGCCAGTAGTTGAAACTGGCTCTCTAGCCTTAACAAAACACTTTCATCAGATGACACCTGAGCCTTTCCAGATGACTGGACTTTAGGCTTAGGTAGGGATACATTCTCT
>CM067175.1:62627102-62666103 GCA_034093135.1 Erigeron breviscapus | reverse complement strand
TAGGCGAGAAAGAGATGAAGGGTCTTGTACAGAAGAATAAAAAATCTCAATGTCTGAAGCTGTTCCTTCAGAGTCCGAAGACTCTATCTGGATTTCACCCTCATCAACATCCATGTCCAGATCCATGAATGTTTCAAGTGGTTGAACTAGTTGTCCAGTCTCCTGATGCACTTGGTCAGTTTCCTGAAGAGTAACATCAGTTGTTGGCTCAGTCGTGGTGACATCATCGCCAGGAATAGAGGTCACTAGGGTTGCCTCAGTTATAACTGCTCTATTCTCAGTCATAACTTCATTGGCCGAAGAGTTTGGAATTTCAGTCTCCAGTTGTGACTGGTCGAAGACATCATCAGTTCGTGCATTAGTAGTGTTAGAAGTTTGGCCATCGACACTTTGTTGTGAAGACTCTAACTCTACTCTGGGTTGGGCGACCCCAGTATTCTCTTCACCACTTCCTCCTACAGAAATTGTGGAAGTGGTTGCTTGCGATTGTTCCCTTTGACTATCTCCAGCTTCCTGTTGGGAGGAAACTAGAGGGTTGGCTTGGGGTACTACTGTCAGTGGCTCGTACTGACTGAAGCCTAGGGCGACGAGTTCGAGGAGCCTTTTGTATAGCTGGAAGACATGTTTGGAGGCCTCTAGTTGTATCTGTAGGGACTGACAAGCTCGAACTGGTAGGGTTAGACTATTGTTCAGGCCCAACAACTGTCACAATGCCAGTGGACGAATCTGTGGGTCCCTCATTGTTTTGAGGCCCGCCCAATGCCTTTCCGACTCACCTTGTATTGGTGCATCGGTTTTAGTGAATGCCAGCAACATTCTTTGAGGAATCTCAACCTCCCCAGTTTCAGATACCAAGGAGTCAAGAATCCTGAGCTGTTCTGGGACAGTGTATAGTGATTGAGTGTTATAGTATTGCTCACTGCCCAGAATCAGCTTGAAACAGAGTGACAAATACCTGGATAAGGGGATGCAAAGTCCTCTTGGTGCCCTTCAGCTTCTGTACCAAGCTTCTGTATAGGATATCGGCAAAGTCAACTCTGAGTCCATTCCACAAGCAGTAAGCCATTTCTGCTTGTGTGGAGTTGATCTGGTCAAGGCCACCAGAACTCTCACCCATGCTTTCAACCAAGTAGATGAAGAAATATTTCCACGAGGGTGATAGGCCTTTCCACGTCATGGGGCCCTTAATTTTTAGAACCCCATTCTCCAGGCACTCCTTGTGTCCCATATCAAGGAGCACTTGCCTGAAGTTAATATTAGGGGAGATGACAGTTGGATTCTCCCCTGGAAGCCAATAGTTGAGAGAGAGGGCATCTCTCAATGTTTCTGCAGTAAGGGTACACCGGACTGTTCCACTTTTTAAGGTGAAGGAGATTGAAGAACAGTCAGCAGATAAGGAAGCAGTGTACCAAAACTCACACAAGTAGTCGTGAAACATCTTGCATGGGTTTGCAGAGAAGGTGATACCAATTGGAGAATCCCTTAAGAATCGTTGGATTCTACCAATGAGAGTATTGACGCCTTGAGAACCCTGTAACTAGCCATCGGATTGTTTGGATTTAGTTTGATGAGCGTAGTGTTACCAGGGGCACCAGATGCCTGTTTAACATCTGGTGAGGGAACATATGGACAGTGAGGAGATTTACATCTCGAGATCTAGATGATTTAGGTGCCATTTTATGAAGATATGAAATTGAACTTGCGAATTTGGGAATTAGGGTTTTCGATTTATGAAGCAGAGAGAGAAAAGAAGCAATGTTTGATGATGATTGGGAGTAAATGAGAGAATGTGAAAAGAAAGTAAATGATAATCGGAGTAAATGTGGGGATATTTATCAGGGTATGAAATCCCACTATAAATATAAAAATATTATTTTAATCCCAAATTTCTAAAACAAAAGGATATTTTGATTTATTGAAAATTTGAATTTCAAAAATATTTAATACCATCAAGTAAGCATTAAATGCTACGACGGCTGGTATTCCCACGCGCCCACTATCTTTTCACAATCCCCATAAAAGGTGCATCTTTTTACAAAAAAGTCTTTGACACGTCATGTGACGGTTGCAAGTAGGAAATACACTTGAGTACCATCACGTGTCACAAATATTGACCAAGTATTTTACAATGTTATGAAATCTGGTTGACCACCAGTTTAAAGACAAGGCTAAACATGTACACTAAACGATTAGTCCAGTGCCAGTTTCCAACTGGAGAGTTCTCCAGTTGCAATTTTTCAAACAAAAACAAATTTTGGTCAGAAAAATAATTTGAGTCTCTCCCCCTAGAACGATGATCCAGAAATCAATTAGTGCCAGGATAGTATCACAAAGGCGTTCGATAGCCTAGAGAGCAAAGATTATCTGGACCTCCTCAACTGGAGAACTTCATCAGTGTCACTGATGCGTTCATAACAAAGTCTCCAGTTTTAAGGATTTAGCATTCCCAACTCGCTGATGAGATGTTTAAAGGTTTTCTCATCAAGAGGTTTTGTAAAAACATCAGCGAGGTGTTTGTCAGTGGGGATGAAATGTATTTCAATGTCTCCTTTCATAACATGATCATGAATGAAATGGTACCTGATGTCAATATGCTTTGTCTTAGAGTGCATCACTGGGTTGTGAGATACAGCAATTGCACTGGTGTTGTCACAAAAGATTGGGGTCCTTGTATACTTCTGACCATAATCTAGTAACTGGTTCTTGATCCAGAGAATCTGGGCACAGCAACTGGCCGCAGATATGCACTCTGCCTCAGGAGTGGACATAGAGACTGATGTCTGCTTCTTGCTGGTCCAACTCACCAGTTTTCCTCCAAGGAAACGACAACCTCCAGTTGTTGACTTTCTATCAATCTTACAACCTGCATGATCTGAATCTGAATAACCCATTAGATCTAACCCTGAGCCTTTGGGATACCAAAGACCAAGGCTAGGACACCCTTTCAGGTATCTGAAGATACGCTTAACAGCATGCAAATGTGATTCTTTTGGGTTAGCCTGAAATCTGGCACATAGACATGTTGCAAACATTATATCCGGTCGACTGGCAGTTAAATACATCAGTGAACCAATCATACCACGATATTCAGTGGTGTTCACTGGTTTTCCAGTTGGGTCAGAGTCCAAATTTAAAGGTGCTGCAATAGGTGTGTTTTTAGATGGGATTGAATCATATTTGTATTTTCTTAACAAATCTCTGACATATTTTTCTTGGTTTATGAAAATACCATTTTCAGTTTGTTTAATCTGAAGACCCAAGAAAAATGTTAATTCACCCATTAAACTCATTTCATACTCAGATGACATGATTTTAGAAAACTTTTTACACATTGCATCATCAGTTGAACCAAATATAATATCATCAACATAAATTTGTACCAGTAAGATATTACCTTTTTCGTTTAAGATAAATAAGGTATTATCTATTGCACCTCTTTGAAAGTCATTTTTGAGAAGATGTTTAGTTAAAGTATCATACCAGGCTATTGGGGCTTGTCTGGGACCATACAAAGCTTTGTTCAATCTATATACCTAGTGAGGATGCTTCTCATTGATGAAGCCTGGAGTCTGTTTAACATACACTTCTTCTTCCAATGTTCCATTAAGGAACTCACTTTTGACATCTATCTGGAAGACTTTGAACTGCAGATGGGCTGCATAAGCCAAGAATATTCTGATGGCTTCAAGTCTTGCAACTGGAGCAAAAGTCTCATCAAAGTCAACGCCCTCTGCTTGATAATAACCCTTGTATCCATCATCACAAAGTTGGCTGACACTGATCAGGTTGTATTTTAAACCATTCACAAATGCAACTCTGGTGAACTGGACTTGTCCATTATTGATTATACCATATCCTTCAGTCTTTCCATTTTCATCATTACCAAACGTCACTGCCGGTCCATCTTGGACAGTGAACTCTTCTAGCAGGGGCTTACATCCGGTCATAGTCCGGCCAGCTGCGCTGTCCAGATACCAGGTATTCTTTTTACGATCGCCCTGCACACCCACAAAAATCATTAGTTATTTTTGTGAACCCATATTTTCTTGATGGGTTCACTGGACTTCACCACAAAAGTCTCAGTAGATTGTTGTGGTGTTGAACTGATGTCTGTAGCTGAAGCCTTTTTATCAGTTTCAGGTTCAGGAGTAAAAACGATTGGTACATGATATTTATTCCCCTTTTCTTTTCAGATTTTTTTCCAGATGGAACCTTTTGTTTTGGTTTTGAAGGGGTTTTGATATTCTGTTTTTCAACTGGAGGAGACGAGGCTCCTTCCAGATTTTTAATTCTGGCAGTGCAACTCTGAACCTGCCTAGACAAAAGTTGGAGTTGACTTTCCAGTCTTGACAAAATATCTTTTTCAGTAGGCGGCTGAACCTTGGACCTAGGTTCAGCTGGATTCTTAGTCTTTTGAGTCTTGGGCTCCTTAGACTTTTGACGTAAAGGCTTATCACCAGCAGCCTTTTTAACTGGAGCTTTAACCTGTTCAACTCCAGATTTAACCTCAGATAGGGTGGTCTCAATGGTTTCAGTTTTGATAGTCTCAGGCTGGTCATATGGGGTAACTGGTCTAAGAGCTGGAGGCATGGTATGGATATCTGAAATGATACTGGACATGTGCACATCTCCAGATTTGTAGGCAGATTTTTGTGCATCCATGGTTTTTGAAAAAGCATCATAATTTAATCCAGATGCCCTTATCCAAGATTTGACAATCTTTTGTTCCTTTTCAAGATCAGATTTTATTTTTAGATTTTCAAAATCCAATGCCACTTTTCAAAATCCAATGCCTCACTTTTCAAAATCCAGATGCCTCACTTTTCAAAATCCAATGCCTCACTTTTCAAAATCCAATGCCTCACTTTTCAAAATCCAATGCCTCACTTTTCAAAACTGACTCCTTGAGAGCCAACTGGACACTTTGCAAATTTGAAATTTGAGGTTTTAAATTGTTTAATTCTGTTAGAATTGTTTCCAAATATCTTTCACTGTCAGTTCTAACAGTTTCCACAAAAATCAAATCACTGTTAAGTGATTCAGCAAGATCCAGTTTCAGTTTTGGGTCAAGTTGGTTGCCATAATCACAAACCTTTTTCAAAATGATGTCCACCCATCTTCCTGAAATGACATCATCTTTCACCACATGTTGCTGGTCTTCCAAAGCCATGAAACACATGTCCCTAATCTCTTCATCATCATCAGATGAGTCATCAGAGTATTCCCATTTTCCTTCAGTCTGTGCCATCATGCACTGATTTTTTTCTTTTTCCATAGACAGGAGAACAATCTGGGCTTTAAGCTTCTTGTATTTAGCTTTATAGCCATCATCAGCCCGATTGTTGTTGGGGACAGAGGGACCAGTTTGATTGTTCAACTGACTAGATCTGCATTCCTTCATGAAATGACCTTTCTTGCCACACTTATAGCATGTAAGATTGGTCTTGTCCAGAGAGTTAGAGCTGGAAGCATTGTTGGGGCCATTAAATCTATTAGATTTATGATTAAACCTATTGAAGGTTTTAGCAATCATGGCGACCAGATCATCATTGTCAGTTTCATGACAATCATCACTAATTTCAGTGGTCAGGCCTGAGTTCAATAAGCCATTTAACATCTCCTTCATTGAGTGTGGCTGGACACTCTCTGCAGACATTAAAGCAGCACAAGGTTTCTCAGTTATACTAGAAACCTTGGAACTCTGAGCATGATTTAAAGCATCATGCTCAGCCACCAGTCTCTGTGCATTGTTATCTTCAGTGAATCTGAAGGCTCCATAAAGAGATGCAAGAGTGTGGTTGTGCAGGGTCTTACCTTGTCTTAGGACAAGAATCATGTTTTCCCATTTGGAAGGAAGAATATCACAAAACTTCTCAAGAAGAATATCCTTATCCTTCTCTACACCCAGCCCTCTCAGTTGATTAATCACACTGGTGAATCTGGTATAAGTACCAGTCAGGCTCTCATTGGGTAAAGCAAAGAAGGATTCATACTTCTTGTTTAAAGCAACTTTCCTGGTGACAATGGTGTCATCACCTCCTTCAAACTGAAGGACCAATTCATCCCACATTGCCTTGGCACTGGGAACAACACAATTGTTGGAATAAGGTCTTCAGGAACAGCCCCAAGGATCATGTTTTTCAGTCTGGTGTCCAAGTCCACCAGTCTGCGATCCTCATCAGACCAATGGATCTTCAGGCTTTTCTCTAGTGCCCCTTCTAGATCCAGTAGGATCAAGAAAAGGACTAACCCCTTGAGACATGGGTACATGTGGGCCATCCTTAAGGATTCTCAACATGTATCTATCTATCCCACCAAAATGCAAGAGCATTCTGGCCTTCCATGTACCAAAAGTCTCACTGTTTCCATCAAATTTGGGAACAGGAGTATTGGAATAATGTACATGGACATGATTAGGGGGAGTAGGAGGAGGAGGAGGATTAGTATTGACATTTTGAACAGGTGGTGTGTTATTAACATTAGGGTTTTCATCTTGACCAGAACCATCCCCACCTTCTGTAGTAGTCATCTAAGCAGATCTAGGCAAGTATATTAGCCTTCTGCTCTGATACCACTTATAAGTCCCAACTCAATAGATGGTACTAACTGAAGACACCACTATGTCAATGGTAGGGTAACTTTGCAATATACACACTGATCTGGAGACGACCAGTTGCAGTATGTATATACCAGGTTAATGGTTAGATTACTTATTAAGGTGACAAAGTATAATAAGTAAAGACAATGCAATAAATAAATACTTGTAAAGTAAATATGGTGAGATCGATATGTAATTTTTCATGTGTACTTTATTTATTATCTTTAAATAAATTACAAGGTTGTTGCGGAACCAAGATAATACAAATATGTAAATATCCTAACAACCTATAAAATACAATGATCTAATACTTGGAAATTCTCTAAACAATCGAAACACTTAAAGTAGTGAAATGTTCCTTTTTGCGATTGAGAGAATATTGCACAAGTTCACCAAGAATGCAAATGTTTGAATATGCAAAGTTTTTTTCTTGGTTGTGCAAAAGCCTCTATTTATAGACAAAGTTAGTATTGGGATTCCAACTTTGTCATACAAATATGGTTGAGAGAATTTAAGGAAGCAAATTGACTTCCTTTGAAATGCTTGATAAAGTATGACATAAAGTCACTTTATCCAACCTGCTTCATGTACTTTTGTACTTTATACATAGATAAATGCTATTATCCGGATAAAGGTACATAAAGCAAAAGGCCTTCCTCGTAATCAGTGTAAAGCATTGTAAAGGCTTTAAACTGACAATCTCCAGTTTCTATCTGAGTAGAATGCCAACTGGGCTTCGCTGCCATTGTCATTCTCTAACTTCCACTTGTTGTCTTCGACTTCAATTGGAATGTCTTCAGGTCTGGTCAGATCTCAACTGGAGGAAGTCTTCAGTTGCGTTAACTGTACATTGCAACTGGACTTCATATATTTTTGGACAATTCTTTAGGTCTCCAGATGCAACTGGAGACTGGCCAGTTTATCAGAAAACTGGTCCTAACACTTTGTTTTCTTTATTTTTTCTAGATTCTTTATGCCCATGAAGCTCGAAATCCTAAAAAATTTCAATTTCCTCTTTTCAAAAACTGGGATTTGGATGACTTTAAGGAAATTGAAACAGAAATGTCAAAAAATGGAGAGTTTGAAAAAGTTACTGAAGAAATAAAAAAGGTATCAGTACCGCATGAAGTTAAGAGGAAAAGGGCATCAGAGAATCTATTGGGACGTAAAAAGAGGATTCTGGAACAAAAAAAGGGTATGTATGAAATATTTAGAACATTTTTACATTTTTATAGTTTATGTTCTAAGTTTTATCCTTTAATTTAAGGTCTTGAGGAATTTGTGGATGAACAAGATGATACTCAAAAGAAACCAGGAGGTGTTCAAAATGAACCAAGTCATAAGCATAGTCAAGGTGAAGAATTTGAATTTCATGGTTTCAATCCGTTTGTAGAAACTCAATCCCCTGAAGATATGAACCTTTTTAAAGTTGAAACCGAAATTCAGGTACGAAAATTAAACATCTATAAAGTTCATTTAGTTAAACTTATGAATGATATAGATAGTTGTATTATGATCGAACACATGCTGCTCGCCTGCTAATGTCTTTGCTTATAGCTAAATCATAATTTCAGATGTAACAAACTGTTTTTTGGGGTAAAAAAATGAAAAACTTTTTAACTTTTATCTAAATCATAATGTGCATGCCACCAACCCTAAAAACCCATTCTTGTATGGTATGTGTTAGGTCGGAAATCGACCAAGTATAATTTGTTCAGAAATAGCTTGAAGTTTAGTGAAGACGTTTGTACAGAATTCTGAGGTATCTCAGAATTCCTTCACTGAAGCTTCACTTCAGTTCAGATCAAGGCAAATCTGAAGCATTCATTTGAAGTCAAAGACTGAAGTATGAAGAAGAGAATCATCTCAAAAGCGAGCAAAGAGTGATTCTACCAGATCGAAGACTGAAGCATCTCAGTATAAAGTATTAACAACACTTTACACTGATTACGAGGAAGACTTTTTACTTTACATACCTTTACCCAGTTAATAGATTTATCTATTAATAAAAGGTACAAGGTAAAAGTATGGGTTTGGAACATAGTACTATAAGTCACATCAACTGACTTATATACTCTTCCTAGTTGAGCACATAAGGAATTAGGTTTAATTCCTTAAATGCTCACAACCACTTTGTACGATCTTGTCCACATCATCATGGACTTGGTCTATAAATACAAAGTCTTCTCACAACTTGCAAAAAGCTTGAAACTTTAGCATTGCAACTTGTGAGATATACTCTAAGTAAACTTACGAGTATTTCCAAGTTATTTAGATCACTTGTTTTTCAGGATTGTTTAGATATTTACACTTGGGTGTTTATCTTTGTTCCGCAACAATCCTTGTATTTGTTTATATATCAATAAATCAAATACATTAGAAAGGAAACAACGTGTCTCAATGCTACATACTTGATTATACATATATATATCTTATATAGTTTCAGCCATTTAGTTCTTATTATTTACTTTAAGTCAATTGCTTCTTGTTATCCATATCTGGATCGTAAACTTAACTTGTCCATCAAGATTAGTTGTACTTGCCAGTCGGGTTTAGTTAATCATCTATATTTGGGACTCACAGTATGTCTTCGTCATTTAAGGTTGAGACAGCTACGTCGAACACAGTTACCTGAGCAGATGAATTTCTAGCAAAAGAAAAGACTGAATAGATACATGATAATGCACCAATGGTATAAAACAATTTTATTATATATTTATATATAATATATATAATAAAATTAGGGCCCTCAAATTATTTGGACAATTTTATAATTTGAACCTTAACAAGTGTGCATGCTTGAGTTGTCTCACCTATGTTTCCCTTCAATTCTTATATATATGGCAGCTCATCTAATATTAGTATATCATGGTCAGATTATGTATTATATTGACTTGTATTCTACTTCTTTGCTGGATATTATTAACAACTTGGAAGTTCAGATGTTTTTCTTTCAATTTTATGAACAAAGATTTAACCCTTACCATTTGGGAACATGGGCTGTCGTAGTTTCTGACATTTTTGCATAGATATGTCATTGTGTATGTATGGGGCAAAATCACATTATGTGCATTCTAGAAGATGAAAGAAAAAACA
Source organism: Erigeron breviscapus (assembly GCA_034093135.1). NCBI lineage: Eukaryota > Viridiplantae > Streptophyta > Magnoliopsida > Asterales > Asteraceae > Erigeron > Erigeron breviscapus. Next base: position 62,656,409 of record CM067175.1, on the reverse strand, counting down.
GAGTAGCCAAACAGTATAAATGTATAAATTTTGGTCATATTTAAGTAAACACTAGATTTGTCACATAGTAATTTCGAGAGGTAAATTGGGTGGGTTGGGTAACTGGTAGAAACAGGGTCAAGTCAAAATGTTTCGGGTTAGGCTACAGTGAAAACAGGGTCAACTCATTTACATGTATAATTCATAATATAAGTTGCTTGCAACTACTATTCATTGATTTGTCCACTGTTTAATTAATGGTTGCAAAATGGGTGGGTAACTTGTCAAAATATTTAACTAAGGCCTAAAATGGGTCTTTGTTTTGTGGGTAGCCTAATTAATAAAATTTGAGGTTTTAATTAACTTTGGATTGTACTAACTACAACGTCTGTGATATTTTGAGTAACAAAAATCTTATTCATGATTTAACAAAAAGTATGTAAACGTTAATAGATATAACTTTGGATTCATCATTTTGTTACATCTGAAATTGGTATATGAATTTTAACTCATTATAACTTCATTCGTTTCAGTTAAATTGGTGAACCCATATTGTATGCAAGTGTACATTACAAAATATGCTATCTAAAAGTTAATTTGACTCATCAGAATTGTTTGGATATAGCATGATCATGCTGAATCATTTGACTTTTTGTGAGTCAATCTTAGCATACTATATGACTTTAACTATACTATATGCTGAATAATTTTGTCTATTCAAGGTGAGCTTAACTAAAACATGTCATAAAGTTAGTAGGTCTACAACACATTTTATATATGACCTTCACCTTTTTAACTCAATCTTCTAAGAATGTACACACTCTGTTGTAGTTTTGTTCATAAATACTGATACTTTTATATAAATTGTTGATATATGTTTTAAGCTTATCATTCATATATGTCTAGCCTTTAACCAATCCACCACTAATCTGAAATCTATGTATTAAATATTTTCATGTTGTAGACATGTGTATGTTACACATCTGTAACTTACAAAACTTACACATGTGTAAATCAATTCATTTGTAAGTTACACATGTGTTACTTACACAACTTACACATGTGTAACGTATATATTTAGTCAGTATTCAACTTTAATTTTTTGACTTACTCATGTGTAAGTTATACAACTTACACATGTGTACTACACAACTTACACATGTGTAACGTATATATTTAGTCAGTATTCAACTTTAATTTTTTGACTTACTCATGTGTAAGTTATACAACTTACACATGTGTAACGTATATATTTAGTCAGTATTCAACTTTAATTTTTTGACTTACTCATGTGTAAGTTATACAACTTACACATGTGTAACGTATATATTTAGTCAGTATTCAACTTTAATTTTTTGACTTACTCATGTGTAAGTTATACAACTTACACATGTGTAACGTATATATTTAGTCAGTATTCAACTTTAATTTTTTGACTTACTCATGTGTAAGTTATACAACTTACACATGTGTACTTACATAATTACACATGTGTAACGTATATATTTAGTCAGTATTCAACTTTAATTTTTTGACTTACTCATGTGTAAGTTATACAACTTACACATGTGTAACCTAATATTTAGTCAGTATTCAACTTTAATTTTTTGACTTACTCATGTGTAAGTTATACAACTTACACATGTGTAACCTAATTTTAGTGTAAGGATTAGGTATAATTAATATATTACAGTTTCTTGACAACAATAATTTGAACACTTTAACAGGCTATTAGAAGAAAAATTCGAGACGAATTCGTATGAGGGAAACTCTGAACAAAGAGCTTGAACAGTTATTTTATAATGGATTGATGATTGCGCCTAATGATGATGAAATAGTGCACCTTCAAACAATCTTTGAAGATAACATTACAATGGAAGACTTTTATAGCTTATTACCTGAACATCTATTTGGTGAGGAAGAATGTTTTGGTACAAAAAAAGGATCGAGGAAAAGAGTCTTTGAAAAAGGTGAATGTTCAAATCCAAGACAAGAACATGTTACTGGTCTTGAGGATAGAAAATCGATAATCCTGTTGAAGATGTTTTTATTCATGTATCTGCTATTCAAAAAGAAGATCAAGTCCAAAAGAAAATTGTTGAATCAAGCATTGATAATATAGGAGATGTAGATCAAGCAATAGCAGGAAAAACTACCAGAATTCAAGGTGTTCGTGAATGTTTGAAGGAAAAAAAATCAGAATCCACTTGAAGCCAGTGAACACAAACAAGAAAATCAAGATGACAAGCAAGGTGGTCAATCAAAAGCTGTGGAATCTAGCTTTGACAAGGTGGGAGATGAAGCTCATGGAATGGGAGGAAAAAGTACTAGAAATGAACTTGATCGTGATGGCTTGAGAGACAAAAATCAGAATTCAGCTGAATCCGACCGAGGAAATCAAGATAAGAACAAAGTTGCAAGAATTGAAGCTGATCGTGAATGTTTGACGGGAAAAAATCAAAATCAACCTGAAGCCAGTGAAAACAAACAAATAAATCAAACGAAAGAAAGAAATTTCCTAGCAAGTATCTTACATCTCCGTACTATATGAGAGAAGTTAAAGTTAATGAAAATTTGAACTCGGTTGAAGAAAGAGTTTCAAGTGCCATATTCTCAGCTAGGTTGCATCCATCGTAAGTTAAAAATTTCTATCTCTAATTTCTGTTGATTTATTTATTTTTAATGTAGATTTTTAAATCATTAATATGAATTTGCAGTGAGGCAATCTTTAAAACGAAGCAATACAAGACTCCAAGAGTTGTTTTTGAGACAATGAGGCCTGGACATATGATTATTGCCCAAGTCATTGATGTATGGACTTCGATTTTGAATTATGAAGAAACTAAAAGAGACATGAAAGGAACTTTTAGACTATTTTGCCATACTAATATCATTGTAAGTTACTTAAATTTATCTTTTTAGATATAGATAAATGTATCATTTTCTACAATACTAACTTTTCCATTTGTATATAATTTTCTGAAATAGTCACCAGATATGATACAATTTGATTCTTCATCCGAACAGCAAATGCAAGATGATTATGTATTTTCAAACAGAATGGCTGATCTTTTGAAAGAATCTGGGTTGAAAAGCTTAAAAGATGTTGATTTGGTAACACTAATTCATTAATTGATTTAAATTTTAATATACTAGTATTCAATATTTCATTTCAATTTATAAAATTGCTATTTTCATGATCAGGTTTTCTTTCCCATGGTTTCTGAAGTCTATTACTATGTGATTGTGTTCAAATTAAAAGCGAAAGAGATTCACATCCTTGACAGCCGAATTCATGAAAATGACAATGTTGATCTGATATATGGAACCTACCAAAGAAGGCTGGTAAGTTTAATATTTTACCTCATAGTATTAGTTCTGTTTAAAAAATTAGAATTTCTGCTATTAACCTTGTGAGACCAAAAAAAAACCCTTAACTGTTTGAGATTAGTAGCTAAAGACCATTCTATGTCTTTCCTTGATCTTGTTTGAATTCGTGGAAACTCCTTGATGTCAAATTATGTCACCCAAATATTCAGTCCACTTAGTTGACCTATCCAAGATTGTGTTCCTAATGTTTCAAACAATATAGATATATGTTTCAAATGAGAAGACCAATTAGTTCTATAACTATGGAAACCTTTTTTATGATTATATTGGGGTACCATTCGGATTTGATAATAACTTCATTCTTAAAGTTGTTTTTGTAGAAAATTGATATGTAACACTTGCTGTATTGACGGACCTGTAATCCACACTCACCTAAGATTCTTTACTTGAACTAAAGGCCATTTCTATGACTGCCTTGATCTTGTTTTGATTGTTGGGTATCATAGAGTTGTATAATCAAAAGTTGACCATTGGCAGTTCCTCAAAATGTTATCATGCTTACAGCCTCTTGAATCGTGTTTATCCTGAATGCTTTATTAATATTCCAACAACATAGTTTCCTAACCCAATAACTACACATTATTCTTTTACAAAGATATGTTTGCCAATTTACCAGTTAACCAAATATACTTGTATCGACCTAAATCCCACAAGAAACTTTATTAGTTTTGGCTTGTTAGTTTTCGCTTACACTAGTTTCGGCTTACCTTACTCTTTTTAACTAGCTCCTACTAGTTAAGGTGTGGATATATTGAAAGGATTAACTCCCTAGTTTAAAATTTTATGTTTTCATTTTCAGAGGGAACTTTTTGATACATACATGGCTATCGAAGAAGCCATTGTAACCAACTTTGTAAAATCAAAACCCATCATTGTTAAGATGAATTGGAGAACAAAGAGAAATTTTAATGATTCTGGGATTTTTGCAATGAGACACATGGAGATGTATAAAGGAAATGGATTGTACAACTTTAACTGTGGGTTTGTGAATGAATCTGTGATAAGAGGGAAGGTTAGAGTTCAACAGAACAACTGGACGATTTGAGGAAAAAGTATGTAACGAAGATGCTGACATCGGATTTGAATGAATCGCATAAAGATGTGACAACTGAGGTTGAAGACTATTTTAAGATTCCAGAGTTTAGGAGAAGAATCCTAGAGAGCAAGTCATCGGACGAAATTGATGAAAGGGTTAAGCAAACTATGGAAGTTATTATTACTTAACTTACGCATATGTAAGTTATAATTATATTAACTTACGCATATGTAAGTTATAATTATATTAACTTACGCATATGTAAGTTATAATTATATTAACTTACGCATGTGTAAGTTATAATTATATTAACTTACGCATGTGTAAGTTATAATTCTTTAACTTAAGTTTTTTTTTTTTTTTTTTTTTTTTTTTTTTTTTTTTTTTTTTTTTTTTTTTTTTTTTTTTTTTTTTTTTTTTTTTTTTTTTTTTTTTTTTTTTTTTTTTTTTTTTTTTTTTTTTTTTTTTTTTTTTTTTTTTTTTTTTTTTTTTTTTTTTTTTTTTTTTTTTTTTTTTTTTTTTTTTTTTTTTTTTTTTTTTTTTTTTTTTTTTTTTTTTTTTTTTTTTTTTTTTTTTTTTTTTTTTTTTTTTTTTTTTTTTTTTTTTTTTTTTTTTTTTTTTTTTTTTTTTTTTTTTTTTTTTTTTTTTTTTTTTTTTTTTTTTTTTTTTTTTTTTTTTTTTTTTTTTTTTTTTTTTTTTTTTTTTTTTTTTTTTTTTTTTTTTTTTTTTTTTTTTTTTTTTTTTTTTTTTTTTTTTTTTTTTTTTTTTTTTTTTTTTTTTTTTTTTTTTTTTTTTTTTTTTTTTTTTTTTTTTTTTTTTTTTTTTTTTTTTTTTTTTTTTTTTTTTTTTTTTTTTTTTTTTTTTTTTTTTTTTTTTTTTTTTTTTTTTTTTTTTTTTTTTTTTTTTTTTTTTTTTTTTTTTTTTTTTTTTTTTTTTTTTTTTTTTTTTTTTTTTTTTTTTTTTTTTTTTTTTTTTTTTTTTTTTTTTTTTTTTTTTTTTTTTTTTTTTTTTTTTTTTTTTTTTTTTTTTTTTTTTTTTTTTTTTTTTTTTTTTTTTTTTTTTTTTTTTTTTTTTTTTTTTTTTTTTTTTTTTTTTTTTTTTTTTTTTTTTTTTTTTTTTTTTTTTTTTTTTTTTTTTTTTTTTTTTTTTTTTTTTTTTTTTTTTTTTTTTTTTTTTTTTTTTTTTTTTTTTTTTTTTTTTTTTTTTTTTTTTTTTTTTTTTTTTTTTTTTTTTTTTTTTTTTTTTTTTTTTTTTTTTTTTTTTTTTTTTTTTTTTTTTTTTTTTTTTTTTTTTTTTTTTTTTTTTATTTTTTTTTTTTTTTTTTTTTTTTTTTTTTTTTTCATTTTTAACATGTTTTTTTTTTGTGTAAAATGTGATTTGTTTATTGAGTCCAGTTTCACAGCCCAGTCCATAAGTTAAAAATTTGAAGCCCAACCAAAACAATACAACTTCAAGAGGCTAGCCCACTTGTCCACATGATAATACAAACCATCTTCATTGTCTTGATCTTGTTTGAATTCGTGGAAACTCCTTGATGTCAAATTATGTCACCCAAATATTCAGTCCACTTAGTTGACCTATCCAAGATTGTGTTCCTAATGTTTCAAACAATATAGATATATGTTTCAAATGAGAAGACCAATTAGTTCTATAACTATGGAAACCTTTTTTATGATTATATTGGGGTACCATTCGGATTTGATAATAACTTCATTCTTAAAGTTGTTTTTGTAGAAAATTGATATGTAACACTTGCTGTATTGACGGACCTGTAATCCACACTCACCTAAGATTCTTTACTTGAACTAAAGGCCATTTCTATGACTGCCTTGATCTTGTTTTGATTGTTGGGTATCATAGAGTTGTATAATCAAAAGTTGACCATTGGCAGTTCCTCAAAATGTTATCATGCTTACAGCCTCTTGAATCGTGTTTATCCTGAATGCTTTATTAATATTCCAACAACATAGTTTCCTAACCCAATAACTACACATTATTCTTTTACAAAGATATGTTTGCCAATTTACCAGTTAACCAAATATACTTGTATCGACCTAAATCCCACAAGAAACTTTATTAGTTTTGGCTTGTTAGTTTTCGCTTACACTAGTTTCGGCTTACCTTACTCTTTTTAACTAGCTCCTACTAGTTAAGGTGTGGATATATTGAAAGGATTAACTCCCTAGTTTAAAATTTTATGTTTTCATTTTCAGAGGGAACTTTTTGATACATACATGGCTATCGAAGAAGCCATTGTAACCAACTTTGTAAAATCAAAACCCATCATTGTTAAGATGAATTGGAGAACAAAGAGAAATTTTAATGATTCTGGGATTTTTGCAATGAGACACATGGAGATGTATAAAGGAAATGGATTGTACAACTTTAACTGTGGGTTTGTGAATGAATCTGTGATAAGAGGGAAGGTTAGAGTTCAACAGAACAACTGGACGATTTGAGGAAAAAGTATGTAACGAAGATGCTGACATCGGATTTGAATGAATCGCATAAAGATGTGACAACTGAGGTTGAAGACTATTTTAAGATTCCAGAGTTTAGGAGAAGAATCCTAGAGAGCAAGTCATCGGACGAAATTGATGAAAGGGTTAATCAAACTATGGAAGTTATTATTACAAGGTAAACTCTATGAAAAATAAATTCTGTATGTGCAGCTGATTTTTGCTTATGTGGATTTGAGTAAGAAGACCATGTTGGATTACATATTGGAGTAGCAGTTTAGACTATTTGTGCTTTACACATTGGCTTGATAATTTTGATGATCAGTTTAGACAATATGTAATTTTGCAGCAGTTGCATGACCAGTTTATACATTTTATAATTGCTAGATAGATTGTTATTGACTTTTCAAATATTTGGTTCGAAATGAATTATATTAGACAATATGTAATTTTGCAGCAGTTGCATGACCAGTTTATACATTTTATAATTGCTAGATAGATTGTTATTGACTTTTCAAATCTTTGGTTCGAAATGCATTATATAAGACAATATTATTCACTATTAGTATATTAAAAACAAGCCAAATCACAACCTTTTTCTATCGTCCAAGACAATTTGATAGACTTACACCTGATACTTATTTTTAATAAATTTTGATACATTTTTTTTTATTCAGAGAATTATAGGTCAAATAACTAGAAATAAAATTGACAAAGCAGATTTTAAAATATATAAATCATTTGAAATAGTATAAAACCGTTTCAAAAATAAGATAAAATTTATATTTATCTAAAAAGATAGTTTTAAACCGTTTCAAATGCTAAAAGTCACAACTCTTAAAAAACCTTTAAAATAGGAAAAGTCACTGTATTGTAAACAGCATGTTCCACTTATATATAGATGACAAAAACTACTCTGTGTAAGTTATATTTATATTAATTTACGCATATGTAAGTTATAATTATATTAACTTACGCATGTCTAACATGTATAACTTACTTATGTGTAAGTCTTGTGTAAGTTATCTTACACATATGTAAGCTATATAAGAGAATTTGATACACTTATATCGATACTTTGTTTTAATAAATTTTGATACATTTTTAACATGTATAACTTTTTTTTTGTGTAAAATGTGATTTGTTTATTGAGTCCAGTTTCACAGCCCAGTCCATAAGTTAAAAATTTGAAGCCCAACCAAAACAATACAACTTCAAGAGGCTAGCCCACTTGTCCACATGATAATACAAACCATCTTCATTGTGTATATAAACTCAATTTTTATTTCCTTAAATAATTCAAGAATCTAAAGATCTACACTCACAGATTCCATATGAATGAAATTTGTAACCAAAGCTGACTGGATTTCAAGAATTTAATAACCAAAACACTTATCCATTACAATTAAGCCCAAAGTCATTTTATATATCCTTAAACCATATTGCTCCAGAAAAAAACAACAACAAACCAATTTTCCCTCCAACCGAACATAACAGAATTTCCCTCCTAAAATCAAATTAATATAACAACCCACAATAAAATCAAAAAATACATTCCCGCCAAAACACTTAAACAAAAATAAACTAATAAACCAGTTGACTAAAAAAGTCAACTCAACCAGTAAATTTCTATCTACCCTTTCCAAAATCACAATTAACTCTTCTATATCCTCCAATATCTTCAGCACACCCACAACATCAATCAAACAATCCAAGAATATCCATTTTTCAACCCTAAAAATGCCAAGCAGAAACATACCAGTTTGACCAACAAAAGTCAAAACTGCAAAATTAAGATTATGAATTCCCACAGCATACTTTAAATTCCACCAACATAAAAATTCCATTTCAAACTCAACATCATCCCTGCCACACTTAATATCAGCATACCAGTCACTGGCAAAATCTGTATCCCAAAAGTTATCAACTAACATACATTCATTTCTACCAGAAATAACCCAGAACACCAAAACTTTCCTTTCCAAAATAAAAAACTTTAAGAACAAATTAACAAACCAACTTTCACACATCCACCCAATCAGAATATATCCATACCAAATCACAACCCAAAAACTCTTAAAACTGTTTCTAAACTGTAACCCTAAAAACTGCCATAAAACAATACTTTTACCATGCCAAGACTCAACAGACCAAGACTGACACAGAATAAAGAACCAGAAACCAAGATAGACTGACACAAGATAATTGAACAACACAACTCTGGCCCTTCTACTATACCAGATTTCAGACCATAGAACCCTAAAAGAGTTCCTGCAGGGAACCAATCCTGCTGAGTCAAAACTAAATTGAAATGAAGCCAAATAGAACACAGTAATCCATGAGGGATTACCATGTAACAAAAAGACAACAAATTTCCCTCTTATATCTCCAAAGAAAACCCAGGAATGGCATACTCCATGTTAGAAATATATTTGTAGTAGTTGATTTGTTTATCTTTATGTATATTTGTACTTAGAATGTAAATCTCTGATACCAAATGTAAAGTATAGAATTTGAGCTTATGTGTGTGTTAGTGTGTGTAACAATAGCGGTTTCTAGAGAGAGAAAATAGAGAGAGAAAGTATGTGTTGCAGTCTAAGTATGTTGTACGTCGAAGAGGAGGTTGCTGGATCAAGTACGAACCTAGTCATCTTCCAGGTCCACAAAATATTCCTCCAAAGAACTTTGAAGCTAACATGATTGTTCCAGATGACAGACCTGAAGGAGACAATTGGTTCTGGCATCCAAATAAAGATAGACCGAATACAAGAGCTTGAAGACTGACAAAGACTGGATATTTTTGACAAATCACTACTAAGGGGGAGATTGTTAGAAATATATTTGTAGTAGTTGATTTGTTTATCTTTATGTATATTTGTACTTAGAATGTAAATGTCTAAGTATGGAAGGGGGCTTAGTGTAAATTAGGCATATGTATATAAACCCCCTCCATAAGTGAAAATGTAACCTTTCACCCCATAATGCTATCCAAACTTTCCCTGCCATCACTACTCTCTCTCTCTACATTCTCTCTCTAGAAACCGCCATTGTTACACACACTAACACACACATAAGCTCAAATTCTATACTTTACATTTGGTATCAGAGCACAATCAGCATATCTGAACGATCCACAAGCTTAATTGAAGCTTATATTGTGCTTATTTTCTGAATTTAGCTTATTTTCTGAAAGGTCTATTTGCCGAGATCACTGTTTTAGTGATTTCTGCAATATTAGTGTGTTTGTTGTTGAAATTTGTTCACCGATCGATTAGTTGTTAGTATATCATCATTCTGTATCGATTTCAGTCTTCAATTTCATCATTTGATCACATTTCGTGCGAGCTCGGCAAATGAAGGTTTCAGTGGGATTTGATTCTGATTGAAATTAGTTGTTATTTTGTTCGAGGTTTTGTTCGCGATCAGTTTCTGAGCATTTTGATATAAATTTCGAGTTCTAATTCACAAAAATGAAGGAGAAATCATCGATTTTCAGTAAGCTCGGCGTTTGAGTGTTTGGATGAACGAAGAAGACAACCAGTAACCGACTATTTTGTCGTCTAGTGATTACTCGTGTTTGCAGAGGTCGTTGGCTTGGTTTGATCTTACTTGGTCTATTTGCAGAGCTCACTGCTCGGCAAATAGCTATATCAAGAATTTTTGGTTAAGTGTGGTGCTAATTGTTCTATTTGCAGAGCTCACTGCTCGGCAAATAGCTATATCAAGAATTTTTGGTTAAGTGTTGGTGCTAATTGTTCTATTTGCAGAGCTCACTGCTCGGCAAATAGGTGTTTCCAGAATTTTTGGTTAAGTGTTGGTGCTAATTGTTCTATTTGCAGAGCTCACTGCTCGGCAAATAGGTGTTTCCAGAATTTTTGGTTAAGTGTTGGTGCTAATTGTTCTATTTGCAGAGCTCACTGCTCGGCAAATAGGTGTTTCCAGAATTTTTGGTTAAGTGTTGGTGCTAATTGTTCTATTTGCAGAGGTTTAAGCTCGGCAAACAAGTGTTTTTGGTTGTTGCGACTAAGTACAATTCTTATTTGTGCTATTTGCAGAGATATAAGCTCGGCAAATAGTTGTTTTGGTTTTCTTCGACCAAGTGAAATTCTTATTTGTGCTGTTTGCAGAGATTTAAGCTCGGCATTCAGTTGAAATTGGTTGTTGATCAGTGTACTTGGGTTGTGACTTGGCTATTTGCACCATTTGCAGAGGATTAAGCTCGGCACTTAGTTGAAATTGAAATTGTCAAATCAAAATTTTCCAGAAAATTGATTCAAAATCATTTTTGATCAATTATCTTTAAGTGTGCAGAAAATTAAAATTTTCAAATTTTATTGGTCCATTTGCCGAGATCTGAGCTCGGCATTCTTCACAAATAGAAAATTCAAATTTTTTTTCTAAGTCTTTTGGAAATTGATTGAAATGGCTTCAAGGGAAGCTTTAGCTCTTGGTTCTGAAGGAAGACCTCCTGTGTTGTTCAGAGGTTCTTATCCACAATGGAAGAAAAGGTTTCTGAACTGGATAGACAGGCAGAAGAACGGAAAACTTCTGAGGAAATCATACAAGGATGGTCCGGAAATTTCAAAGAATCCAGTTAATGGAGAAGCTTTACTTGAAGAGAGTTGGAATACAGATCAGAGAAATAGAGTTGAGGCTGATCAAATGTCCATTACTTATCTTTACCAAGCACTTCCTGATGACATTTATTGCAATGTGGACTCATATGAAACTGGAAAAGACATATGGGATGAAGTGGAAAAGCAAATGGAAGGATCTGATGTTTCAAACACCATAAGATTGTCAACTGTTCTGAACATGTATGAAACATTCAAGCAACAGAAGGGTGAACCATTGAATGAAGTTTATACATCAGATTCTGCAATGTGATCAATGAAGTTTAGACAATCAGAAGAAGTTTGATAATCAGAAGAAGTTTGATAATCAGAAGAAGTTTGATAATCAGAAGAAGTTTGATAATCAGAAGAAGTTTGATAATCAGAAGAAGTTTGATAATCAGAAGAAGTTTGATAATCAGAAGAAGTTTGATAATCAGAAGAAGTTTGATAATCAGAAGAAGTTTGATAATCAGAAGAAGTTTGATAATCAGAAGAAGTTTGATAATCAGAAGAAGTTTGATAATCAGAAGAAGTTTGATAATCAGAAGAAGTTTGATAATCAGAAGAAGTTTGATAATCAGAAGAAGTTTGATAATCAGAAGAAGTTTGATAATCAGAAGAAGTTTGATAATCAGAAGAAGTTTGATAATCAGAAGAAGTTTGATAATCAGAAGAAGTTTGATAATCAGAAGAAGTTTGATAATCAGAAGAAGTTTGATAATCAGAAGAAGTTTGATAATCAGAAGAAGTTTGATAATCAGAAGAAGTTTGATAATCAGAAGAAGTTTGATAATCAGAAGAAGTTTGATAATCAGAAGAAGTTTGATAATCAGAAGAAGTTTGATAATCAGAAGAAGTTTGATAATCAGAAGAAGTTTGATAATCAGAAGAAGTTTGATAATCAGAAGAAGTTTGATAATCAGAAGAAGTTTGATAATCAGAAGAAGTTTGATAATCAGAAGAAGTTTGATAATCAGAAGAAGTTTGATAATCAGAAGAAGTTTGATAATCAGAAGAAGTTTGATAATCAGAAGAAGTTTGATAATCAGAAGAAGTTTGATAATCAGAAGAAGTTTGATAATCAGAAGAAGTTTGATAATCAGAAGAAGTTTGATAATCAGAAGAAGTTTGATAATCAGAAGAAGTTTGATAATCAGAAGAAGTTTGATAATCAGAAGAAGTTTGATAATCAGAAGAAGTTTGATAATCAGAAGAAGTTTGATAATCAGAAGAAGTTTGATAATCAGAAGAAGTTTGATAATCAGAAGAAGTTTGATAATCAGAAGAAGTTTGATAATCAGAAGAAGTTTGATAATCAGAAGAAGTTTGATAATCAGAAGAAGTTTGATAATCAGAAGAAGTTTGATAATCAGAAGAAGTTTGATAATCAGAAGAAGTTTGATAATCAGAAGAAGTTTGATAATCAGAAGAAGTTTGATAATCAGAAGAAGTTTGATAATCAGAAGAAGTTTGATAATCAGAAGAAGTTTGATAATCAGAAGAAGTTTGATAATCAGAAGAAGTTTGATAATCAGAAGAAGTTTGATAATCAGAAGAAGTTTGATAATCAGAAGAAGTTTGATAATCAGAAGAAGTTTGATAATCAGAAGAAGTTTGATAATCAGAAGAAGTTTGATAATCAGAAGAAGTTTGATAATCAGAAGAAGTTTGATAATCAGAAGAAGTTTGATAATCAGAAGAAGTTTGATAATCAGAAGAAGTTTGATAATCAGAAGAAGTTTGATAATCAGAAGAAGTTTGATAATCAGAAGAAGTTTGATAATCAGAAGAAGTTTGATAATCAGAAGAAGTTTGATAATCAGAAGAAGTTTGATAATCAGAAGAAGTTTGATAATCAGAAGAAGTTTGATAATCAGAAGAAGTTTGATAATCAGAAGAAGTTTGATAATCAGAAGAAGTTTGATAATCAGAAGAAGTTTGATAATCAGAAGAAGTTTGATAATCAGAAGAAGTTTGATAATCAGAAGAAGTTTGATAATCAGAAGAAGTTTGATAATCAGAAGAAGTTTGATAATCAGAAGAAGTTTGATAATCAGAAGAAGTTTGATAATCAGAAGAAGTTTGATAATCAGAAGAAGTTTGATAATCAGAAGAAGTTTGATAATCAGAAGAAGTTTGATAATCAGAAGAAGTTTGATAATCAGAAGAAGTTTGATAATCAGAAGAAGTTTGATAATCAGAAGAAGTTTGATAATCAGAAGAAGTTTGATAATCAGAAGAAGTTTGATAATCAGAAGAAGTTTGATAATCAGAAGAAGTTTGATAATCAGAAGAAGTTTGATAATCAGAAGAAGTTTGATAATCAGAAGAAGTTTGATAATCAGAAGAAGTTTGATAATCAGAAGAAGTTTGATAATCAGAAGAAGTTTGATAATCAGAAGAAGTTTGATAATCAGAAGAAGTTTGATAATCAGAAGAAGTTTGATAATCAGAAGAAGTTTGATAATCAGAAGAAGTTTGATAATCAGAAGAAGTTTGATAATCAGAAGAAGTTTGATAATCAGAAGAAGTTTGATAATCAGAAGAAGTTTGATAATCAGAAGAAGTTTGATAATCAGAAGAAGTTTGATAATCAGAAGAAGTTTGATAATCAGAAGAAGTTTGATAATCAGAAGAAGTTTGATAATCAGAAGAAGTTTGATAATCAGAAGAAGTTTGATAATCAGAAGAAGTTTGATAATCAGAAGAAGTTTGATAATCAGAAGAAGTTTGATAATCAGAAGAAGTTTGATAATCAGAAGAAGTTTGATAATCAGAAGAAGTTTGATAATCAGAAGAAGTTTGATAATCAGAAGAAGTTTGATAATCAGAAGAAGTTTGATAATCAGAAGAAGTTTGATAATCAGAAGAAGTTTGATAATCAGAAGAAGTTTGATAATCAGAAGAAGTTTGATAATCAGAAGAAGTTTGATAATCAGAAGAAGTTTGATAATCAGAAGAAGTTTGATAATCAGAAGAAGTTTGATAATCAGAAGAAGTTTGATAATCAGAAGAAGTTTGATAATCAGAAGAAGTTTGATAATCAGAAGAAGTTTGATAATCAGAAGAAGTTTGATAATCAGAAGAAGTTTGATAATCAGAAGAAGTTTGATAATCAGAAGAAGTTTGATAATCAGAAGAAGTTTGATAATCAGAAGAAGTTTGATAATCAGAAGAAGCTTAGGACTTCATCAGTATCTTCGTATGCAAAGAATTCGAATGCTCCTAAGTTTGAATCAAAGAAGGAATATGTTGGTGGTGAGAAGAAGTTTGATAATCAGAAGAAGTTTGAGAAGAAGGTCATGGATAAGAGGAATGAAGACAAGAAATGCTATAATTGTGGTCTTCCTGGACATTTTGCCATCAATTGCACTAAACCTCGCCAGAAGAACTCCGAGTACTACAAGTACAAACTTTTGCTAGCAAGACAGGAGGAAAGTGGAATTGCTCTTCTCGCTGAGGATGACAAGTGGTTACACATTTCTGATGAAGAGACAGACGAACTTGCAGCAAATGTGTGCTTCATGACGAAGATAAAGAAGTCAAAGGAGTTAGAGGAAGATGATGAAAGTTCTTCTGAAGTCGAGGATGAGGTAATCTCTATTTCCAAATCTGTGTTAAAATTCTATATGGATGCAAGTAAAAAGGCAATGAGAGACGGGGTAAAGTTGACTAAAGAGAATTTAAAAGTAAAGCAAAGTTTGGAAGACAAAGAAAAAGAATTTCAAACAAAATTTTGAAAAAGAAAAGGAACAAAAGTTGAATGTGCTTAATAACTCAAGAAAGTGAACAAGACCACAGAACCCATCAAGAAGAAACCTGTTAAGAACGGAATTAACAAATTGTTTGCTAACTCAAAGAATGTTCGTGTTTCAGGTGACTTGTGCTTAACTAGTAGCAGTAGATGGATTCCTAAGGATAGATTTTTGATATGTGCAAACTTGATTTTGACCAAAAGTTTTCTGAATCGATTGAGAAAATCAATAAGAAGATTTTATCTATGAAAGAAAAAACCAATGTGTTTGAAAATAATCATCCAACCCATCTTCAAAATGTGAATGTAGACATCAAGAAAGTTGTATAAGATTAATCGATCATATCAACAAATCTTTTTGAATAGGCCAAGAAATTCGAAAACTGTATTCACTTCAGGGTTAGGTTATGTCAATCCAAATCATTTACTCGAAGCACAAGAAGAAGTCCCATCATTATATAAGGAATCTTATTTGAGATGTGGGATGACTGACCAGTTTGTGAGACCAAATGATAGTGATTTTGAGGATGATGATTTTCTAAAGAAGGGTGCAAAAGTCTATTTTAACTATGACTTAATGGATGAGTCATATGATTTTTTCAGTCACCCTGCACATAAAACCGAAAAAGAAAATCA
Source organism: Erigeron breviscapus (assembly GCA_034093135.1). Lineage (NCBI taxonomy): Eukaryota > Viridiplantae > Streptophyta > Magnoliopsida > Asterales > Asteraceae > Erigeron > Erigeron breviscapus. The sequence continues at coordinate 62,640,539 of CM067175.1, read as the reverse complement.
TGAGGCTATAATTCCTGAAATTCTTGAGTGTTTTAAAGAGAAAGAAAAAGCATCAATTCCACTCAAGGGAAGTCCTTGTCCTTTCAAGTTAAGTGAAGCAAGTGTGAAGTTGGAAACTGATGAAATGTCAACATTTTTGGAAGGAAATCATGATTTTGAACCTGAATTTGAAAAACTTTTTGTTCAAAAAGAGGATAAACATGAATTTTTCCTAAAGAAGATTCCAAAGTCACACTCTTCACAATCTTCCCCATTTGATAAGTTCCAAAGACCAAAGACCAAACCATCACCCAAGACTGATTCAAGACCGAAACCAAACAAAGGCTCCACAGTTTCTAAGAATTCAAAGACTTCTAGAGAACCACAGATGTATAAGGTTAAAACAGAACCTAAGATTCAAAAAGAAGTCAGAACAAGTAGTGGTCCAAAGACTGTCAAGAATGAATCTTTCTCATTAGGTAACAAACAACCTCAGAATGTTAAGTATTCTAGTTTTCCTAGGTATTCTCAGAAAAATCCTAAGTGCACATTACAAAGGGTTAGAGATACAGTTTCAGGAAAGACTAAATACAAAGATCAGTATGGTTGGTTGTCACCTAATAACATCAAGAAAGTGAACAAGACCACAGAACCCATCAAGAAGAAACCTGTTAAGAACGGAATTAACAAATTGTTTGCTAACTCAAAGAATGTTCGTGTTTCAGGTGACTTGTGCTTAACTAGTAGCAGTAGATGGATTCCTAAGGATAGATTTTTGCATGCTTCTAGTAAAGTCAAGCTTGATGGGAATACAACAAATGTCAAACAAGTGTGGATTGTCCGTAGATCAAATTCATTAGACAGTGCTAATACATCTAGGACTAGTCCTGCTTGTCTCAGACCTTGTGTATAAACCTTTTCATTTCTTTGCGTGTAATTCGTATTTCTCATATTTTGAACTCGTATGTGTGCTTGTTTGTTATGTTGAATAAAATGTATATTTGTGTGTCCATTCTGTGTTTTATGAATATCTTTGTTTTGTGTACTTGCATGTTATCCCTCTAACCTGCAAGGACCCAATCTACATGGGTACCTAAATCATATTCCTTGTCCTTGCAGGAATATCTCATTTGTGTATGGTATGTTGACTCGGGATGTTCTCGTCATATGACTGGAAACAAGTCCATTCTTACAAACTTTGTCAAGAAGTTCATGGGAACCGTCAGATTCGGAAATGATCATATCGCTCCTATTCTCGGTTATGGAGACATTGTTAAAAATGGTGTCACTATCAAGAGAGTTTCCTATGTTGAAGGCCTAGGACACAATCTTTTTAGTGTTGGACAATTTTGTGACAATGATCTTCAAGTATTATTCAGGAGATATGAATGCAAAGTGCAGACTGAAGATGGTGTGGATATTCTTACTGGTACAAGAGACAATAATTTGTTCACTATTGATCTCAACAACATTCCAACTAATTCTTCAGAGATTTGTCTTCTTTCAAAAGCAACTGCACAAAATTCTTGGTTATGGCATCGCCGTCTTTCTCATCTTAATTTTCAAACGATTAATGCGCTCGTGGATAAACAACTTGTTGAAGGTCTTCCGGATTACAAGTATGAAAGTGAACATGTTTGTCCGGCTTGTGCAATTGAAAAGATGAAGAAAGCAACACACAAACCAAAGAAGTTTCTAAGTACAGAAGGTCCTTTGCACCTTATTCATATGGATTTGTGTGCACCAATGAAAGTTCAAAGTATCCATGGCAAGCGATACATTCTTGTGATTGTCGATGATTATTCTCGTTATACTTGGGTATTCTTTCTTCATGCAAAGAGTGATGCTCTGAATGTGATTATTGATTTCATCAAGAAGACCCAAGTAAATCTTAAATCATCGGTTAGAATTGTTCGCTCAGACAATGGCACTGAATTCAAGAATTCTACAATAGATTCTTTCTTCAAGTCCATGGGTATTACTCATCAATTTTCCGTTGCCAGGACACCTCAACAGAATGGAGTAGTTGAACGTCGAAATCGAACTCTTGTTGAAGCAGCTAGAACAATGCTCGCTTATTCTAAGTTGCCTCCGAATCTATGGGCTGAAGCTGTTGCTACTGCTTGTTTCACTCAAAATAGATCAATCATAAACAAGAGGTTTGATAAAACTCCTTATGAGGTGATAAACAAACGAAAGCCCAATGTGAACTTCTTGCACATTTTTGGATGTGTATGTTATGTTCTCAATGATCGAGATAATCTGGGCAAATTTGAACCAAAAGGCGATGAGGCATATTTCATCGGTTATTCAAGAGAATCCATTGCATATCGTGTATATAACCGAAGAACCAAGAGAATCAAAGAGAGTATGAATGTTAGATTTGATGAACTCTCGGGAATGGTTCTTGAACAACACAGTTCAAGACCCGAACTTCAAAGTCCACAAGCTTCCGCAACAAAGACTGCATCAAATGTCAAATCATCATTCTCTACTCCGACTACACAAGATTTGGATATCCTGTTTGAAGAATTTTTCCAAGTCCCGAAGAAAGTTCCTGAATCTGAAGTGAATACAAATGAACCATCCAGTTCAAATTCAAAAGAGATGGATCCCAATGAGTCTTCACCATCACAATCATCAGATGTTAATTCATCATCTGATTCTCCTCCACCTACCGATACTTCAGAGTTGCATACTCAACCTCATAATATCTCTCAAGTGACAAATCCATCAACCAATCCTGAAGATTATGATCCTGACGACTTTGTTGAGCCAATTGCTACTTCATTCGAACAATTGACAGAGCAACATTCTCCTGATTTCATTGATTCTGAAGAATCTGGTGATCCACTAGATCCAATTCCTCATACAACCAAATGGACAAGAGCTCATCCAATTTCTCAAGTCATTGGGAATCCAACAACTGGAGTTCAGACAAGATCCGCATCCGCGAATTAATGTTTGTTTGTGAATTTTCTGAGTATTGTCGAACCAAAGACAGTGAATGAAGCTCTAAATTGTCCAGATTGGGTGAAAGCAATGCAGGAAGAACTTAATCAGTTCGAACGTCTTGAGGTGTGGAAATTGGTTCCCAATCCTTACAAAAACAAGGAGCCAATTAAAACCAAATGGATCTTCAAGAACAAAAAGGATGAAACTGGAGTTGTTGTCCGAAACAAAGCACGATTGGTTGCAAAGGGATATTGCCAACAAGATGGAATTGATTACGATGAGACATTCGCACCAGTTGCACGAATTGAGGCTATTCGGATGTTTCTTGCCTATGCTGCCTACAAGAACTTCACAGTCTACCAAATGGATGTCAAAACAGCCTTCTTAAATGGGATTCTCAAAGAAGAAGTGTATGTTGAACAACCTGAGGGATTTGTGAATTCAAAACATTCGGACTATGTTTACAGGTTAGATAAGGCTTTATATGGTCTGAAACAAGCCCCTCGTGCATGGTATGATGCTCTCTCTTCTTATCTTATGAAATCTGGTTTTAGCAAAGGTTCGATTGATACTACCTTGTTTATCAAACGACAAGGGAGTGACATCATTCTAATCCAGATTTATGTTGACGACATAATTTTCGGGTCAACTAATCCTAAATACTGCAAGAATTTTTCAGCTTTAATGATCAAGAAATTTGAAATGAGCATGATGGGTGAATTAAACTTTTTCCTTGGTCTTCAAGTCAAACAATTGTCAAATGGTACATTTATTTGTCAAACAAAGTACATTCTTGACATGTTGAAGAAGTTTGATATGATGGATTGTCAAACAATTGGGACACCCATGGAAGCTCGAACAAAGATTAATGCTGATTTAAATGGAAAATCATTTGATCAAAAGAGATATCGCAGTATGATAGGTTCGCTCATGTATTTGACTGCAAGTCGCGCGGATATTATGTTCGCCACATGCATGTGTGCCAGGTACCAAGCCAATCCAAAGGAAAGTCATTTCCAGGCCGTCAAACGAATTTTCCGATACCTGAAAGGCACTGTGAACCTTGGTCTCTGGCATCCAAGGGATACCGGGTTTCAGTTGATTGCATATTCGGATGCTGACCATGCAGGTTGTAAGCTTGATCGAAAGAGTACTTCTGGAAGCGTACAGTTTTTAGGGGATAGATTAGTCAGTTGGTCTTCAAAGAAACAGAATTGTGTATCTACATCTACTGCAGAAGCTGAGTACATTGCTGCAGCAAGCTGTTGTTCACAAGTTCTTTGGATGAAGACTCAATTGACTGATTATGGATTTCAGTTCAACAGAATTCCCATCTACTGTGACTCAAAGAGTGCTATTGCTATTTCTTGCAATCCTGTACAGCACACAAAGACCAAGCACATAGATGTTCGGTACCATTTTCTTAAAGATCATGTCGATAAAGGTAACATCGAACTCTATTTTGTCCCAACAGACTACCAACTTGCAGACCTTTTCACCAAACCTCTGGATGAACAAAGGTTTAATTTTCTTAAAACCAAGTTGGGAATGCTAGATTTACAAACTTAAATGCTTTCATGCCATGTATTCTATGTTCATTTTCTGTTTCAAACATTGATGTGTTTTATCTGATATTACATGCAATGTTTGAGGGGGAGAAAAAGGGTAGAATGCATGATTTTAGGGGGAGTTTGTAAATTTACCATTTTGCTATATGCTTAATTTGAGGGGGAGTGTGCAAATGCATGTGAATATTTGTTTATATTTGTTTGCTTATTTGTTAAGTGTTTGTTTTATTTGTTTAAATTTTTTTTATGTATCTTTGTATGTGTGTTTGTTTTTAAAACCTGAAAAACCAAATACAATATTTGAAAATTTTAAAAAGATAAAAAAAGATTTTTTTTGTTGTTTGTTTAGTTTTTTTTTAATTTTTTATTAAATAAGTTTCTTCTATTTTTTATTTTTCTATTTTGTTTAGTTTTATTTTATTTCTGTTTTTGAGGAAATCCCAAAATGAGCCCAAAATCAAAACAGCCCAAATTGTGATTTAAACCCAAAACAAGTCTGAGATCCGGGTCGACACGCGGGTCAAACCCTGACCCGCGACCCGGATTTGAAATTTAAAAGGAAAATGGGCGGTCCATTTTGTCACATTCCAAATTCAAATCAAAATATCTTCTCATTTTCTCTCAAAAACCGATCAAACTTGTCATCAATCAATCAATCATTTTCATCTTTTTCATAATAATCTAAGTAGGGTTACTCTGGTGATCATCTTTGTGGATTATTTCATCTCCTTTCTTCTTCAGATCATTGTTTTAAAGGTAAAATTTCTTGTTTTCTTTACGCACTTTAACTGTTTGATTAAATGCCGAGATGAAATAATATGATCTTTATGCCTGATGTGATGTTTTGATTTGTGTTTAGATGATTTTAGTTGCATGATTAGGGCTTATACTTGTTGTTTAATCTGAATGATATGCCTTAATCTGTTCGTGTTTAATTTTCTGGGTTTGATTGTTTTAAGGGCTGGGTAAAAATATGAACTTTTGATCAAATCAAAATGCCATTTGCAGCTTAAATCCAAAAGCCATTTTGCAGAGCTTTGAGCTCGGCAAATGCAATGTTTTGTTCTTGAAAACATTCAAATCTTCATAATTTCTGGTAAACATGTTCATATTTTTCTTAATCAAATTTTTGGATCAAAAAATAGTCATTTGCAGAGTTTTTAGCTCGGCAAATGCTTGTTTTCAATCAAACTCTACTGTTTGCAGAGCTCTGAAATCCAAAAACAACTTTTGCAGAGCTTTTAGCTCGGCAAACAGTGCAAATTTGGTTTTCAAAATTTTTTCAAGTCTAAACTCTACTGTTTGCAGAGCTCTGAGCTCGGCAAACATTTCATTGAAATCCAAAAACAACTTTTGCCGAGGTTTGAGCTCGGCAAACAGTTCAAATTGGTTTTCAATTTTTTCAAAATTTTTTTCTTTTCTAAGTTTTTTTATTTTGTGTTGAAATGTTAAAATGTATGTATGTATGTGTGTATTGTGTTTGTCTATATATAGTATTTCATAAGTGTTGGGATAAGAAGCAAGGTATTGAACGCCTTTGTGTACTACCTTCGTTTTCTTATCTTTTAATACTTATGTGATTCTATATATCGTCATGTTTCGTATATATATTTGGGTGAGAGGCAAGGTATCGAACGCCTTTGTGTACTACTTTGTTTTCTCATTTTTAATATATGTGCGAAACATTGTCTGTGTTTCATAAATGTGTTTGTTAAATGTTGGTGTGTTATATATTTTTCTGTGTTTAAAATGTATTTTCTGGTCAAAATTTTGGTCAGTTTGTCTTTTCAGAAAGTTAATAAATACAAAAGATGGCTATGTTTCAAGAAGGTGCTTCAATGAAAATGCAAGCGAATCAAGCACTACATATACCATTTTCTTCAAAGTTTCCAATCATTACGGAGATTCTGAGCCATCATCTTTTGAATAATGCTTTAACTGCTGCCGCAATTGTTCCCGAAAAGTATATATTTGATTTGTGGGAATCAATTGAATATGTGAAAGGAAGTAAGAGATACAAGACAGCAGACTACTTCAAATTCTCTCTTCAGTCAGAAGATAATGTTTTCGAATGTAAATTTTCTTTGGATGAGTTCAGAAGTACAATTGGTTTTCCTGAGTTTGAAGAATATGAAGAACTTCCTTCTGTTGAAGAAATGTTGGCTGGAGTTCATGCTTTGGGATACGAAGGAGAGTTGGCAACAATGAGAGACTTTAAAAGGATGAATATAGCAACTCTCTGGCATACGATGTATAATGTGCTTTGCACTTGTTTGATGCCATCCCAGAAAGGAATTGATGCAATGACAAAGCATTCTCTAGCAATTTACTATGCAGTCACTCACAATGTGCAGTGTGACTTTGCGAAGATCATATGGGATAAAATGATTCAAGTTGTCAAGGGAAAAGATGTACAGGAAAGAAAATATATTCCCTTTATCAGATTCTTCACATTGATTATCGAAGATGTTCTTGATAATGAAGAAGAAATTCCAAAGTTGGAAGACAGCTTCAAGTGTGTTATTGCAATGTACAAAGCAAACATGAGAGGCACAGGAAGTGAAGTTGCCAGACCATTTCCAATTCCACCATTTTTGCTTAATCTGGTTCCTGCTCAGAGTCCTCACCTTAGGACATATAGAGAGTGGTTAGCCACAACGATGGGATCTGAAAGCCGGCAGATTCCTACCCAAGCTGTGAATAGGTCGCCAAGTGAGGGTCCTAGGTCTACTAAAAGAAAAAGAGGGGTTAGTGATGAGGGGACTTCTGGGCAGAGGAAGAGAAAATCAAAAAGAGTTATGTTTGAACAAGAAGCTGTTACACCTGAACCTATTTATTCACCTGTTTCTCAATCTACACCGAATGTTACTTCTCAAACCACACCATCCATTCACTCAACACAATCTACACCAACCGTTCAATTTTCACAATCTTCACCTTCACAATCTACACCAATACCATCCGTTGATTTTCACAATCTTCACCTTCACAATCTACACCAACCGTTCAATTTTCACAATCTTCACCTTCACAATCTACACCAACCGTTCAATTTTCACAATCTTCACCTTCACAATCTACACCAACCGTTCAATTTTCACAATCTTCACCTTCACAATCTACACCAACCGTTCAATTTTCACAATCTTCACCTTCACAATCTACACCAACCGTTCATTTTCACAATCTTCACCTTCACAATCTACACCAACCGTTCAATTTTCACAATCTTCACCTTCACAATCTACACCAACCGTTCAATTTTCACAATCTTCACCTTCACAATCTACACCAACCGTTCATTTTCACAATCTTCACCTTCACAATCTACACCAACCGTTCATTTTCACAATCTTCACCTTCACAATCTACACCAACCGTTCAATTTTCACAATCTTCACCTTCACAATCTACACCAACCGTTCAATTTTCACAATCTTCACCTTCACAATCTACACCAACCGTTCAATTTTCACAATCTTCACCTTCACAATCTACACCAACCGTTCAATTTTCACAATCTTCACCTTCACAATCTACACCAACCGTTCAATTTTCACAATCTTCACCTTCACAATCTACACCAACCGTTCATTTTCACAATCTTCACCTTCACAATCTACACCAACCGTTCAATTTTCACAATCTTCACCTTCACAATCTACACCAACCGTTCAATTTTCACAATCTTCACCTTCACAATCTACACCAACCGTTCATTTTCACAATCTTCACCTTCACAATCTACACCAACCGTTCATTTTCACAATCTTCACCTTCACAATCTACACCAACCGTTCAATTTTCACAATCTTCACCTTCACAATCTACACCAACCGTTTTTTCACAATTCACTCACAATCTACACCAACCGTTCAATTTTCACAATCTTCACCTTCACAATCTACACCAATACCATCCGTTGTTTCACCAAATCCACCAACTCTAACACCACCTCGTTTATCACCTGTACTTAATCCAACACCGCTTGCTTCAGCACTACCTAATGAACCAACTCCACCACCTGGAAGACGACTTAAAATGGCTGCTAGAAGTGCACTACATAAGGCTTCAAAGAAGAAATCCAAAAGAAAACATAAGTCGTCTAAATCTGCAAGCCAAAGATATGAATCTCCATCAGCAGATTTGAATGAACAAGTTGGTGCCTCAGCTGAGTTTGATGTTGAACAAGCAACTAGAATTGTTGATAATGTGCTCTCAGAGTTCGAAACTGATAATGTTAGCACTGGAGATGACGTTGTGCAGGAGGAACAAGGCGGGATTGGGGGAGGAGTTGAAAATGTTAGAGAGGTTGAGAGGTCCGGGTTAGGACAAGGGCATAAAGAAAACGTTGGCCCTCCGATAGTTGAAACAAATGTGTCTAGCCGGGATGTCAACCCTAGGGTAGAAGTCGAGAACTCCCCATTCTCGCTTACACCAAACTCTCCTCGCCATTCTGACTCCTCACAACAGGAGTTAGTCTCACAAATGCACGGGGAACAGCCACGTTCACCACACTCTCCTCATTTGGGGGATGAGAGTGTTGAAAATAGAGAGGAACAGCCCCACCTCTCGACTTCATTTTGTGCACAAGAGTCTAGATCTCCTAGGCACACAGATTCACAAGCACAGTTTAGTACTGTTGCCGAAACAAGCGGAGAGGGACCCACTGTGTGTGACCCTCAAGGACAGCTTGGAAATCCTGCATTAGCTAACATTATGCCCGCTTTAGCCGCAGGTAACAGTTCTCAAACAGAGACTGGGGGACAGTATGAACGCCAAGGTGACACTGCTGTTCCTCAGGATCAACCTGAGACTGTATTAACGGGCATTCTCAGTGACCCCGGTGTTGTTAGAGGTGTTACCCAACAAAAAAAAAAAAAAAAAAAAAAAAAAAAAAAAAAAAAAGAACCAACAAGTCCCGGACAGTGATTTATCACAGTCTAGGACACAACCCGATTCTGGTTGCAAAGCCACTGAATCTCAAACTGCTGGTGAGGGTATAACCCGAGGATCTGCAGGAAATCCTGAATCAGCTACGCTGAATTTAGGTCACACCACAAGTGTGCAAACAACCTCCGGGTTGGGTACTCCACCTCCATCTCAAATACCAACACAAAGAACACAAACACCATCTCAAATATCACCAACAACAAACAACAAGAAAAAGACAAAGCTTTTGATCATTTGTTGAATATATTAAGGTCTGAGGGTGATGTGTTGACAGTGACTGAAAGAGGGGTGTTGAATGCATTGGAGGTCAGAGAAAGAGAACTTGCAAATGAATGAAGAGTCAAAGCTTTACAAGATCAAGTTCAATCTCAGAAAGCAGATTATGATGCTAAGCTTGCTGCATTTGAATTACGTTTGTTAGCGCTAGAATCTTGCCGACCGGCCTTGGTTGCTTCTCGACGGGATGATCCTGATTCTGATGATCACCCCGAGGGGGAGAACCAAGGAGAAGGTCAAACTAATATTGGAAATTCTTCGGCAATAGTTGATGTGAATGTTGAGGATGTGGTGATGCAAGAAAGAACTGAGGGTGGAAACCAAGATGTGATTGAAGAAGATCAAGCTGAGATTGAAAGATTAGCTGCTTTTAGAGCTAGATCTGATAGAAGATGGAAAGAGCTTGCTGATGAAACTCAAAAAGAAGTTGATAAAATGGCTAAAGATTTCTCTGAAAGATTTAATGAAAGAAATAATGATAATGACCCTGAGGAGATTGAAAGAATTGAAGAAATTAAAAGAAAATTCTATGAAGTGTTTGGAGCTGATTCTGATGATGAAGAAGATGAAGAGAATGAGAATGTTGAAATAACTGAAGAAGAAGGTTTTGTGATTGAAAATGAAGTTGTCGAATATGCTGAAGGTGATGCAGATATTAAAGCTTTAAAGGATAATGTAATCTTGGATGAGCCGAAAATAGTTGAAACTCCAGTAAACGTAGAAGCTGTTGAGGAACCTATGTTTGAAGACTTCCCAGATCTTGATTATTTTGAAACAGGTTCTTCAAGCAGAATTGAAGTAGGAGAACCATCTGTTCCTGCAAGTACTACTCCACAGCATTACACTTTTGAAGACTTCAACAGTTTTGATGAATTGAGAAAGACTCCCGAAGCTGCATCTCAGAATTTCAAGAAGTCAACATATAAACAAGTGTTGAAAGAGGCAATCATATCCGAGGAAGTTCTTCCTAATTACTTTCCTACAGAATTGACTGAAGAACAAAGGAGGTTTATTAATCGGGGATACTTCTTGAGGGATAAAGAACAAATGGTTGCTCTTGGTGTTAAGCCAAAGGAGGCAGCTAAGAAGTCTAGATATCTGGAAGAAAGAGCGTATCCAATATTTTGTGGAGCTACCAAAGTTACCAAAACTAAGAGACCAGAATTAGATTCAATGTACAAGTTTAAGGAAGCAAGACAAGTTGAAGAATACAAAGAGCTTCTTAAACTCACCAAGCAATACAATCCAAAGTTACTTGAAGAACAAAGAAATCACAAAATCTTGGTGCTGATCAGAGTAATTCTTATAAAAAGGGTTTCTATCTCTATTCCATGTTTTCATGTGAAAAGAGACAACAATAAGATGTACAGATTCACAGAAGCCCAGTTCAAACTGCTGCCAGTAGATGACATTATCTTCCTCTACAATCATTTCCTGAATGCAATGCAAAAATATCGTGAAGACGTTATTGCCTTTGAAGCTGTAAAAAGATACATGTCAAGCTGTATTCAATATGCTTCATTGGAAGATTTTCAGATAGGCTTTGAAGTTGTCAAGAGGAAGATCAATGTTCCATATCCAGATCAGAGTCTTTACACCACAGTCATCGAACAGCTCAGTATTGGTCATATTATTGAAGAACCATCCTTTGGGGTTGTCTTTTTGAATAGCCGAAAGAAGAAGATTTTCATTCGCATGGATGAACTTGCTTCTTATTCTGATGGAACGTTAGAATTTTGCAAGAATGTTTTGTTGTGCTTGAAAGAAGATGATCCAGATGAAAAGAAAAAGGAAGTATTTGATAAAGCAATCTCCAAGATCAATCAAAGACTCGAGTACAGAGACAGCATCAGAATGATGAGAGAAGCAAAGAATGTGCAGAAGTCTAAGTATGTTGTACGTCGAAGAGGAGGTTGCTGGATCAAGTACGAACCTAGTCATCTTCCAGGTCCACAAAATATTCCTCCAAAGAACTTTGAAGCTAACATGATTGTTCCAGATGACAGACCTGAAGGAGACAATTGGTTCTGGCATCCAAATAAAGATAGACCGAATACAAGAGCTTGAAGACTGACAAAGACTGGATATTTTTGACAAATCACTACTAAGGGGGAGATTGTTAGAAATATATTTGTAGTAGTTGATTTGTTTATCTTTATGTATATTTGTACTTAGAATGTAAATGTCTAAGTATGGAAGGGGGCTTAGTGTAAATTAGGCATATGTATATAAACCCCCTCCATAAGTGAAAATGTAACCTTTCACCCCATAATGCTATCCAAACTTTCCCTGCCATCACTACTCTCTCTCTCTCTCTAGAAACCGCCATTGTTACACACACTGACACACACATAAGCTCAAATTCTATACTTTACACTCCATGCCACCTACAAACCCTAAACACCACTAACTCTATGCCAGTTTGGACCTTGTGAGAGTATTTTGACAAAATAAAAAATAAAACAGCTTAAAATGAATTTTGACTGTCAACAGTAGATCATAAAATAAAGATTAAAATCAATTACAAAAACAATAATGGAAAAATGCCTTCATTCAATAAAAATCTACTTGTCCTCAGTTTACTTTTTTTTGAGGCTTTAAGAGCTTCAACCTGTGCTTTTTTCTGTTCCTCCTCTTTTGTTTTCTTCTCACAATTTCTTTTGTCATGAAAAGTCATTTTTCCACAACTTGCACATTTTCGTTTATGCTTCTTTGACTGTTCCATGGCAATTTCCTTTGAACTTTTCAATCTGCTTCCACAACCTTTGAATCCTGCTACTTTTGGGTTTTCAATTTCTCTTTCAGTAGGCTTTGGGACTCCTAGGAAACTTTCTATGATTTTATCCTTTTTCTTTGTTCCTGCATTTTTAAACTCATCTTCAATCTCATCTTTCAATGTTCTAACTTTCTCAACAAATGCTGAAACCTTGGCTTCATCCTCCCCTAATAAGGTCATGCAACTCTCAACTATGTAATGAGCTTCATTCCCTAGCCTCTCTAACGCTTCTCCAAACCTTTTTCTTGTCCTCATTCCTGGAGGTATTACATCCTTTTTCCAACGCCTGATAATATACTTATCAGGAATTTGCTCAATATCGTTTGCCTTGAACATACAAAATACATGTCTACATAAGAAGCCGTATAGTTCAAATGTCTTGCAGCTACAAGCAACAGTCTCGTCTTCTCTGTTATGTATCAGCTTTTCAAACAACACAATAACAAATTAATACATTTGATTTTCTCTTTTATTTATCATCTTAATAAAGAACAAAACAACAAATATCAACATAATATGAATAATGAAAAAAATTTATAGTTAAAAAAGTATAATCAAAAATAGTAAATGTACCTTGAAAGTATAAATCTTTTTAAATGTTTCATTCCCGGATGTATTGGCAGAATTTCCTTGATTTTTAAAAATTAAGCCACTATTTCTATCCTCACTTTGTTCTCCCTCTACAGTTCTTATATCTTCAACTTCTTCTTCTTCTTCTTCTTCATCATCATCATCATCCTTTTTTTTTCTTTTCTTCCTAATCTTTTCCATTTGAACCTTCTTGCCTGTTCTTTTGTGTATTTCTCTTCTTTCTCTAATCACAATTACATCAACCCCTTCCTCTGAATTAACAGAAATCTGATCACAAGTCCAAATGGATAACTGAATCTCTCTTTGAACCAAAAGGAAGATTGCATGCGTGTAGACATT
>CM067175.1:62560305-62626102 GCA_034093135.1 Erigeron breviscapus | reverse complement strand
TGGTGGTGGTGACGGTAGTGGGGGCGGCAGTGGGGACGGTGATGGGGGCGACGATGGTGGTGAATGTAAAAGTAATTGATGTTAAAGGTGGTATTGTAGTTATTTTAAGTGTTGGGGATCTATACTGTAAATTATTTCATTAAGGGTATTATAAGTATATTAGATGGAGATGTTTAAATTAGTGAATAAAGGAGAAGGGTATTTTTGGTTAAAAGTATACTAGTGAAATATGTAGTTTTACACCACCAACATAAACTGCAAATTCACCAGTTCAAGGCTAGCATAGTATGATCGAGCAATATGTAATTATTTACCCATCCAAACAATGGTAATGTAAATTCTAGACCCAGAAATAAAAGAAAACGTGAACTAATCTAATTAGGAAAAAACTGAAGAAGCCAAAATTTTCCAACAGTTTTTATTGGAACATACATGTACAAATTATACACATTTGGACATTTAATCATGGAGAAATAAACCCCTAAAAATGGGTTGAAAAAAAGAGAACTGCTCAGATCATTGATGTTATTGATACTCGGGTTTTAAAATCCAGGAAGACCCATTTGGATTCTTCTGCAATGTCGCGATTTCCTTCAAAAGAGACTTGAATACTGGCAGATCCTTCTTGGGTATCCTATCTTTGAAGTGCTGCACTATACTAGCAGAGCCACTGATTCCACCTCTTTGTTGTAAAAATGTACATATTTGCCGAATCAGAACTTCCGGCTGGACCCCAACCAAGTTATGAGATGATCGGGTTCTACCATTGGAACTTGAACCCACGCCCAATTGGTGCTCAAGCGCATCACCGACCGCTTGCTCTTGGGTTCCTCTAAGCTTAGCAAGTAATTCAGATGAAGATAGGGCTTTGCCGCCCGATGCTCCAGCAACAAACCGTTCATTGTTAGACGCTACTTCCTCAGTTCGGGTTTTAGCAACCAATTTAGAGTTCACAGTTGACCCAAACTTTCTGCCTGAAGACGACCCCGGTGCACCAGCAGTTCCGGATCTCCCAGTCCAGGTCGGAACAGAGATACTTTCTTGGCTCCGGATCATTCGTGATTGGCGTAGCGCTTCAGCAGCTCTACGTGCAACTTGGGAAGCTTGCTCATCGAGCTTCACCTTTTCTTCATCGTTAGCATTCATAATTAAATCATGGTTCACTGCACTCTGAAAATTGTTGCAGAAAATAGAAAGGTTTCGTCAGGAAAGGCTTTGTGATAAGCATAGTTACTTATGTGATTTTGAAGATAATTAAGTCTACTACAACAGACTGTTAAAATAGTAGTGTTTATGAAACATTTTATTTTGCCCATAGCAAATCAAATAAAATAAAAGCAAAATTGTTGATTCAAAAACAATTATCGCAACTAGTTCTAAACTGCAAATCGGAGCTTTATATATACAGTATTTGAAAAATGGCACATAAAAATGTGATGAGAGCTTACATGAATCCCCTGAGCATCAAAGAGACTTTTCAATATATTTGTTTCTTCGGTTTCTCCTCCATTGGTATCATCAACCTTTTCCTTGTCTTTCTTTTTAGATTTTTTTGTCCCCGTTGCAAGATCATTATCTTTGGCAATTGCTGCTCCATTTAACCCTTGTATATCTTGATTATTCAGATGAGGGGCAACAATATTTACATTTTCAGATAACTGACCAAAAAGGTTAGATGTTTCAGTACTGCCATTGTCTCTATCATCATTCAATGTGAAAAGATCTTTCATGTCTCGGGCCTTAAAGAATCGTTTTTGCTGTGGATTTTTCAAGATTTTATTTGTCAAAAAATGTTTGTATATTTGTCGATGATACACTTTCTCTTCTATCGTTCCACGGGTTATCAATCTATATACAGTTACATCTTTTGTCTGTCCAATACGCCAAGCACGCTCCCTCGCCTGTGATTAACAACACACAATAACCAGTATCACTTCCATGTCACACAAACTCGACAGAAACTGATGCAGCTTACAGATTTTTATACTTAATAGAGCTAGAAAGAAGTGGTAACTTTGACCCATTCACTTGTGCATGGCAAAATTGGGATTACAAATCATCTCTAACAAGTAAAGATAAAAATATAGCTTGAAACAAATTGGTCAAATGGGTCCCGACCCGCCCATTTCGCTACCTCAAGAACTAGACATTATCTGACCCTCTCAAGGCAAGGCAAACAAGTGTATTGCTTTAAAAAAGGGTGAAAGGCAAACCTGCATGTCAGTTGAAGGGTTCCAATCAGGATCAAAAATAATCACTCTATTGGCACCGGTTAAGTTTGTCCCCAAGCCACCAACTTTAGTGGTCAAAATGAAGATGAATATATCAGAAGAATTGTTAAATTCATCCATTAAAGACATCCTCTGCTTCACCGGGGTTAGTCCATCCATTCTTCTATATGTATATGAATCAACAATCAAGAAGTTTTCAAGAATATCGAGCATTTGTTGAGTCTGCGCAAAAAGAAGAACCCGATGGCCCTGTTCTTTCCACACCTTGAGTACCTGTGCAACAACTTTCATCTTTCCACTTCTTTCTGGATTTCCATAATCTGGATTCTGGGCGGCAGTTTCTCTCTCAAGTAAATCAGGGTGATTGCAGATTTTACGCATCACATCGATCCCATAAAGGGAGTTTCTGTCTCCGTTAAAAATTTGTTCCACCTCTGAGCTGGCAAGAAATGCTCGGTACGTAGACCGCTGATCTGATGTAAGGCTACAAAAGAGAACATGTTCGGTTTTTGTCGGAAGGTGAGCATTCACATCTGCCTTCATTCTTCGAAGAAGATAAGGCATGATTAGGTCACGCAGAACAACTGCACATCTGCAGGTTAATGCATGAAATAGGGCAGTTAGTTTTATCTGATGGGATTGTTGATTCAGATTCCATGGACCAATTCAT
The DNA here is from genome assembly GCA_034093135.1 of Erigeron breviscapus. Classification (NCBI taxonomy): domain Eukaryota; kingdom Viridiplantae; phylum Streptophyta; class Magnoliopsida; order Asterales; family Asteraceae; genus Erigeron; species Erigeron breviscapus. The sequence goes on along the minus strand of CM067175.1, from coordinate 62,623,201 downwards.
CTAATGTTCTTTTCCCATTCAATAATCGAATCAATGATAAAATACAACATAAATAAGTGTTATTTATGTGATGTTTGATAACATAAATCTTTTTTTTATTCTCATTGATTAATGTTTTTTCCAACTCATGCATACCTGTAAGCAGTAGATACTTGTAAAGGCGACGCATTAGCATAGCCACCAACAGAAATCGGAACAGCAAACTCTGCTTCAAACACCGGAAGAACACCCAACTTTCCAGGAAATACAAAATCAAACAATGACCAAAGTTCACTTAGCTTGTTCTGAATAGGTGCACCAGTCATTATAATACGATGAACAGTCTGTAATTGTTTGCAAACTAAAGTAACTTCTGCATTAGGGTTTCGGATTCTATGTCCTTCATCTAACACCGCATATCCCCATTCAACGTCAAGCAGTTTTTCTCCAAGAATCCTTAGCTGTTCATAAGTAGTAATCAACAAACCAGATTCACTTCTCAAAACACGATTTATCAACGAATCCCACTTCTTATCTTTTCTAGAGATTAGAATTTCTTCTTCATCACTCTCAGTAGTATCATCATCACTTTCATCTGACTTAACTTGCTTCCTTTTAGCGGAAGAATCTTGAGCAGAATCGTGTAATATTTCCACATGAAAACTTGGATACCATTTCTTCGCTTCTCGCCTCCATTGTCGCAAAAGAGTGACAGGACATACAATTATACTAGGTTTGTACATTTTACTGAAATGTAAAGCTCCAAGAAAAGATAAGACTTGAATCGTTTTCCCGAGGCCCATTTCATCTCCTATGATTCCACCAGCTCTTTGGCAATGAAGCTCCCATAACCATTGTACACCCACCTTCTGATAATCAAACAACTGACTGAATATGGAATCTGGAATTTTCAATCCACCTTCAAGTGTCACAAAAGAAGCTTCATTGCCTCCCCCATCTTCAACATCCTCTTGATTATCTTCTTCAATACTAGGGCCTCTTGCATCTTCTGCATTCAGGATAAATATATCAAACGCTTCACAGAGATTATTATTTTTAATACAAAATCAAAGAATATGCTATATCAAGAAGAGATGATCTTCCTGCATGGGTCTGATTGACCCGAAACACGTTACGCCCAATTCTCTTTTGAATCTAGTGAATTATCAGTGTGCTAATAAGATACAAAATGTAGACTTAGAAAACCATTTTACCCAGATGACTCATCATAGATAAAAACGAAAAGAAAAAATGCCAGACCTCATTTATAAGTAAATGGGTCAAATTTTCCCTCTAATGAAATTTCCTCAAGCTCATAACATACCAATTCCTTCCAGGAGATTATAATCCTCACGAGATGCTGCCTTCCTCCACCTCTTTTCGGGCAAAGGCCTTTTCTTTTTCCTACTTGAATCTTTAGATGTCCCTTCCACTCTATAAATTTTAAAGGGGGTTCTAAGCCTTTGGAAAGGACGGGCTAGGACGTATCTAAAGACCTGCATTGTGGATCTGAATTGGTAAACTTAAGTTCTTTGAACGAGATGAAACCTTATGGTGACCGCAGCCTTAGTGGCCAGCCGTTGACTATTTAAGGTTTTAAACAGTCCTCTCTTGCTTCCGCTGAGAAGCACGTCAGGTAAGATACATGCAGTCATTCGCATTCAATCTTGCTATTTAGATGAGCCTGCACCTGGTTCCATGTCGGAATTCACCTGACGATTTCGCCCTATGTACTCGCTTTGAGGTTGCTGAGAAACCATGTGTGCCTATATGTCTTAGAATTCCTGGCCGACAAACACAAACTCATCCCCTTTCCCTGTAAGGAACAAAAACCATTAACATAAATGTGTCGTTTAAATTTGTACTCGGCCCATAATAAGATGCTCTCAAAACTTACTACAACCATGGCTTGTTGGGATCATTGCTAACCCATCTCGTTGACCTCATATACGCCTCCTCTTCGTACACAATGTCCCACTTTTCCTCAAAGCTGATCCTATACTCGTGAGCGATTGATACCAACACTTGTCAAAGAGTAATAAACCCGAGACTGTTATTGCAATTATTGAAGCAGTCAATAGCTAGAGACTGATCAACACCAGGTGTCTCTCAAGTGACTATACACATTGCTACAGACATGTATCAATTCCAATTCAAGTCTTCGACCTATTTAAATCTCACATAGCGTCTATATACTAGATCAGAAGACATCATATCTTCATACACACCGCCATACTTAAATCCATTCGCGTGCCACATCGTATGAATACACGACGCTTTACTATTATATGCAGCTACGCAGTTCTTGTACTCTCAACTACATAAATGGCGTGCTCGTTGGCTAATTCAATGTGCGTCATCTTCCACTACTCATCTCATTAAAGATGTTCGCTATATCCTGATATGTAGTCGGGTATGATTCTTCTTCACGCAAGTGACCACTTCCAAAGGATATAAGTGACAAGATTGTCGGAGATACCATGAGTATGTGTGCTCTTCCGTGGATCACTGATCGATTAGATAAGGATAGTCAATCTTTCCAAGGTCTGTCTCCACTCCGTAATAATATATACTTCTCGCGCTACATCATGCACTTGTCTCAAGACAACGTTGACCTACACTCTTGCGATGTCAATCTCTCAAATATTGATAGACATCTTATACCGTTATTATAACCCTCACCTGTAAGGACCAAATGCATTCTCACTGGACTTTACCTACGCATCGAGAGCAGCTATCTGTGTCTATGCTCCTCTGTAAATGCTGTTGACCCTTTGTTAAACGCGCACTCGGTATATCTGGATTCATTGTGAAGAAGACCCGCGACACAATTGTAATCTTAATACCACTCTATGCCTGTTCATGGCCACATATCTAACCCCCCATCTCAGTCTTCATTGTCATTCATCATCTGTGCGTTGCCTCCTTTGAATTATAATCGTATCACATCCCTATCAACAGTGCGAATTAGTCAACACCAGACATCAGTATTTCACATATGGCATCTCACATCTGTTCTTAACAACGATCACCGTATCGGGGCACGTTGAAGATCTGCATGGTTTCACTTGATTTTAGTCTTCTTTCCGGAGGATTGTCATCGGTCCACGCGAAGTTATCCTCCCCCACATTCACACGCGTCCTGTTTCAGCTTATGCTTTCTTGCCTTGCAAGCATTTGTGCCTCCCTGCTGAATTAAGTTTGTGGACGCTATTACGTACATACTTTAAAAAATAGCTATGATGTCTAGTATATGCATATTCAACTCTCCATTATCCATTCATCCTCAGTATTTCACTAAACAAATATCCCTTCTTAGAAAGTAAATCAAATCACAAACTTCAACTACTCTTGAACAAGTTATTTTAAGTACTTAAGTGTCTCATTATAATAGCCGGAAGCGTGCAATATAAGGACTAAATAACGCTGATCTATAGGTGTAACTCATCTATTCCGTAAACGCGTCATATCATGGCTTATAATGTTAACATGAGTTTCTACATTTCATCATTTTAATAGTACCTCGAAGCCATAATACATATTTCTCACGCTTATGACTCTCTGACCTTAACCTAAAACTATATCTTATTCCAATACTGATGCATTTCTTGTTTACGTATCATCTCTCAAGTCCCAGAGTTAATTAAAAGTAAGACTTAATATATCTATAAACGTGTCTCTTGACGCGTGATATTATGCATAAGCAACAATCGAGATCTCGATAGGGCCAAATTTTATAACTAAAAAAACCAACAAACTACAAAAAATATAAAGAAAAAAAAAAACAAAATCGTATTAACAACCTGCTGTAAATATGTCTATGTTCGAATCTGTCTGGATGTGCAGACGTCACTCCAAACTTTAACTACAACAGCGTACTATCCACAACTCTTCTTCTCGTTCATTTACTGAATTACACCAGATAGCAAGATTTCAATAATAGCCACTGCCACAACCACACAAACCGCATTATTCGCAACTATATAAAAGTTATCCGGAGTCTTTAGGGGTCTAACGCATTGCTCATTTTAAAGTGCTTATAATACAATTTCATATAAAATAAGCAGATAATCAATTTTCTATCGAGTGTTTGTTATTGCTAATCTGTTTAAACTAGATAGCAAAATAAACCTAATAATGTTGTAAAAGTGTTATGCAATATATAAGCCCTAATCTACTTATAACATTCCGTCTCGAAATCTATACTAATTTGTCTCACTAACACCTATAGATTTAAACTACTTCTAAAATCACAAAATTTCTTTCCGTCGAATGCACGCGACGAACATAAAATCTATTCGAAAACTATTATTGTTACCCCTAAATGCGACTTCATCTAAATAAAGGAACCAAAAGGTGTCACCGAATATGTTCACATTTATGTAATCAAACCAAACAAATAATTTCGATCTTTAGTCCTTGTTTCTACCGTTACTTTTTTAGCAGCGTATCAAACTTATTTTCCCGCCACGTAGAAGCCTAACGTGAACATTCTAATTAGATGTTTATAGAAGGTCACTTAGGTTGCATTGATAACGAAATAAAATTTTGTCGCTGTACAAAAAATAAACGTAAAACAAAAATTAGATAAAATATAGTTTCGTTTGGTTATGGCTTAATGATTACTAATAATTGTGACAATTTGGTTGAAATTAAACTTTAAATAGACACATACTCTCAGTGGCACTCCTTCATACTAGTTAACATGTAAATTTTAAGATAATAAAATTATAATAATTAAATTAGGCAATAGATAAGATGTAAATTACGATAAAAAAGAAAAAACGCAAGCAGTTTGTAAACCCCTAAATAATACATGCGAGATATGATGTTTAAATTCAGATCAGAATTTGACTCTTTAACAATTAAAAATGCGAAGCTGGATGAGGTGTCTAATTTGGGAAAGGAATTAGGGAAGAGAGTGAAAACGGCGTCGTTTTGGGTGGGAGATTTGAAGAAGAAGTTCTAACAAATTTTTTAGTCGGTTGTTGGCTTTGTTTGACACACTCTAAAAAAATAAGGGAAGGGGGGGGATCTCGTGGGACAATTCGCGACTTTTGTTTTGGGAAGGGATAATAACGTCCCTACAGCAGAACGTTCTCGCTAATTTGAATAACGTCCGCCACGGTAGTATACATGGCTCTACCTATATAAAACAAGGTTCTTGACTGGTGTCCTTAGTTATGTGGAAACAATGACACATGTGCCATACAAGCTACATACACTGCAATAACAACATCTACAACATATTTTAAGCGCAACCGTTTCATTAATAATACATATTCTATATACGTTAATACATATGTCATATCGGTACACAGACCTACCTGATTATCTCTCAAATAATCCATTATCCATATTGAAACAACAATCTTGCGTGGTGTATATTCATAGGTCCCGATCAATGCGACTTAATTCAGTTATCTCCTGCGTGCATCTCATACCTCCTTAATTAGTCTCAATGTTTCTAGTATACCAACCATACAACCTAACCTCGAATAATATTACATCCATATACACATACACTTATATGAGCTCGTAATAGATATATAATATAGAGCATCATTATTCAGATTCGCGTGAGCCTTTCTTCGGGTTTGATACCTCCTGATTTTAGCCTGAGGTGCTATCTTACCTGTAGTAGTTCATGCCGAAATAAATACACACAGCTGAGCTAGTGCTAATACGTAATCCCGACACCATATCGTTCATTAACATATGAAGTATAAGTCATTTGGGACCTTAAATGGACTTGAAAACGAACTTAGATTTGTTCTTACGAACTTAATTCCATAAAACGAACTTAACTGCTTTCTGATCAAAACGAACTTTAAATTCGTTTGCCAAACGAATTTAATCATCCACAAACGAATTTAGACATCTCAAACGAACTTAATCTTTGTTTCCAAAACGAATTTAGCCAACGGATTTAACAAACGAAATTAGTCTTCTTTTAAACGAAAATAGCTTGAACGAAGTTAAACTTCGTTTTTCAAACGAATTTAGATTTCCAGAAAACGAATTTAGTCATCAGAAAACGAATTTAAGCTTCACGAATATAATACATAACAAACTATATCGACCAGAATTCATAAAACGGCTTTAATCTTCATTTTTCCAGAAATCAATCGACTTAGGCTGTTCCCAAAACATGTTTTTGACATAATTGAACATCTCTTGATCATAAAGATCGATTATAAACTCGTTTATCACCATTATGAACATCAATTGACCAAAACACATAATAAACTCTAATTCTTTCAAAACTTCTTTTAAAATCAGTTTTTTGATTCAAATAGAAACATCTTTTGATCTGAAATATAGCCAACGAATCATTGATTACCTGTAGCAAACGATAGCCAATTCGATTCAATTACATAAGAGCACTCCATGATGACCAAAACACTTGGAGATTCCTTAAGAAATCGATTAGGGAATTGAAGGAACTGTATGTGTGTGTTTAGGAAATGTAATTAGGCTGCAATTAATTAGAGATTAGGCTAATTGTAACCCTAATCCCGTTTTTCAACTTTCAGTTTTGTCAGATTTAGTCCCTGGACTTCATATTAGCTTTATTACACCTTTAAACACCTAATGGGGATATACATAACACATGGAAGCAACTTTCGCACACTACATAGACCTTTTACACATCATTAAGTCTACTTTATTGTCACTCATTAAAGATAATTAAATCTTACATATAGGGCACATAAACATATAAACACGTATTTCCACGTAAACATATCACGGACTTAGAATTTGACCTAACGACGTTAGTCAACATATACGTTTAAGTTTTGGGATGTTACATATACTTCACATATGTCATATCCTCTTAGTGGGATTTATATACGTCACATCCTCTTCAGTGGGATTTATATACTACATATGCCATATCCTCTTCAGTGGGATTTATATACGTCATATGCATCAATCAACATCCTCAAATTCAATTAAACTATACGTACATACACTTAGGAGGATTCTACTTTCTTCGAGTCCCAGATGCTTATATATAGGGTCACCCGCAGCCTTCCCACCACATCTAAAGCCCTTGATGGCTTAGAACCGACTCTCCATTCTATAACGTCTAATCCTAATAATTAGTAATATAACTTCACACTTACCACTTATAGGTTCAATCAAGACGTAATTAGAACCCGTTCTCATCAATCCGTCATTTACACTAGAGAAAAATCTCATCAATATGCGCCATGGAAATTCATATCAGATACTCTTAATAATGCGACATACTATGTTTCATACGACTTTACATTTAAGGAATCATAGATGCTTATATATAGGGTCACCCGCAGCCTTCCCACCACATCTACAACTCATTAAAGGTATCATCGTCTTCCATGTATGTACAACTATCCTAATCACAATATCAAATCATTACAAGTTTATAAGGGTAAAGTAATTGCGTATAATAATTGAGCACGCGAAATATTAACATCAAATCATGTATCATACGTATGTAAGACCACAACGTATATCAAATGATGTGTCAATAACGTCATCAATGCAACAATAAAAGTATGCTTGAGTGTGTACCGTACAAGTCAAGTATAATGAGCGTACATGTCTATTCCAAACACATTCTCAATATCCATCAATTCCTCTAAACAACGCGTACATCCACTTCGGAGGGTTTTACTTTCATCAAGTTCTAGATGCTTATGTATAGGGTCGTCCGCAGCCTCCCCACCACACCTAAAACTCTTTGAAAGTAAAGCCGACCTCAATGTATGTACTTCTACCCTAAAGAGTTACAATATCACAAACACAGTCGTAAACCATCACACGATCAATCATAACTATCACTAAGTATTAAGTCCATCGGTATGTGCGACAAACGACTTTATTGTAAGCAATAATAACAACATTAGGGTAAGCTCCAAGCCAAAATTAACTAGGTCAACAAACAAACAAACAACACGTATATGTACACTTTTCAGCCCGAATCTCTATTGAGTAGGGAGCTACGAAACTCACCTGATCGGCAAAGAAGTTAAGTTTGATACAAAGTTGAGTTACAGTCGCTCGATGTTCGCTTCGCGTCCAAAACCTAAATATCGATCATATACATTCACATCAACATACATAATCACACATACGAAGTTATCAAGTATTCGGCAAAACCCTAATTAGGTTTCCAAAGTGTTTCTCGATGTTAAACGACTTCTAAGACTCTCAATCAATGTTATATAAGATAAGAAGTAAATTAGATTAAGGCTCGACGCGTAAAAAGGTCTAGAAAGTCAAAATAGGTCAAACAAGGAAATTTCAGAAAAACAAAGGCCGTAACTTACGGCCTAAAGGGGCGTAAGGTACGGTGGTCAAAATTACAACTGGCGTAGCTTACGGCCAAAGTGGCGTAAGCTACGGCCCTCTAGAAAAGTCATTTTTGGCGTAAAAGTTGGCATAAACAGAAGCATTTTGGCGTAAGATGGAAGGATCGGCGTAAGCTACGCCCCAAAGGGCCGTAACCTACGCCCAAAGAAATTTGTACCAGCGTAACCTACGCCCCATAGGGCCGTAGGTTACGCCCCCTTCTGGGCAGCAACACTACCAGCAGCAGCAAGTGCAGAAAATCAAGAACCCCAAAACCCCAAATCGACGTTTAAGGTTACAAGACTTGTTTTGAAGTTACATTTGACATTCTAATGCATAAATACACTTACCCAAACCCATATTTCCATCCATAACATCACCAAATTCTCCAAATCAAACAAACCCTAATAAAACCCTAATTCGACCCAAACTCATTTTAAGGCGATTTAGAACTTGTAAATGTACGAGATGACTAGAAACAAGTAAACTAACATAAATAGAAGTAAATGGGATGAATTTGACTTACCAAAGCTTCCTTTCCGAGCTAGAACCCAAATTTAGGTCAAAATGGGTGAAAGTCTTGAACTATGAACTTCAAACTTATGATCAATTGAAGATTATGGTGACAATGATGATGATTCTTGTATTTAATCAGTTCCAAAACACCGAATAGATGCAAGAGAGAGATGAATAATTGAAATGGTTTCCTTGCTTTTTCTTTTACTTGAGAGAAAGTGAGAAAGAAAGATAGAAAAGAGAAATGAGAGGTGTAAGAGAAGATAAGGGAAATGGGTCAAGGGGCTGATGGGTCGTGGATGACCCACGGGCCGACCCGTTTCTCTTCTCAAGCCAAATTACAATCGTTAGACATTTAAACAACGATCAAAACACATTATTGACCCGAATACAACACATTGCCATTTAATTCACGAAACGACCCAAATAACTTCCACATTGTCATTTAATCACCAAAACGACCCGAATACTTCATTAACCTATATTGTTAGTCATATTACATGTAAAGTCAACGAGTCAAAATTCACGGATGTTACAATGGCCTTGGAAGATCAACAACAGCACGTGGCAAAAGAAGATGTCATCACTGGAAGATGGGTGGAAATCATTTTGAAAAAGGGCAATCGAAAGAAGAACACTTGGTATCTGGACAGCGCTGTTGGCTAGACTATGACCGGATGTAAGCCCCTACTTGAAGAGTTCACTGTCCAAGATGGACCGGCAGTGACGTTTGGTAATGATCAAAGTGGAAAGACTGAAGGATATGGTGTGCTCAATAACAGACAGGTCGAATTCAAAAGAGTTGCATTTGTGAATGGTTTGAAATACAACCTGATCAGTGTCAGCCAACTCTGTGATGATGGCTACAGAGTTTTGTTCGATATTGCTCAAGGCACCATATTTAACAAGGATTGGAAAGTGGTGATGGTTGCACCAAGAAAAGGAAATGTGTACATCATGGATATGGAACCTGCTCCAAAAGAGCAGTGCTTCTATACCAAGGCTGATGAGGATACCAACTGGCTGTGGCATAAAAGATTATCCCATCTTAATTTCAAAAATATTAACAAGTTGTTTCGCAAACAACTGGTTGATGGGATACCTCAGATTTCTTTCGATAAAGAAAAGCCATGTCCAGGGTGTGAGATGGGCAAGCAAAAAAGGGCCAGTTTCAAAGCAAGGCAAAACTTTAGCATCACTGAACCTCTTCACATGCTTCATATGGATCTCTTTGGTCCAGTGAATGTTCAAACTAGAGCTGGAAAGAAGTACACTCTAGTTGTGGTTGATGAATTCACCAGATTTTGCTGGGTTGTATTCCTCAGATCTAAAAGTGATGCACCTGCTGAAATCATCTCTCTCATCAAAAGAATTGAACTCAAGTATACTCGAAAATTTTGTCAGTTGCGAAGTGATAATGGTACTGAATTTCAAAATAAGGTACTGGAAACATTTTGCAATGACACTGGCATCTCTCAAAACTTCTCATCAGCACACTCTCCAGAGCAGAATGGAGTTGTGGAAAGAAAGAATCGCACACTGATAGAAGCAGCCAGAAGTATGCTATCTGAATCAAGTCTTCCCACCAGTTTCTGGGCTGAAGCAGTTGCAACTGCTTGTCAAACCCAAAACCGGTCAGTCTACATCAAGAGACATAAGAAGACTGCCTATGAAGTACTCAGGAATCGTAAACCAAATATTGGATATTTTCATGTATTTGGTTGTCCAGTTTATATTTTAAATGATTCCAGTCAGCTTGGAAAGTTTGATGCAAAAGCTGATGAAGGTATATTTTTAGGTTATTCAGATATTCGAAAGGCCTTTAGAGTTTATAATTATAGACTCCAAAAGGTTCACGAGACAATTCATATCACATTTGACGAATCAAATGATGCAATTAATAAGCGACCAAGCCCTGATATTTCTCCAGTCGTTCCAATAAATTTTGGTGAAACTGACCAAGTTCATCAGTCAGTTGCTTCACCAAAAGATGTTTCCAGTTACACTCAATTGGAACCAGTTAAGAAGATGAGCACCACCAGTGACACTTCATTCTATCCCTCCATCAATTTCAACTTACCACAGAAATTGGTGATTGGATCTGATGTACGTGTCACTCCAATATCAGCACCAGTTCAAACCCCAACTTCTCCAGTTCTTCAAGAAATGCCTTTTAATGAAGAATTTCATGATGCAAATCGTGACCTCATTGACTCTGATGAGGATATAGAAGTAGTTTGGACTGATCCTCCTCCAGAAGCTGCTGCAACTGAAGAAGATCGTCAGGTGACTTGCACTGATATTGTATTACACCAGCCTAGTCAATACACTAAATGGACTCGAGCACATCCAATTGAACAGATTGTGGGAGATCCAAGTAGTGGGGTTCAGACTAGAAGAGCCACCAGTGAGCAATGCTTAAACGTCACCTTCTTATCACTGATTGAACCAAAGAAGATTGACGAGGCTATGGCAGACCCAAGTTGGGTTGAAGCTATGCAAGAAGAGCTTATCCAGTTTGAAAGGAATAATGTGTGGGAACTTGTTCCTTGTCCACCAGGGTTAAAGAAAGAACCCATTGGTACAAGATGGGTCTACCGAAACAAGATGGATGAAGATGGCAATGTTGTAAGAAACAAGGCCAGATTAGTTGCCCAGGGTTATTGTCAAGCAGAAGGCGTTGATTTTGATGAAACTTTTGCTCCAGTTGCAAGACTTGAAGCCATCAGAATATTTCTGGCTTATGCGGCCCATCTGCAGTTTAAAGTCTTCCAGATGGATGTCAAAAGTGCGTTCCTTAATGGAACATTGGAAGAAGAAGTGTATGTTAAGCAGACTCCAGGCTTCATCAATGAGAAGCATCCTCACTGGGTCTATGGTCTTAGACAAGCCCGAAGAGCCTGGTATGATACTTTAACTAAACATCTTCTTTAAAATGGCTTTCAAAGAGGTGCAATAGATAATACCTTATTTATCTTAAAAGAAAAAGGTAAAATCTTATTGGTACAAATTTATGTTGATGACATTATATTTGTTCAACTGATGATGCAATGTGTAAAAGGTTTTCTAAAATCATGTCATCTGAGTATGAAATGAGTTTAATGGGAGAATTAACATTTTTCTTAGGTCTTCAGATTAAGCAAACTGAAAATGGAATATTTATAAACCAAGAAAAATATGTCAGAGATTTGTTAAGAAAATACAAATATGATTCAATCCCATCGAAAAACACACCTATTGCAGCACCTTTAAATTTGGACTCTGACCCAACTGGCAAACCAGTGAACACCACTGAATATCGTGGTATGGTTGGATCACTGATGTATTTAACTGCCAGTCGACCAGATATAATGTTTGCAACATGTCTATGTGCCAGATTTCAGGCTAACCCAAAAGAATCACATTTACACGCTGTTAAGCGTATCTTCAGATACCTGAAAGGGTGTCCTAGCCCAAAGGCTCAGGGTTAGATCTAATGGGTTATTCAGATTCAGATCATGCAGGTTGTAAGATAGATAGAAAATCAACAACTGGTGGTTGTCATTTCCTTGGAGGAAAACTGGTAAGTTGGACCAGCAAGAAGCAGACGTCAGTCTCTATGTCCATTGCTGAGGCAGAGTACATTTCTGCGGCCAGTTGTTGTGCCCAAATTCTCTGGATCAAGAACCAGTTACTAGATTATGGTCAAAAGTATACAAAGACCCCAATCTTTTGTGACAACACCAGTGCAATTGCTATATCTCACAACCCAGTGATGCACTCCAAGACAAAGCATATTGACATCAGGTATCATTTCATTCGTGATCATGTTATGAAAGGAGACATTGAAATTCATTTCATCCCCACTGACAAACAGCTCGCTGATGTTTTTACAAAACCTCTTGATGAGAAAACCTTTAAAAATCTCATCAGCGAACTAGGAATGTTAAATCCTTAAAACTGGAGATTTTTTTGTTATGAACGCGTCAGTGACACTGATGAAGTTCTCCAGTTGAGGAGGTCCAGATAATCTTTGCTCGCCAGGCTATCGAACGCCTTTGTGATACTATCCTGGCACTAATCGATTTCTGGATCATCATTTTAGGGGGAAAGACTCAAAATAATTTTCTGACTAAAATTCTTTTGTTTGAAAATGGGAACTGGAGAACTCTCCAGTTGGAAACTGGCACTGGACTAATCCTCCAGTGTACAGGTTCAGTCTTGTCTTAATTTTCATAACGTTGGAAAATACTTGGTCAATACTTGTGACACGTGATGGTACTCGAGTGTTTCAACCCACTCAATATCGTCATATGACGTGTTTAAAGTCTTTTTTGTAAAAGACAACCATTTTTATTGGGAAAAAGAAAATTAGTGGGCGCGTGGGTAAGTTAAGCCGTCGTAGCATTTAATGCTGACACGGTGAATTATATTTTTGGTTCAAAATTCAAACTTCTTTTGTAAAAATATCTACAAAATTGATTTTTGATAATAAAATATAATTTTTGGTATTTCATTGGGATCATGATTTCCTTATAAATACCCTTATTTACTCCGATCACATTTACTTCCCTTTACATTCTTTCATTTACTTCCAATCATCATCAAACTCTTCATTTCTTTTTCTGCTTCATCAATCAAAACCCTAATTCCCAAATTCTCAGTTTCATATTCATATCTTTAGAAAATGGCACCTAAATCAAGAAGTAGGGATGTAAATCTGCTTACAGTCCCTTATAATCCATCGAATAATGTCAAACGAGCCAGTGGTGCCCCTTCAAATCCCACATCAATTAAATTAAATCCGAACAATCCAATGGCCAGTTTGAGAGGGACTCAAGCCCCCAATACTTTAATCGGGAGAATCCAAACTTTTCTTCGTGATTCTCCCCTTGGCGAGTCTTTTTCTCTCAACCAACGCAAGTTGTACCATGAATACTTGTGTGAGTTTTGGTACACAACAGAATTATCAGAAGACTGTTCATCTATCTCTTTCACCCTTAAAGATGGATCAGTCCAGTGTGCCATTACAGCAGAAACGTTGAGGGATGATCTACACCTCAACTACTGGAGAGAGGGTGAATCTCCAGTTGTAATATCCCAAAACATCAATTTTCGCCAAGTACTTCTGGATATGGGAAATAAGGAGTGCTTGGAGAATGGGGTATTGAAAGTTAAAGGTGCTATGACTATGAAGGGCCTCTCACCATCCTGGAGGTACTTCTTTATTCACCTTGTTGAAAGTATGGGTGGGAGTTCTGGTGGATTGGACCAGATCAACTCCACACAAGCAGAGATGGCTTACTGCTTGTGGAATGGACTCAGAGTGGACTTCGCTGATATTTTGTTCAGAAGCCTGGTGATTAAACTGAAGGGCTCCAGGGGATTATGCATCCCCTTCTCCAGGTATTTGTCACTCTGTTTCCTTCAACTTCTGGGCAGTGAGGAATATCACAACACTCAATCACTGTACACTGTCCCAGAGTTGCTGAGGAATCTTGACTCCCTAACATCTGTCGATGGGGAGGTCGAGATCCCTCAGAGAATGTTGCTGGCATTCTCTAAAACCGATGCACCAGTCCAAGGTGAGTCGGAAAGACAACTGGGCGGGCCTCAAAACAATGAGGGACCCACCGGTTCGTCTGCTGGAATTGTGACCATTGCCGAACCTGGGCAACAGTCTAACCCCTCCAGCTCCAGCGTGTCTGTCCCTGAAACCATTTACCCTGGAGACCTCCCAACAGGTCCTTCAGGTGTTCCAAAGGCAAGAAGAACACGTCGCCCTAGGACTCAGTCAGCACTTGCCACTGACAGTAGAAACCCAACCAGCCCTCCAGTTTCCTCCCAACAGGAACCTGGAGAAAGTCAAATGGGACAACCGCAAGCAGCCACCCTCGCAATTTCTGTAGGAGAGGGTGGTGAAGATGATACTGGGCTACCCCAACCCAGATTAGAGTTTGAGTCTGCACAAAGTGTCCACGGCCTATCTTCTGACACTTCTCTTACACGAACTGATGACGTCTCTGGCCAGTCACTGCTGGAGACTGAGGTTCCAAACTCTGCGGCTGATGATGTTATAATTGTGGATAGAGCAATTATAACTGAGGCAACCCCAGTGACCTCTATCCCTGGTGAAGTTACCTCGGTAACTGATCCTCCAACAGATGCAACCTTCCAGGAAACTGGAGAAGGTCATTTGGAGACTGACCCATCTGGTCAGCCCTCAGTTACATTCATGGATCTGGACATGAGTGTTAATGACGAGGAAATCCTTATTGAATCTTCGGATTCTGAAGGTACTGCCTCAGACATTGAGATTTTTGATTCTTCTGTACAAGATCAAAACCCTTCATCTCATGTCTCGCCTCCAGATGCTTCAATTTCAATTTTACCATCCCAAGAAACTGAGCTTACTGAAAATCCATTTCCCACTTATAGCTATATATCTGGAAACAGACGTATGACACCATCACCATCTGGGCAGTTCTCACTCCTTCGAGAAATGCCACCACCACCGCCGCCGTTGATCACACCTGAGCATTCTCAGCATGATCAACAAATTGTTACTTCTGTTCCTTCTTCTTCTACCACTCCTATTATTACTCCCTCGACTGTTGCGACGTCAACTGGGGAGGCTTCTCTCAATTTGCCTCCTCCAGTTACTCCAGTGATAACTGCTGCTGGTCCAGTGACACCTTCCCCTCTGTCACTGGACAGTCAATTTGTGTCTTTCCAAGCCGATATCCAAAATCTTCTTACCAGGGTGGAGGATATTCAAAAGACACTTGACAAAAACACCAAGTCTTTCTCCAGATACCACAAGGATCATTTGACCAATATTAAAGTGGTTGATCTGGGGATTAATAAGTTTTCAACCAATGAAGACTTGGTGTTGAAGAAGCTAAATGAGTTGGTCACTGGCTGCAACAATCTGGCCACTTCTCTGAAAGAAGCCTTTGACCTTACTCAGACCAAAGTCACAACCTCAATCTCCAATTTGCTGGGTAACACTGTTCGAAGATCTGAAGTTGATTTAAGGGAGATTGAAAAGCAGGTTAGAGATTTAGTTGAAAAACCTGGGTTAAATGTGACTGAGCTTGGGCAGTAGTTGATGACTTCAGTTGGTCAGAAAATTGATGATACGCTGGGTGCAAGAGAAACACAACTGATTGAAAAGGTGATAGCTGAGATCACCAAGTTGGCCACTCCTCAGGTTGATCTGGCCCCACTCACTAATGAGATCAACCAGTTGAGGGGCAGCATTGATAATTTAAACACCCAGGTATCAATTCACTCTTAGTCTATTGACAAACTGACAACTGAAGTGGATAATTTGAAGAAAAAGGATGAAGAGGTTAAGGATAAGGTGGTTTCTGGTCTGGATGAAGATTCCAAGACTTTGAATGAACTGAAGACTGGTCAGCAACAAGTTGCCGCAAATGTTCTGACCCAGTCTAAAGAGACCAACCATCTGTGGAGATCTTTCAGGATGATGTGCGGAATATTTAAAGAATTCAAGGACATACAATCATGGCAGCCTCTTGACTGGTTGCCATCTCATCCTTCTGAATGGGAAGTCATAAGGGCAGGTCTAGATGCTGCCAAGGGGGAAAGAAGTGTAGTCCTTGCACCAATTGCACCTGGAAGTGCTCCATCTGGAAGTCAAATTGGTGGAAGTCAATCTGATAGAGAAATGGTTGTGGTTGCCAGTACTGAAACTGGTGAGCAAAGGGTTGAAGGTGATGAAGATGTGATTGATAGGGGGAATGTGGATAAGGGTAAAGGATTAGCATCTGATGAAGCCCAGCCGGCCACTGATGTACCAATGTTGGAAACTGGCAATGTTGACTTGCTTCCTCCAGTTTCAGAAAGTGATAGCAAACGATTGGCAAGGCTTGGAGATCAAATAAAAGAAAGAAAGAAAATGAAACAAGCAAACCAAGCTGAAGCCAGAGAACATCTTGCTAAGATCAAACTGCTTGATATTAGTGATGCTCATCTTTTGGGAATCACTAAGGAGGAATATGCAAGAGTGAAAGATGATGTCAGGATAGTGGGCATGTTGAAAGAAATGCTTGACATTGAACTGGACAGTCTCCAGTTGCACCTGGAGACTAAGAAGATTTATCCAGAAATATATTGAAGTCCAGTTGCAGCGTACAGTTAACGCAACTGAAGACTTCCTCCAGTTTCAGAAAGTGATAGCAAACGATTGGCAAGGCTTGGAGATCAAATAAAAGAAAGAAAGAAAATGAAACAAGCAAACCAAGCTGAAGCCAGAGAACATCTTGCTAAGATCAAACTGCTTGATATTAGTGATGCTCATCTTTTGGGAATCACTAAGGAGGAATATGCAAGAGTGAAAGATGATGTCAGGATAGTGGGCATGTTGAAAGAAATGCTTGACATTGAACTGGACAGGCACTATCCTGATGATGAAGCTGAGCATGATGCCAGAAATTTGAATATATCAGTGGAGAAGGCAAAAGAAAATAGGGCCAGTGGGATTTTGAAAAGAATTGAAAATGTGAAGAAGGTTGTGAAAAGGGTCTTGAATCCACCAAGAAGGAACCCTCAACCAAGAAAACCACTGCACAGAGATGCTGATCTTAGAACCTTCCTTGAACCAACTGGCGAAGTCTCAAATGATGACATCAAGGTTGCTGTGCAGGCTGCTGGAGCTGGGACTATTAAAATCTCGAATGAATCTGAAGCTAGAAGCTATTATTCCCAGATCATGGCAACCAGAAGGCACGGTGGGGCAATCAATGGTGTTTTTGTAACAATTAAGCCAGGCACCAAGTACTTTCATGTTGAAGTCAGTTATGCTAGAGGGCCACTAGTTAAAACTGACAATCCTGGTGTGATGCAATTTGGGTTCTCGGAATGGGTGGAAATGGTAAACTTTTTGGAAGCTAAGGCACAAAAGAATAGGTTTGAGAAAGCATGGGTCAACTTCTTGAAGGGCAAGATTCAACATAAAGAGAATCTGGAGCTGAAGTTGAACATTGACCCTGAAGACTCTCGTCCTATCTCTTCAGTGTCAAAGAGAAGGAGAATTGGCGAAGGGCCATCTGATTAAGTTCTCTCTTCAGTTTATCTGCTTGTAATTTTATTTACATTCTGTAACTTATGTAAATTTCATTTCCTTGTATAAATGAAGTTACCAGTTTGTAACCACATGATAGATAATAGATTAAATCTAACAAACTCAAAAGAAAAACCCAAGGCATTTATTGATCTATAAAAATGCCTTGGAAAACTTAGATAGGTTTAATCGAACAAGTCCTTCCAGTTCATACTTGTATAGATACAAGAACTGAAAAAGACTTGGCAATATTTCAGGACAAATAGGGGGAATTTGTTAGGACCAGTTTCGCTGAAACTGGACAGTCTCCAGTTGCACCTGGAGACTAAGAAGATTTATCCAGAAATATATTGAAGTCCAGTTGCAGCGTACAGTTAACGCAACTGAAGACTTCCTCCAGTTGAGAACTGACCAGTTGAAGTCGAAGACAACAAGTGGAAGATAGAGAATGACAATGGCAGCGAGGCCCAGTTGACATTCTACTCAGTTACAAACTGGAGACCATCAGTGGAAAACTCTTACAAAGCTTTACACTGATTACGAGGAATTGACCTTTATGCTTTATGTGCTAGTACACGGATAAAAGGATTTATCCATGTATAAAGTACAAAAGGTACATAAAGCAGGTTGAGAAAAGTTACTTTATTCTGTAACTTTACACAACATTTTAAGGAATTAAATGATATTCCTTAAAAGTTCTCAACCATATTTGTACGGCCAAAGTTGACATCCTAATGTCAACTTTGCCTATAAATAGAGGTCTTTGCACAACAAGAAAATAACTTTGCATAACAGACTTTGCAACACTTTGCAAACCTGCAATATTCTTGGTGAACTTGTGCAATATTCTCTCAATCGCAAAAAGGAACATTTCACAACTTTAAGTGTTTCGATTGTCAAGAGAATTTCCAAGTGTAGATCAATTGTATTTCATAGGTTGTTAGGATATTTACATATTTGTATTATCTTGGTTCCGCAACAACCTTGTAATTTATTTAAAGTTAATCAATAAATTACACTTGAAAAATACATATTGTCTCATCAATTTACTTTACAAGTACTTTCTATTATTGCATTGTCTTTTACTTATTGTCACTTAAATAAGTAATCTATCCAAGAACTTGGTATATACTCGCTGCAACTGGTCGTCTCCAGTTCAGCGCCTATATTGCAAAGTAACTCCACCATTGACATTGAGATGTCTTCAGGTAGTACCATCTATTGAGTTGGGACTTACAATATGCATATGAATTTTTGTCTCATATTGAGTAATTGATTATTTGTTATTAATTACAGAAATGGCAAGAAATTTCATAGCAGGTCATAACTACTTGATGAACTTCGATGATAATCAGGAGGGAACTGCGTATTATCACGAGATATTCGCTTTCTTCAGAAGATCAAGGATTCACCACATGTTGACTCATTCACCAGTTATATATTTAGATTATTTAAGAGATTTTTGGGCTAACGCTAATATTGTTCATGCTGGAAACGAACATATTTTTCATACCACTGTTGCTGGGCACAGCTGCAGATCTTATTGATATTTTGAATCTGGGTACAGTTGAGCAGGAAGGTGGTGCTACAGGTCTCACCAAGTTCCGTCATGACTTGATTCAAGGTGCTTTCAGAAGAATGGGGTTTGCAGGCAATCTAACAAGTAAAACTCTATTCAAGAAGGGTTTTTATGGAAGGTGGAGGTATCTGGCTCATGTGTTGCTGGTTGGTTTAAGCAACAAGAAGTCTGGTTATGATACACTTAACCAGGAAGCCCAAGCACAGATGGTGGGCTTGGTGTTTAACAAGCCATATAGTTTCTCAAAATTCTTCTTCAATGAGATGAAGAAACAGATCACAGCCACGGGAAAGAGGAGATTTTTGATGTTTCCTAGGTTCGTGATGATGATTATCAATGCTCGTCTCCCAAATTTACCTGTTGTGGGAGAAGTGAAGCAAGTGAGCTCTATCATCAGACGTGGTTATGATGAGTTTGTGTCAAGATACCAGAATGATCCAAATGCTCAAGATGTAGCATTATTTGGTGCCATCATCAATGCCAACTACGTAGCACCATTAGATGGGGTTATATCAGCTTATGGAGGGCCTCAGCCAGAAGATGGTGAAGCTGCTGAGGATGTTGAGCTTCCAGAGCAGTTACATGATGTAGTAGTTCAGGCAGATGCGCCAAATGAGCCTGAAGTTGTTGTACAGGTTGCAGATGATGTGATAAATCAACCTGGAGCCAATCCTGAGATCGTTGATGATTTGTTGGAGGAGATGGCTGATCCAGAGGGTGACATTGCACAAGTGCAGAGGTACAATGCCAATGCTGAAGACCCAAAAGATGCAGACCTGGACCGGGAAATAGATGATTATGTAGTTGGAGCTGATGGTTCTGAAGCAGCTAGAGCTAGTGGGTCAGGAGCTGGTCAGGTTGGTGGATCAGGTATTGATGCTGGAGATAGAGGAAAGGATGCTGCTATTGAGCAGGAAAAAGAGCCTTCTATTCATTCTGATGATGATTCTAGCAGTGATAGTGATGAGGATCCTTACAGATCTCATGCATTTGTCAGAGTTAGGTCTCAGATGGTTCCTAGATCTCCTGCTGTCACTCAAGGAAGAAGAAGAGTGTGGAAAACTGATGTTGATTGGGTGCCAGGGCAGCATTTACCTAAAAGAACAAGACTTGTCAGGGCACAAGAGAATTCTGTTGCTACTGGTGGTTCGCAAAGTGTGCCAGTTACTGTTGTTCCTGAGACTACACAACCAAGGCCACAAACAAGTGAAGAAACTACTCTTGGTGATCTGCAGAGACAGATGAATGAGATGAGAGGTTTGATCACTCGTCTAGCTGGTGATTTAAGGTTGTTAGTGACAAGAACAAGTTTTTGGAAGACAAGTTGGACAAGGCCGAGGTGGTGGTGTCCAAGATGTATAAAAAGTATCAGGAACTTGATGGGAAGGTTGTCAGGATGGCAGATGCAATGAAACAGGGTGTACAGATTCCTGAAGAAAAGTTGCATGAGCTCATCGACAACTACATGAAGTTGAGAGCTGAGAGAGATAGCTCAGGTTGCAAGGGTGATGAGTTAGCAAAGGCAAGGCATGACGATGATCAGAATGAAGATCCAGATGCTGGCAGAGCTACTCAGGAGCTAGGAGGCAGTTCTATTTTGAGAACAGAGACTCAAGGAGAGTCTAGCCAGGCTGGTGTTGCTGGAAAGGCAACCTCAGAAGCTCCACAAGCTCAAGAACAGATGTCTACAGAGATAAACATGGTAGTTGAGCTTGAGGCACCACAAACCAAACTCCTTACAAAAGATGTTGACAGTGATCAATTAAACAAGGGTAAGGATTTGGTAGGGCAATCTGATGCTATTGCTTTTGATGCTGATAATGCTAGTGCTCAGGATAATGAGTCTACCGAAACCAACTCTACTACAAATACTTCTACAGAGTCAGATTTGCATCCTGTAATTGTGCATAGACTGGAGAAGAGATTTGGGTATGATCCACAAGCTCATATGAGAGCTAGAGTAGAGATTGCGGATTATTATTATGATCCAGGATCTTTGAGGGATCAAGAGAAGAGAAGGTTAGGGTTAACTCATACTCCTTCAGAGTCAGAGTCAGATTTGCATCCTGTAATTGTGCATAGACTGGAGAAGAGATTTGGGTATGATCCACAAGCTCATATGAGAGCTAGAGTAGAGATTGCGGATTATTATTATGATCCAGGATCTTTGAGGGATCAAGGGAAGAGAAGGTTATGGTTAACTCATACTCCTTCAGAGTCAGAGTCAGATTCTGATTTCGAGACTGAGACTGAGACTGAGAAGGAGAAGAGCAAGAGCAAGAAGAAGAAGAAGCAGAAGAAGTAGATTGATGACGAAGACAAGACAAAGACATAACTTGTAATGTCTAGAAGCTATTGCCAATGGGGAGTCTGTAAGTGCACGTCTATGTCAATAGCAGTCTGGATTGTTTGGGCTTATATTGTAATATGTCTTTGTAATGTGATTGTCATTAATGAACTTAGTATTATGCATAGAATACTAGATTAAGTTTAAGTATTAAATGTGTAATAAATCTGCTGTTTGATCAAAGAATCGCACGGACCTTCGATCGGGAACAAGGAAGGGGTTTTCACCGATTTGTTGGCGATTCCCTATCGGTGTAAAGCTTTGTGAAGCTTAACGCCACAAGATCGGAGGTGTTTGTGTTGGCGGTGGAGACGACTCCGTAGAGAAGTCGACCACCTTAGGTGTTTGAGAGAATGAGGCTTTGCATCTCGGGGTGGAAAGAACTTGCCTTCATTCATGGGGGAGACCTCTATTTATAAGAGGAGCTTACCTTGGGGAATAAGCTAGGGTTTTTAGGGGGATACCCTAGTGTTTTAGGAAAAGATATGATAGACATGTTTATGGGATTTACATGCCATATTATAAATATATTATAATGGTAAAAGATATGGAAACGTACCTTTTCTTTAGGAGGAAGAAAATAAGAGATTTCCTCCATATTTGGCGGAGCTCCGTTCTGACGGATGAGCTCCGTAATTCTGACTGAGGTGGTCCATTCTGACGGATGTGAGCTCCGTAATCCTGACGAGGTGAGCTCCGTAATAGCATATTTACATACGGAGGTAGGGCTCCGTATAGGGTATATCATCAAGCCCCCAGTCTAATAGGAGAAACTGCCAAAAGGCTGTCGTGTTAGACTCCAAGAAAAATCAACTGGCTGCAGATCCGAGTAATCTCTCCGTGATTGATGTCTTTCTTCTGGTA
The DNA here is from genome assembly GCA_034093135.1 of Erigeron breviscapus. Classification (NCBI taxonomy): domain Eukaryota; kingdom Viridiplantae; phylum Streptophyta; class Magnoliopsida; order Asterales; family Asteraceae; genus Erigeron; species Erigeron breviscapus. Next base: position 62,600,509 of record CM067175.1, on the reverse strand, counting down.
TTAACCGTTCCGTCTTTGTCCTTTGGCCATTAGAACATTTATCCGGCTTTTTCCTCTATAATAATTAGGGGAATTACCTCAATGTCATGGTTGGACTGTTGGAAACTTCTGTCGGCATGATGATCCGCAGATGAGACTTTCATGTCCATCGGGTTTGATGTTTGTCATCGTCGGCTTTCTTCGTAGGTACTCGTGGTACTCTTGCGGTTCCTTCTACCGTACTTCTCCCGGAGCTTCCTAGGTCACTTCAAAATCTATGTATCCCTTGTATACTTTATAGCTTGTTCCAATACTTGTATCCCTGATAGTGGGTCTAAGCCTGGTAACTCGCTGGGATCAAATAAGATGCTTCTTTATGTTGCCCAAGTGCCTGTTTATTCTCGTGTGCCATGTCCGTAGGTGATGAAGAAGCTTTTGAACTCATATATGAACTCAATGTTTTCCTTAGTTGCGTCACTTTTTCATTGGAAGGTTCTGATGGTGGGTTGGTTGTATTGTGGTGTAGTTTATAGCTTCGGCTCCGCTGTTGATGTAGTGGATGGATAATCGGTTCGTACTTATGTAGGATTTTTGCGAAGATATCTGGTTTGTGTGACGCTAGTAGGGGATGTTGAGGCAGGATCCAGGTTCTTGTTTGCTGGAGGTAGTATTGCTCTTAATGGTCTTCTTGTAACTGTGTTCTCCTTCGCAGAAAATTTGCTTGGGCAACATATCAATGTTGAATCGTCGTCTGAAATATGTTTGAAGTTCATTCTTCAATTTAGCTTTATCGAATCATATCAATGCACAATAAAACTGCTTGTGCATATTTCTTCTTATTTTCGCCATGTGTAGACTGTGTAACCCGACCATCGTGGGTTGCTCCGGAAGTCTCTTAGCACTTGGAGGGCCTTGTTTTGTTGGCGTAGGATGTGAAGACAAACTTGGGCCCTTCAGATTCTTCAATATGTTGATGTGTGAGGGCTGAAATCATCTTCATCTGTTGAAGTCTTTGATGTTTGTCATTCAGCTTTCAGGAAGGTTTCAAAACTATTCCTTCGATTAACATGCTCTATTCTTTCTGCAGTTGCTTCGTGATAGATTTCGCGCTAGAAAGATTCAGCATGGTCTTGTATTTTTGTTCAAATGGCTCTCTATTACACCTCGACAGCTTCGCATATAGCCATTACGAATTTTTCGTAAAAACTTTTTACAAAGCTTCTAAGAGCTGTCGATTTGGATCGGCTAAGATGTAAGAGGTGCTCATTCGTAATAATCGGTTACTTCAAATCGGATTCTCCTTTATCTGTACCTCTGGAGGCCTGTGTCTTGAGTTGTGTCTTCCTTGGTAGCTCCGATGAGTAACCGTCTTCTTGAATTTTTTGCATTGGGTTTATCTTTGGGCGCTTGCCTTTTAAAGATGTTGATCAGGCTCTATCTTGTGACACTGTCTTCTTGAATTTGTTTGCATTGGGTTTATCTTTGGGCGTTAAGACTATTCCACAATGCTCGGATTTTCACAAGATTTGCCTTATTGATTTTTTGTCGCCAAGGCTCTATCTTGTGACACTGTCTTCTTGAATTTGTTTGCATTGGGTTTATCTTTGGGCGTTAAGACTATTCCACAATGCTCGGATTTTCACAAGATTTGCCATGGCCGAGGCTTTATCTGTGATATATACTGGGCTTTTATCTTAATTAAGATTTATCCATAGTATCGTTGGATTTTATGGGCGTCCCCTTACTCCAACTTTGTATATTTTTAATTACTTGTACGTACTCATAATTATATTATTTGCGAAGGGTAGCGACCCAACTTCGCTTGTGTTAGCAGAGCTCAGTAAGCATCTGGCACTGAGATATCTGCTTGGTTCCCACGTAGGGTCTTATAGTAGAGACAGAGATGTGTACCTTTCAAGCACCTTTATGGTCTGAAGGTTTCGGCTCCGTCGTCTGTTGATATGATCGTTGGTTGCGGTTATTGTGGCTATATGCTGATTGAATGCTCCTCCGTTAGCGCGTTTTGCAAATATTTCGCCAATTGCTTGATATAGTCTTCTAGGAGCTTCGGGGATCATAATATAGCCTCCGCTATGTGTAGAGCTATGCCAGAATATCGGAGAGTAAATGTGATGTGACCGTCCACCTTTGTTGTTACGACCGTCTTTGTGCACGAATTGGCTTCGGTCCGTACTTTCGAAGATGACATCTTTCTTGCGGATATAATATGTTTCGTCTAGAGGTGAGTTGGAGGAGTTTAAAGTAAATATTGTAGCCTTCTGATGTTGTAGTGTGCTTGCGACGGATTGTATGTGCGTCATCGAATATCCATTTGTTTCATAGTAGAAAATCACTTTCTCTCCTTTTTTCCGTTATCTCTGGCAAGCTTGGGTAGGTTGAATACCTCAATTTCTCCAACTATCTTTTATTTTAATCATCGCGATATATAATCTAGCGATGCCGTCGGGGGCAAATTCTCTACCGATGGTTTATTTTAATCATCGCGATATAGTATCTAGCAATCCCATCGGGAGTGAACACTTCTACCGAGATATATTAGCCAGCAATCCCATCGGGAGCGAACACTCTATCGATGGACTCTAGGGCGTAAAAAGCCCAATGTGAGTTTTAATAATTCTCTATTCGCACGTTTGCGATGAGGTGAAAAATATCCCGGTGGTGCATTAGCTTGTGGGATATATTTGTGATGTTCCTCCTAGACAAACACAAGTAATAATATTATCTTAGGTGTATATCTTCATATAGATGCTTGTACCTTGTGAGCATCGTTGTTGCGGGGACTTCTATCTCCATAATATTTGATAGATAATGGGCTCGTTGTCTAGTGGGGTCATTGATGTTCATTGATAAAATGTGTTTTGAGCGTCTACTGCTGTCCACTTCGTTAGGTGCGAGTGTTTGCATCCTCTTTTTTTTTTTACTCCAAAATTTGATCTCCACTTGCTCCATGCATGTTCTTCATTTTTTTTTATGTCCATCCACATGCACGTACTGTATGAATATCATTTAAAGGCTTCGCATGAACTTATATATTGGCAGTCTCCATATTGATGTTTACGTCGGTATTCCGAGCTCTAGAAAATTTATTCGCGTCATCGTGCGATCTATGAGCAACACCGATTAGGGAAGGTTCGGGTATCCTTGTTGTTGTAGGATAGTGGTGCTCGAAAGTAGCATATTGACGGCAGGAGGGTTTTCGTTTGATTTTTTTGATATAAACGTTCGTGAAACCGTTTCTTTTGACGAAAACTCCATCAATGAGAGTTACCTCCCCTTTGGTCATAAAATAGCGGGAGTTTGCTGGTCTAGTGGCGATTACCGATGATTGAGCGGTGGCCTGTTGGTGGTCAACGTTTTTAGAAGCTCGTAAATCATCGAAAAATGTTTCAACTTGACTTGGATTGAATCAGAGATGTCGTATGGCATTGCGATCATCTTTTTATGGCGTCCTCGACCCTTATAAACCAAGGTTGCGATTGGTTTGTAGCTCGCGACGGCTTGACTTCGTGTCTTTTCATGTAGAAATTCACCAATTCTTTAGGCTGTCTCCATGATGTCATAATTTTCATGCGTATATATGGCAACAAGCAAGCTAGTTTCCCACATATGAAATATCGTACGGAGTACCTTAGAGAATGTGGTGTCGGTATGATGGGCTGAGGATGAGGCGGCGTAGATACTTGATTAGCAACATAAGTGAGTAGCATGGTGGCCAAAAATCGGTTTTCACCATCTTTTTCACGTTTCTTTGATCTTCTTTCACAGAATTCCCAACTTTTTGAAGGTAGAATTCTGTATGTATAGCGGCTACATGTGACGGCTGGGCGATGGCTTATGGCTGCATAGCTGAAAAAACTTGTTTTCGGGTTCTTCGAGACTTGTTTTTGGTCCAAAATCGGGACCCATATATAGTTATCACGCCTGCTGTAATTGTCCCGTTGGGAAATCTTGGTTGGAGGCCAGGCCCGTTGGTGATCGGTTAGCACCAAAACAATGGTGGCCAGTTATGGTTGGACGGCGGTTGTGTGCCGGTATTATAATTACAATGCTCGTTTATTTATTTATTTTTATTTTTTTTGCCCTTCTTCCTTGATCTTTTATGAACCAAAGCTTTGATCACTTCATTCCTGGTTATGAATCAGACCTTGCTCATGGTTTCTTGTGATGGGATCAATCTTGAAAGCGGCTACAGTTGGCTGTGAAAATTTCGGTTTATGATGACACATCCGAAAAATCGTTTTCGAGCTTTCCCATCGTATGTTCTGGCTAGGGATGGAACTTGTGGGCACTCCTCATGTCTTGATCGCTCCAAGGGGTCTATTTTTGTGAATGGAGGCCAGCTCTATAATGGTGGTTTGCGGCGTCAGTTTGGCTCCCTTTTTCGGCTTTTCCGACCTTTCTCTTCTTTTTTTTTATAGTTATAATGAACTAGGGCCTTCTTTGCTCAACTCTTGGTTTTTGATCAGATTTTTCCTAACCGCTTTAGGGTCAGATTTTTTCTATGCATTGGCAATAGTTGGCGGCTGAACGGCAGGCTATAACAATGCACCCGAAAAAAAATCGTTTTCGAGCCTTCTAACTCCTTCTTCTTGCCGAGATCAGAACCCAAGGTTCTCATACCTTATTTAGCTGACCCATGGTGAAAATCTTCATGGTTAGATGTCAGCCCTACTGTGGCTGCTTGTGGTGATGGCGCTGCGTTACCCGCTTAGATTTATCATAATACTCTGTCTAGATTTGATTTTCAAGGTTGGTCTTATGTGACTGGTGGTGTCAAAATTATATTTTTATGACACTCTTGTTGCCTGGTGATCATGGAATTGATTTCCATTGACTTTTGAAACAAAAAGGAATACGTTTGGAATTTGTAAGGTGACGGCAATAAGTGGTTTTTTAATTTTTTGAGCATGATCATGAGTTTTCAAGGATCATGGGACGGTGGTATGAAAGAAAAAGATTTCGACAGTCCCCCTTTTTGCGTATTATTGGGTTTTACGAAATCTTAATTTTGAAAAACATGAAATCTGGGGAGAAGAAAAGAATGAGATTCGAGATCTAACACAAGAGCAGATATGGGAACGTGTAGTGTACCGTCCCACGCATGGCGCCAATTTGTTTGATCAAAAAATCGCACGGACCTTCGATCGGGAACAAGGAAGGGGTTTTGACCGATTTGTTGGCGATTCCCTATCGGTGTAAAGCTTTGTGAAGCTTAACGCCACAAGATCGGAGGTGTTTGTGTTGGCAGTGGAGACGACTCCGTAGAGAAGTCGACCACCTTAGGTGTTTGATAGAATGAGGCTTTGCATCTCGGGGTGGAAAAAACTTGCCTTCATTCATGGGGGAGACCTCTATTTATAAGAGGAGCTTACCTTGGGGAATAAGCTAGGGTTTTTAGGGGGATACCCTAGTGTTTTAGGAAAAGATATGATAGACATGTTTATGGGATTTACATGCCATATTATAAATATATTATAATGGTAAAAGATATGGAAACGTACCTTTTCTTTAGAGGAAGAAAATAAGAGATTTCCTCCATATTTGGCGGAGCTCCGTTCTGACGGATGAGCTCCGTAATTCTGACTGAGGTGGTCCATTCTGACGGATGTGAGCTCCGTAATCCTGACGGAGGTGAGCTCCGTTCTGACGGAGGTGAGCTCCGTTCTGACGGAGGTGAGCTCCGTAATTCTGGCAGAAAGCATCCTTAAGCAGCCTCCGTAATAGCAGATTTACATACGGAGGTAGGGCTCCGTATAGGGTATATCATCATCTGCTAAGTGTGAAATGCGACCTCACATTTCACATAGGGAATACGACCCCGTATTTGCAGGGACAAATACGAGGCCAATCACAGTTATGACCTCGTAAAAGTGACGGGCTGGGCTGGATTTGCGAGGCCGACTCGCTGAAGCCCAGGTCGAGTGTTTTACTATAAATACCGAACCTTAACAGGGATTAGGGTTGAACATTTGTCGAAATATTAAGCATATTGTGCAGGTTAAGTCGTCAATAGATTGTTCCGCTAGCCTAGAGAAGATCTGCGAGGCAGCAGATAATCTGAAGGCTTGTTGTGAATCACCAAGTTATCGTGAGGGATTCCGCACCTCAAAATAACTGGAGCAAACTATTAACGATCCGATTCAAGGGGACTCACAAATTCTAAGCTAACCCAAACCTAAGTTGTCAAAATTCTAAGCTAACCTAACCCTAAGCTGACCCAAATCCAAGCTAACCCAACCCTAAGCTGACCCAAATCCAAGCTAACCCTAAGCTGACACAATTCTAAGCTAACCCAACCGTAAGCTGACCCAAATCCAAGCTAACCCAACTCTAACTATCACAATTCTAAGTTGACCCAAATCCAAACTAACCCAACCCTAACCTGACCCAAATCCAAGCTGACCCTAAGCTGACACAATTCCTAAGCTAACCCAACCCTAAGCTGACACAAATCCAAGCTAAACCAACCCTAGCTGACACAATTCTAAGCTAACCCAACCCTAAGTTGTCATAATTCTAAGCTAACCTAACCCTAAGCTGCACAATTCTAAGCTAACCCAACCCTAAGTTGTCAAATCTAAGCTAACCCTAAACCCTAAGCTGACAAATTCTAAGCTAACCCAACCCTAAGTGTCAAATTCTAAGCTAACCCAACCCTAAGCTGACAAATCTAAGCTAACCCAACCCTAAGTGACAAATTCTAAGCTAACCCAACCCTAAGTGACAAATTCTAAGCTAACCCAACCCTAAGCTGACAAATCTAAGCTAACCCAACCCTAAGTGTCAAATTCTAAGCTAACCCAACCCTAAGCTGACAAATCTAAGCTAACCCAACCCTAAGTGACAAATTCTAAGCTAACCCAACCCTAAGTGACAAATTCTAAGCTAACCCAACCCTAAGCTGACAAATCTAAGCTAACCCAACCCTAAGCTGCCAAATCCAAGCTAAACCAACCCTAGCTGACACAATTCTAAGCTAACCCAACCCTAAGTTGTCATAATTCTAAGCTAACCTAACCCTAAGCTGACCCAAATCCAAGCTAACCCAACCCTAAGTTGTCATAATTCTAAGCTAACCTAACCCTAAGCTGACCCAAATCCAAGCTAACCCAACCCTAAGCTGACCCAAATCCAAGCTAACCCTAAGCTGACACAATTCTAAGCTAACCCAAACCCTAAGTGTCAAATTCTAAGCTAACCCAACCCTAAGTGACAAATTCTAAGCTAACCCAACCCTAAGTGACAAATTCTAAGCTAACCCAACCCTAAGTGACAAATTCTAAGCTAACCCAACCCTAAGCTGACAAATCTAAGCTAACCCAACCCTAAGCTGTCTAATTCTAACCTAACCCAACCCTAAGCTGACCCAAATCCAAGCTGACCCAACCTAAGCTGACACAACTCTTTGTCATCTACCCATTGCAAAATCTGTCAGCTTCTCTCTGTATCGATTTTCAGTGGTTACTAATTTCAAAATCGATACAAAACTCCCAACATCATCTATTAGAAGTCCTTTAGTTGTTTTAAACTTTATATCATATACAAGATTTAACCTTGTAGGTTAATCCGTATCCATTATGAATATAGCAAGTCATTAGAGGTTTAGAGGTGCGCATTCAACTCATTTATCAATGAATGATTTTACATGGGTTTACATTTTTATCTCAAACCACTCAAACCGAAATAGTTGGACATAGAGGATTAAGGGAACACATATACATACGTCTTATATTTCACGAATCATATATTTATAGAAAAGCTATAATAGGCAGAAGGAGACATGGGTCAACACGGTCCAAACTATATAATCTACTAATTGTGACCCTATATCCAACCCTTCTGACCCGCCACTATGCACAAAATACTAACCAGTCTTGAGGAGCAGTAAGAACAGCAACTTTTAACTGAAAGGGAACTGATGTTCAGTAAAGAAACTTTTAGTTAGCTTTTAACTGTAATGTTAGGTCGGAAATCGACCAAGTATAATTTGTTCAGAAATAGCTTGAAGTTCAGTGAAAATGTTTGTACAGAATTCTGAGACGTATCAGAATTACTTCACTGAAGCTTCACTTCAGTTCAGATCAAGATAAATCTGAAGCATTCATTCTGAAGTCAAAGACTGAAGTATGAAGAAGAGAATCATCTCAGAAGCGAGCAAAGAGTGATTCTACCAGATCGAAGACTGAAGCATCTCAGTATAAAGTATTTACAACACTTTACACTGATTACGAGGAAGACTTTTTACTTTACATACCTTTACCCAGTTAATAGATTTATCTATTAATAAAAGGTACAAGGTAAAAGTATAGGTTTGGAACATAGTACTATAAGTCACATCAACTGACTTATATACTCTTCCTAGTACAAGCATGTAAGGAATTAAGTTTAATTCCTTAAATGCTCACAACCACTTTTATACGATCTTGTCCATGTCATCATGAACTTGGTCTATAAATATGAAGTCTTCTCACAACTTGCAAAGAGCTTAAAAACTTTAGCATTGCAACTTGTGAGATATACTCTAAGTAAACTTACGAGTATTTCCAAGTTATTTAGATCACTTGTTTTTCGGGATTGTTTAGATACTTACACTTGGGTGTTTATCTTTGTTCCGCAACAATCCTTGTATTTGTTTATATATCAATAAATCAAATACATTAGAAAGAAAACAACGTGTCTCAATGCTACATACTTGATTATACATATATATATCTTTATATAGTTTCTGCCATTTAGTTCTTGCATTTTACTTTAAGTCAATCGTTTCTTGTTATCCATATCTGGATCGTAAACTTAACTTGTCCATCAAGATTAGTTGTACTTGCCAGTCGGGTTTAGTTAATCATCTATATTTGGGACTCACAATTGGTATCAGAGCAGCAAGGTTGAATTATATCAATTCTTTAACCTTTGATCTGCATAGATGGCTGACTTTCAACAAGAACGTCCTGACCCTAATAACTCTACTACACCCCCTATCATCAACAACAATATACCATCGCATAATGTACACGTACACTTTCCAAATAATCCTGTTCCCAAGTTTGATGGGAACAGTGAGAACTTTCAAACATGGAAAGCATGCATGCTAAAGTATATTGCTGGTGTTGAAAGACACTTACCCGATATCTTAAAAGAAGGACCCTTTGTCCCCATGAATGCTTCTACTGTTGTCAGAAATACCGATGGGACTCCTAGGCAGTCACCTAAGGAGAAGGATCATTGGTCTGAGGAAGATCATAGACTTGTAGACCTTGACACTAAGTTACAAAATATGATTTTATATGCAGTTCCTGAAACCCTTATGCCCACTCTTGTTTTACTTGAAAATTCCAAATTAATGTGGGAGGAACTAATGACACAGTTTGAAGGCACAAATGAGACAATTGTCACAAGAAAAGTTGCTTTAAACAAAAGATATGAGTCTTTCTTTGCTGTCCCTGGGGAAACTTTAACTCAAACTTACATCAGATTTACAAATCTGGTAAATCAACTGAAAGCCCTGGGTGTAACCAAAGATAAAGAAATTCTGTTGGAAAAATTTTGTGACATTTTACCTTCTAAATGGGAAAATTTAATCTTGGTCTTGAGACAAGGCAAAACTTTGCACAGTCACACTCTTGCTTCCCTTTATGGAGCCTTCAGATATACTGAAGAGAACAAAGCTGAGAGAGCTTTGGCTGAGCAGGATGCCAAGAATCATGTTTCTACCAGTTCTGGTATGGTTCAGTATTCTGAACCACATAGTACTGCTCTACTATCTTCTGAGAGTGACATTTCTGACTCGATGAAGAAGATGGTTTCTGAAATGTTAAAGATTGGTGTCTCTGGTAATGTTACTCATGATTGTAATGAGGATGACAATGATGATCTGGTTGCCATGCTGGCTAAAACGTTCAATCGTTTTAAGGCCAAATCAAATCGATTTGGCAAACCTTTTGCTTCCAGCGCTTCTATTGACAAGTCTAATCTTGAATGCTTTAAATGTGGCAAGAAAGGACATTTCATGAAGGAATGAAGATCTAGTCAACCATCATCATCACAATCTGCTCCTAATCATTCTATTTTTCAGAAATTTGATGACAGCTATAAGGCCAAATACAAGAAGTTAAAGGCACATATGGCTCTTCTGGCACAAGACAACTCAAGCAACAGTTGTATGATTGCCAAAACTAAAAAATGGGAAGAATCTGATGAATCATCTGATGATGATGAAGAAGTTAGGGACATGTGTTTCATGGCACAAGAAGATCAAGGTCATTTGGTCAAATCCGATGTTGAATCTGGTCGCTGGGTGGATATTGTAATGAAAAAGGTCAGTAATTTTGGCTTTGAAGATAATGAGGAACACAAACTGGACCTTTTGGTTCTTTTAGAGGCTGACATCTCATTTGTTGAGACAGTGCGTTCAGAAAGCCTAAAAATGTTTGAAAATAATGCTTCTGAACTAAACGCCAGTCATGCCAGACTGAAAGAACTGAAAGATGTTCAATTGGCTCTAAAAAGTTATCAGTCTATGGTTGCAACTTTAGAATTGGAAAAGGAAGAATTAAAATCCATCCTTGAAAAGGAACAAGCAATTATTAAATCTTGGATGAAAGCACCGAGACCAGATGCTGCAATTAAAAATACTTTTGCATCACAAAGAGCAGCATATGAGTCTGGTGATCTTCATTTGGCATCCATAATCACTGATTTAGATGCACTTCCAAAGGAAATAAAACCTGAAATCATTTTTCCTAAAGTTGGCAAGCAGAAACTGTAACTAATAAAGCCCAGGAACAATCTGAGGGTAAATCTGAAACAGCTCAGACAACTGTTTCAGAAAGGAAGGCTAAATCCAAAAAGCCATCCCCTCAGACTTCATCTAAGGTTCCTAAAGACCTAAAGAAGAAGAAAATTTCTCCCCTACTGAGCCACCTACCTCAGATTCAGGTAAGGCTCAGGTGTCTAATGAAGAATCAATTTGTTAAGGTTAGAAAGTCAATTTCAACTATTGGCTAGACAAGTGCAGAGTTGTAATGCACGTTTAAGAAATGTTGAAACTCCTTCTCTTCAACCTAAACAAAATACAAAACCTTTTTCTAAGCAAATCAAGCAGAAATCTGAAAAGAAAAAGGTTGAAAACCCCATCAAACCAACTATGTTTGTGTCATCTGAAATAATGACTGAAATCCCCTTTGATCCTTCTGTTCCTTATGAACCAAAGAAATCTAAGACTACTAAGGGAGAGTCTAGTGAACCCATCCAAAGATGGGTTCCCAAAAAGAACTAATCGTTGTTTGTGTGCAGGGAGACCGAAAGAAGAATATATGGTTTCTGGACAGTGCTGCTGGCCGAACCATGACTGGTTATCAGACCCTGCTGGAGGAATATAGGGTGCAAGAGGGGCCCTCAATAGTTTTTGGAAATGATGGTAATGGAAAAACTGAGGGATATGGTGTGGTGAATAATGGTCAAGTCAAATTCACACGTGTTGCATATGTGAACGGTTTGAATTATAACCTGATCAGTGTCAGTCAACTGTGTGATGATGGCTTCAAGGTTTTATTTGATATTTCACAAGGCACCATATTCAACAGAGATGGAAAGGTGGTACTGATTGCACCAAGGAAGGGAAACATTTATGTCATTGATATGAATCCTTCTAACACTGAACAATGTTTCTACTCAAAGGCAGATGAAGACACAAACTGGCTGTGCCACAAGAGATTATCCCATCTGAACTTCAAAAATATTAATAAGTTGTCTAGAAAACAACTTGTTGATGGGATACCCTCTATGTCTTTCAACAAAGACAAGCCATGTCCAGGTTGTGAAATGGGTAAGCAGAAAAGAGCTTCATTCAAGACAAAACAAAGCTTTAGTATAACTGAACCTCTTCACATGCTTCACATGGACCTTTTTGGACCAGTGAATGTTCAGACCAGAGCAGGAAAGAAGTACACCCTTGTTATCGTTGATGAATATTCAAGATACTGCTGGGTGATTTTCCTCAGGTCCAAAAGTGAAGCTGCTGCTGAAATCATTGCTCTCATCAAACAAGTTGAGCTCAAGCACAAGCGAAAAGTTTGTCAGCTCAGAAGTGACAATGGCACTGAATTCAGAAATGCTACTCTGGAGTCCTTCTGCACTGAAACTGGCATATCTCAGAACTTCTCCTCAGCTCACACACCAGAGCAGAATGGTGTTGTTGAAAGAAAGAATCGTACGCTGATTGAAGCTGCTAGAAGTATGTTGAATGAATCTGGTCTTCCCAAGAATTTCTGGGCTGAAGCTGTTGCAACTGCCTGCTACACTCAGAACAGATTTGTTTATGTCAAAAGACACAAGAAGACCTCCTATGAAGTACTCAGAAATAGAAAGCCTAATATTGGATACTTCCATGTATTTGGGTGTCCAGTATACATTCTGAATGATTCAAATCAGCTTGGAAAATTTGATGCAAAGGCTGATGAAGGATACTTCCTAGGATATTCATCAAATCGCAAAGCCTTTAGAGTCTTTAACAAGAGACTTGAAAAGGTTGATGAGTCAATTCATGTTACCTTTGATGAATCCAATTCTGCAATCTTTAAAAATTCCATTCCTGTACCACCCTCAGAAAGTCCAATAAGTTTTGGTGATTCTGATCCCATTGCTGAAACTGATCAGTCACCTGAACCTGCTTCTGAACATCTCCGTTCAGAACCAGTAGTAAACAAGCCTAGCAACATTCCATTTTATCCTCCAGTCAGTTTCAAACTACCTTCTGAACTGACTATTGAATCAGATGTACATGCTGCTTCTCCTCTGATATCAGGCTCCACTGAGCAACCTCAATCTGAAGAATTTCATGATGCAAGTCATGATCTGCAGGAAGAAGAAGAAGCTGAAGACGTATTTTCTGAAGCTCCTCCTGAAGTTACTCAGATAAAAAAACTTGTTTTGTAAAATGACTCACCAAAGGATCCCATATGCATTCCATACCCCTAACACTTAAGACTTATATAGTAAAATTAGTTCATGAATTTTTAGTATCTTAAGATCAAAATGACCAGATAATAATCTGATTCTTTAAGGAATAATCGGGTCCATTTGCCATTCTTTTAGTTTTTAATACTAGTTTCCATTCTGTATGCATTTTCTCAAGTATCAAACTGATCATAACTTACATAAAACTTAGAAATACAGCGGTGCTTAAACACGTATTTGTCTCATTAATAGTGACTTGAAGAATGTAATCAGATAATCAAATTGTGATCAAGTGTCGAGCAGACCTGTATGAGTTTCTAGAGAGTGATAAGTTATAACACAATGCAAGATTGTTAGGATGTGCGTTTTCATAGTGATTATAGTGCCTTGGGGGATTAGAAGTGCACAATCATTTTATCAAAGTATACATAAACAACTTCAAAATAAAAATGCAACAGCAAAGATAAAGTGTATTTGTTAATTTTTAATCACAAAACCATTCAATTGATACTAATCATATACAAATCATATTGAGGATCGATCACATCTTCCAAAGTAATAGCTTACCTTAATGATCTGAATGTTAAGTTGATTGATGATGTAATAGCACATGACGATCAGACCAAAGTAGTTGGAGCTAATGTTAAGCAACCAAATAAAGCCTTTGTTGATCTTACTAATGATAAATGCTAACTTCCATCAGTTGGCAATAATAGTTAGTTGAAGTGGTTGTGGGTCGGCCCAGATATAGCTTACATATGGGTCAGCTTTGATATGAATCAGGTTGAATGATTTTCACTCAGCTCGGGAAGTAACGACCTCAAGTAAAAATCAGATTTCATTCTATTTGGTTGATTTCAAAAGGATCAGCCTTGACTACTTAGATTGGGAAGTATCATATTGAAGTCTATCATATCACAAGTTGGGTCAGGTTGGTTTTAAATCAGCTTGGAGATGATCAGCTTGGCCAACAAATAGTATGTGAGCCGACTCATGTTAGACTGGTCAATAGTCACCTTCATCAAATAGTCTTACAACCTCTTGAATTGTTTCATTTAGAAATAATAGATATAGATATGTACCAATACATTGTTCTTATTATTGTATCACATGCGTTGTTGCTTATAACCTTTTTCTTAAAAATGACCAAAAAGTTTTATTGGGTAAACCGATATAAGTAGTTACTATTATCACTATTATGTGTCATTTTGGTTGAACTTGGTTTGAATATACCCTTTTCATAAGATATTTCTCGCTAAAAAAACTTTTCATGATCAAATTACCGCACAGCCTGGTGTTGCAACAGCAGGTGTGGCATATGATTTCAGTGCAGGGGAAATAACATCAGATTTACTCTAATACTACACAAATCAAAATAATTGTATCAGCATTATGTTTTAAATATTCATTTAACAAACAAATCTAAAAGAGTAAACTACATAAATCAAAACCAACAGTTGAACCTTGTGACATAATCAGAGTCGAGTCATCAATGCTCAGTGGGGTTGGAATTATTTTTTTCATTTAGCTTCTGTACTAATACATTTCTTAATGTTAGAAGTTTTGAAATAAAATTTTTTTTGAAGTAACTTTCATTTAGCAACTTTAATTTTATCTTTTCTTACATTAGCAGCAACTAAGTGGAGTATTTATATAACCTAATATACCAAACTTGTGGGCATAAATTTGCGGCATCAATTTATATGTAATATAGTGAGTGTACACATCATTTTAACAACTGAATTTTTGAAAAATAAGCGAACACGACACTAATAACTATAAGTAACACTGTAATGCAAGAAAGCCACAAATTTATTACATTCTTAGATTTTGAATTCAAAGCACCCAATTTTATTTAAAAGTCAAATAAAAACCACAGATTCTGGCCTAAAGTTGAATATATTTCAAAGCACTTATTGATTTAGCTCAGCTAAAAACAACAAAAATGTATCCAAAGAGCATATGGCAAGCATCGAGCATTTTCACAATACGGAAACCGTCACTAGTACCTGGAACATCTCAGCTGACCCAATCCTAAGCCGACCTAAATCCAAGTTGACCCAGCCCTAAGCTAACCCAAATCCAAGCTGACCCAATCCTAAGCTGACCTAAATCCAAACTGAACTAAATCCAAGCTGACCCAGCCTTATGCTAACCCAAATCCAAACTGACCTAAATCCAAGCTGACCCACCCCTAAGCTAATCCAAATCCAAACCGAACCAAATCCAAACTAACCTAAATCCAAGCTAACCCAAATCTAAGCTGACCCAATCCTAAGCTGATCTAAATCCAAACTGACCTAAATCCAAGCTGACCCAGCCCTAAACTAACCAAATCCAAACTAACCTAAATCCAAGCTAACCCAAATCTAAGCTGACCCAATCCTAAGCTGATCTAAATCCAAACTGACCTAAATCCAAGCTGACCCAAATCCAAACTGAACCAAATCCAAACTAACCTAAATCCAAGCTAACCCAAATCTAAGCTGACCCAATCCTAAGCTGATCTAAATCCAAACTGACCTAAATCCAAGCTGACCCAAATCCAAACTGAACTAAATCCAAGCTGACCCAGCCTTATGCTAACCCAAATCCAACTACCAATCCAAACTGACCTAAATTAAGCTTAGTTTTGAGTTTCATCTTCATCAACGTCAATAATAATTGGTGAATCTCCTTTTTCCTTGCTTGGATTTATTGTTATTAATCCTTTTTTTTCCTGTAATTTAAAAATATGTACTCTATTATAGTTTTATAATAAAACATGTATAAATTATTGACTAAAAAAGAATTCAGGGTTTAGATAATTACTCTTACTTGATGTTGAACTGTTGTGTTTAAATTTTATGTCTTCAATAATTTCTATCAATTACTATTTCAGATGAATCAATTTTGGATGAAAAAACTAGAATGAAATAGTGTATGTAGCTTTGTAGTTGATGATTACATAGACTTAACGGCGTTAACGGACCTTGAAATTACAAAAATGCCACCGCTGCTGTTTTGAATCTAACAACAAAATATTACAGTTTTGCCACCGCGTGATTTGTTTTAATATGACACATGGCATCTTTTGGTTGGTTAAAAAACCTTCTCTCCTTAAATCACGTTCTTCCAGAATCCCTACCCTCAAAAAAATATCAAGTAACTTATTGTTAGCTAAAATTAAACATGACAAAATCATAACAAAATACGTTATACGTGTTATGTTTCTAGTTATTATCTTATCTACCAACTAACCATATAACATATCAAATAAAACTTATTACCTATATACTAAAAAGCTATATGCTTTTTACCACATATGATGCATAAGGTACAACAACAAATATTTTTCCAGCTTTACCAATTTTGTTGCATTCTTATAGTTCATGAAGACTTGATAAGTTGATATGTGGCAACATATAATAGGCAACACCTATTGTTAAACAGTTTACTTTTTTATTTAGAATTTTTTTGTTATTATTATATATTTGTATTAGTAAAACCTACTATATGTATGTTTCACAATTAGTAATAGTATAAACTATTTAATGGTACTAACAATAGTTGATGTAAATTAATAATGACATTATTTGTAATATATATATATATATTATATTTAAATTATATATATATTATTTATATATATTCATGTTTTCCTTTTAAATTTGATAATTATAGTATCGTAACAAATTATATCTGAATTAGTTTTTTAAATCCTATATGTAGTTTATACCCATCATCATCATGTACAAAGGATACAAAACAATATTCGATACATCAAAGCCTTTAAACAACTTATTTAAACTCAGTCGCAATGTACGGACTAAAAGTGTTTTGTAATATACTTATCGTTATTTTTCTCGAGCAACGCCGGGTTTTATAACTAGTTTATTTCTATTTTTTATACTTTTAAATTACGGTTGTATGTGAATGTGAATTATAAGAACATAGTCGGCAAATAAACCCGTCACCATGGAACCAGAGAAGAAAACCATGACACCACCAATAACCGAACCATCTCTGGCATCAAACGGACGTAAACCCACTAACCAGACCTCCCGTTGGTCCAGAGCTCGAGTGATCAAATCCGGTCGTAAACTAGACCGGCCGGTTCAACAACAAACCATCATCATGAAAATGAAAATATAGAATTATCTGTTGATCCGCATTCAGAAGGGTTATTGATTGATGAGTCATTAGAAAATGAAAGAACAGAGGAAACCAAGGTTGTTGTTGTTAGAAGTGGGAAAGAGATATTCATGGTTTCAGATGGGTCGGGTCGGACTGCAGAGCATTCTGTTAATGCTGCGTTGGGTCAGTTTGAACATTTCATTGTGGACCGTGGTTGTCCTGTTAATCCTCGTTTGTTCTCTGGGGTATAACTTGTTTATGTTTTTACTTATATTAGTTTTTGCAAATGATATAAATTGCAGTGAAATAAATATATATGAAATGGTAGTGTATAAGTTCATAACCATATTCACTTAAGAGCATACGGAGTGCAACTTTGATAACATTGTCGCAGGGGCGGTCCTTAAGATTTATAGGCCGAGGGCGAGCCTTGAAAAAAAAGCCCCCCAGACAAAGTGCAATGAATTCAACTTCTGTGTTTGCATCCGTCTGAGAGCTGGGCACCTATGGACACCGTTTGATCCGGAAAGTTTGGGTTAATTACGATCTTCGTCGTATCTTCTTGTTCCTGCGGTTCTTTCAGGACGGAGGTGTCTCCGTCTTCTACTCTTTTTACATCGTTGATTTGTTTCGTCTGCTCATAAGACGAGCAGATCGTGTCTATCCCTGTTTCGGATCGAAACTTAATGAGCCTGTGGATCACTGAGGGGACTATCTCCAACCGCTGCATCGCAGCTCTTCCCAAAAGGATGTTGTAGGGTGATGGAGATCGTACTATCGAGAGGTCCAGTGTTTCGGTCCTCTCATGCGTCCCATCTTTGATGGTGACGTCTAGGTCAATTTCCCCCAGCGGCCATGCGTGCTAAAAAGCCAACTAATGGGCCCCAGGAGTCCAGATTTCGGGCTCGTATGGCATCTGGCAATTTGAGGAAGCAATGCTCGAAGATGACATCGCATTCGCTTCCGCTATCCAAGTAGACCCTGCGTACCTCGATATTAAATATCGTGGCTTGAATAATAAGAGGGTCATTGGAAGGCTTATTTTTCCCCAGGGGAGGGAAGTAAAAACCTCCTGGCACAGCTTCGGTTAGATTTGGGCGGCTAGTCGTTGCCTGGCTGATTGCCAAGGTAGATCTCCTATTTTCCAGAGATTTGTTTTTGTTTTTCTTCACCATCTCTTGCGGCGTGAATGCACAAAAATCTTATTGCGGGTTTTTTAATTTTGAGTGATGTGAGGGTCCCACGGATGGCGCCAAATGATTGTGCACCAAAATCAAGATTAGGTTTAGAAAGGGGATGATGGGTGTTTTTTGGTTGTTTGTTGGCGATTCCCCGAAGGTAGAGTTTTAGCCTCTTTACGCCAATCCAATGTATGATCAATATGTGGCCGATTGAGATCGTGCCCGTGATTAAGGATCTATTTGATCATGTGTTGCGGTCCAAATATCAGCCGATTATGATCGTGCTCTTGAGTAGACTTTGAGTCTAGTTAATCGTATTGAATTGATGAATATTTGTGAGTGAATCGGAATGCCTTTGGAGGTCTTATGCATCTCCTTTTATAGGGGAGATTCGGCTTGGAGAGGAAGCCAAGCTTCCTAGGGTTTCTTTTATTTAAGGCCAGGAATATTATTTCCATAATTACCGGCCCTTTATGATAAGGACAAATCCCGACTTTATAAGAGAACAATTCTTATCTTTCTATCTTATGCGCGAGCCTTCGTTACGGACGAACTTCCGTAGCGCAAAGTGTTGGCGCTTCTTCATGTGATAGGTTCTACATACCGCTAGAGGGGTATGTTGTCATCACTATGTTATCATTCGATTTACATTGTTCATCCGTAGCACTTCTGTAATTAACATCATCTTTATAGTTGTTTTAATATCACGTATTAAATAGCAATGGATACTTTTATGCGTTGTAATATATGCTATGTTATGATTCTTTGACACTATTTGACAGCAGCGGCTACAATATTAACGTAACTTTTATGTTTATTTCAAAATACAACGTGTTAATTAATAACAAATATTATTTTATACCTTAGTTGTTATATTATGATTCGTGCTAAATAATAGAAGATATTTATACGTAAGTTTTCATGATTAAATTATTAGATGATATATTACTTTTAGATATATATTTTCAAATAAAATATATTTTAAAAAAATATCAAGTAATTTATTGTTAGTTAAAATTAAACATGACAAAATCATAACAAAATACGTTATACGTGTTATGTTTCTAGTTATTATCTTATCTACCAACTAACCATATAACATATCAAATAAAACTTATTACCTATATACTCTATTTTTCGTACTTCTAAATTACGGTTGTAGGTGAATGTGAATAAAAGGAACATAGTCGGCAAATAAACCCCATCACCATGGAACCAGAGAAGAAAAACATGATAACACCAATCACCGAACCATCTCTAGCATCAAACGGACGTAAACCCACTAACCAGACCTCCCGCTGGTCCAGAGCTCGAGTGATCAAATCCGGTCGTAAACTAGACCGGCCGGTTCAACAACAAAAACATCATCATGAAATTGAAAATATAGAATTATCTGTTGATCCGCATTCAGAAGGGTTATTGATTGATGAGTCATTAGAAAATGAAAGAACAGAGGAAACCAAGGTTGTTGTTGTTAGAAGTGGGAAAGAGATATTCATGGTTTCAGATGGGTCGGGTCGGACTGCAGAGCATTCTGTTAATGCTGCGTTGGGTCAGTTTGAACATTTCATTGTGGACCGTGGTTGTCCTGTTAATCCTCGTTTGTTCTCTGGGGTATAACTTGTTTATGTTTTTACTTATATTAGTTTTTGCAAATGATATAAATTGCAGTGAAATAAATATATATGAAATGGTAGTGTATAAGTTCATAACCATATTCACTTAAGAGCATACGGAGATGATAACATTGTCGCAGGGGCAGTCCTAAAGATTTATAGGCCGAGGGCGAGCTGGAAAAAAAAGCCCCCCCAGACAAAGTGCAACGAATTCGACCCGGCGACCTAAAAACCAAAATAAGTGAACACTTGACCAGAATGCACATAGTTAATTATTAAGGTAGAGATAGATACTGTATTACATATAATGTAAAAATTATAATTCGGGCTTCCAGAAATCAGGCCCTTGGCGGTTGCCTACTTTTCCCTGTGCCATGACCGCCCCTGCATGGTCGTCACATTGAAGCTTTTTTTACACTCATTGATCATGCTAGACCCTTTTTTATCACACTAGTGTTTCTTATAGTAAATGCGACCATAAACACACCTTGTTGATGATCACATTGAACACCACCACGCTGTAACTCATGTGTACATATCAGGACGTGATCCTTTCCACTCCGGATGGTCTAGGTGTGTAAATCTGATTTTTTTTTTTTTTTTTTGAGTTTATAGTTGCAGTTGTTAAAACTGAATGCTATTAACTTTCTATAAACTGGTGTATATTTTGGGTTATACGTTTTTGCTATATGATGCAGTAGTGAACACTTTTGAAAACTTAACAAAATACGGATTTAAGAACAATAATACCACTCACTCCGTTCGAAAATAAGTGTCAAACCTTTTTGTGTTAGTTTGTCCCAAAATAAGTGTCCGTTACTAATAGAAATATATTAACTTAGCGTTTTGCCCTTGATAGACCGTATTGTTATATTGCTACTACACATTTTCACCAATTAAGCATCTCTTAGTCCTTAAACTCTATATTCACACCGGACACTTATTTTGGGATGGAGGGAGTATAACTTTTGATTAAAATCAATTATGTTGTAGCTAGTTTGATACTATAGATTATTTTGAAACTATAAAGTATGTTACCCCAACACCAGACACTACTAGTAATCAAAATTCATTGGTTTTGTTATCAGATTAATGACACAGAACGGCTTATGGAGATAATCATGCAAGCAGCCAAAGAAGATGCACTACTTATTTACACACTAGCTGAAGAAAAAATGGCTGCTTCAGCTCGACATGCTTGCAAGGTATGGGGTGTGCAATCCATCGATATACTTAGGCCTATTATAGATGCAATTGCTTCCCATTTAGGCGTTTCACCTTCTGGGCTTCCTCGTGGGGCCCCTGGGAGGAAATTTCCACTAACCGAAGAGTACTTCAAAAGAATAGATGCTATTGAGTTTACCATAAGACAAGATGATGGAGCTTTACCTCAGAATTTGCACAAGGCTGACATTGTTGTTGCTGGTGTTTCACGATCTGGGAAAACTCCATTGTCTATCTATCTGGCTCAAAAAGGATTGAAAGTGGCGAATGTGCCTATTGTGAAGGGTGTTGACTTACCAAAGAGTTTGTTTGAGATTGACCCAAATAAAATTTTTGCATTGACTATAAATCCTGTTATGTTGCAAACTATAAGACGAGAAAGAGCAAAGAGTTTGGGTTTTGTTGAAGACGAGAGAAGTAGTTATGCAGAGATGTTGCATGTTAGAGAGGAGCTGGATTATGCTAGCAAGATCTTCGAACAGAATCCCACTTGGCCAGTTATTGGTGAGTATATTCCTATCTTTTTTCTTTTCTAAGTGTAGCAAGACTTCACTTAATAGATATATCATATGTGTGACAATATAGACGGGTTGGGTGATGGGTCAAAATAGATGGTTTCCAGTGCTTTCTTAGTTATTTTGTAATGTTGACCCATTAGGGATAGACTGTATAACCAAATCAACCATTTTTGTAAGTAATTAGTTAAGATGGACACTTCCAGCTTCAGGCATAATTATGACATACCATTGAGCTCGAAAATATATAGTTGGTACGACCATCTTGTATTTGTCTAGAAGAATAACTATCCGTTGGCCGATGCCATTGATTTTGGAAATATATCCATCATCTGTTATACAAAGTGAAAGCTTAAAGCCACCAATACCATTGGTGTCTTGACGATCTTGACTATATCAGTTTTTACTAGAAGAATAAATCTAAATCTGTTGGAACATACTGACACGGAACACAGAGAATGTGATTTTGCTACAGGAAAACATGTGCTGCTTTTGATCTATCTGGTGTTACAGACCTATAGCCAGACAACATGAAAGCTTTAGACGGGTCATGAACATGGGCAAAAGCATATTTCAATCCTCACCCAAACGTCAATTTTAGATTCCATTGTTCAGTTCCTTGATTTCTTTTCTCAAAATTTATAGACTTTTTACCTTTTAACGGCTTGAGACGGTGGATTTCTGAAATTCATTGTTACTTCAGTACTCTAGGGATAACTAGAAGTTAAATACTACTTATTTGGTTGGATCTACCAACGATGTGGTATGTGAAGGACCTATTTTGTGCTTAGAATGAACTGTATGAAGTATCTTAATATCCTCCCCAATACGACTATATATCCTTTTGCTAAAACACATCTCACATAGTCACATCATCCATGTACTCGTTATGAACCATAAACTTTGATCTAACGTTATTCTCACGTCTGATGGATGTATATGCACATCAAGTCCATACGCTCTCTAATTTTCAGATAGTGTTTAAACGAATATTAACATAATATTTTTGCTGTTCACAGAAGGGACCGGGAAAGCGATAGAAGAAATCGCCGTCATCGTATTGAGATATTACCAAGACTGGAAACATGTCTCTTCCGTGCCAAGAATCTCAAAGCTCTACTAGAAATGTCAGAAGTTCATCCAAACAAGGCGTCTATCAATTGTTTCTTAGAGACTACAACCTCATAACAAAAAGATATAAAGTTATATTGATATGCTCTAAAAGGTACTTTCTTACATTTATACAAAACCGTAAGTTTGGGTCCATTATATGCCGAAATATAGTTGATGCCTAACTTAAAGTTATGCAGTAATTTTCATGTTGTAATGTTTCAGTTCATCAATCCTTATAAAATTTAATGGAATGCCCTCTATTTACATTGCCCTTCATCATGATTCATTGTCTGTTTCTTTTGTATAAAAGGGCAATACTGGAAATGAAAAGAAAAGGCTAAAATTTGCAGAGATTCGTAACTTATGTATTAAAAAGATGGCAAAGACGGTATTTCCTTGGTTATAAAATCAAATTTTTCACTACTGATCAAGCAAGTTGTCACCTCCATTATGCTTTGCCATGGAGAGGGTGAAGTATATCAGTAGGATAGTTCCCATGCTTGACCTGTCAAAATTAAACACATAATATGTTAGTTTACATAAGTGGCTTATTAGGCATGTTGAATGGGTTGGATAATGGATGGGTGGAGTGAGTAAATTTGTGATGGGTCAAAATGAATAATTTGGATAAGAAGTCAAACAAAGTAAATGCTGGAAAAGACCAAAGCTCTTAACATTGGCTTGGGTCTTAGACGCTTCAATATGAAACTTACTTTAAACCTGTTTCATACAAATCAATGTAATGTCGGATGACAATCATCCAAAGGAGTGCAAAATAGTGGCTAATTGTTTTTTGGGGGGAAGTGATCCGTATAAGAGTACACCACTTTTTTTTAGCCGTAAACTACCAAACATGCTTTGGTGGTGTATGAGCACGACTAAAAAAGATAGTGTATTAGGGATGGAGATCCTCTAAAGTTGAAAGCAACTTTATAGGTAAAGTTGAGAAAAGCTTGACCTTTGGATTAAAACCAAGGGTTAAGATTCAAAGTTGACATTTGAATCTTGACCCTTGATTTTAATCCAAGGGTCAAAATTCTCAAAGTTAATATTAACTTTAGAGGATCTCAATTCGTGTATTAGTTTGATGATTGTGTGTGATGATAGGCTATTCCTAGGTTGATTTTAAATTATTTTACTCTTATATCTAGACAACAATTACAACATTGCTTCCACTATTAATATAATAATCTGTTGTTTATTTTTTTTTGAACGGTTAGTCGGTATTCGACATCAGGGAACATCTCACCGTATAATGGTGAAGCCCTGCACGTACTCTAGACTACGAGATGTAGATCATAAGCCGTTACAGGTGATTCAGGAAAAAAACCCACAGACTTGTCACTCCTAAGAGTCGAACCCAAGATCTGTGTGAAAAACCAGAGATGCATCTGCCAGTTGAGCTAGCTTCATTTTCTCTCTTCTGTTGTTGATTTGATTCCGAATGTTGAAGGAATCTATCATCATTTAAGTATCATTAATGTGTGCTGTTCAAACGTGAAGTTTAATTTTCTTTATGCATAAGATATATGGTGTAGTGATGGGCATTGACCTTTTGGATGTTGTAGGATTTGCCCATACTTGCATTTTGTAGCATGTATGATATCTATTATCAAATCCAATATACTTATTACTTAATGCCAATTATAGATGATCAAACTAATGAGGTTAATTAAAGGAGGGTGTTCTTACAAAGTAGCAAAGAAGAACATGATTCTTCTAGGGTTGATGATCGACGTTTGTTTAAAACTACTTGATCGTTTGCCAATGAGTCTGCTTTTTGTTGGCGTTCCGGTGGTGGCAGTGGTAGTCGCGGTGGTAATGATACTAATCTGGTGATGGCCTTGTGGCTCGCCTGTCCCTACTGTAATTTGGGTTAACTTTTCAGACATCATACCTAGTAATACAAGTTGGAAAATACAATAAGTAAAATGAAATAAATACATAAAGTTGAAATACTTTCTAACATTAAACAAATAAAAAAAATACTTTTAGGTATTAAAAATGAAATAGAAGCTAACTTTTCCACCGAAGACGTATCAAATAATTCAAGTAACATGTGCAATTGGGATCATTCGGATAGGAACAAAAAGAATTAATTTGTCAACTTTGAGTTACTTTATGGAACTAAACTAATATACAGTAATACTCGATAAGTTAATACCTCGATAAAATTAATAATTTGTCAAGTCCCAACTTAAAAAAATATTGTAATTAGCACTCAATGAATTAATAAATCGCTAAATTAATAAAATATCTCGGTCCTAACACTATTAATTTATAGAGGTTTTACTGTATGATTACATTACATTGAGATATGATAAGATTTATGTTAATGTTTTAGTGCAATACAGGACCTTCCGGGCCAATCACTAATAATAACAACGCACTTTCGATATCATTGGACAGACCGTAATGGGGCATCTGGTCGGGCTCGTAGTCATTTCACCACAACTAACACCAATGTTAACCATCACGCCCATAGTAGAGGTGGGCAAAAAAAGGGATCGGAACAAGAAACCAAATCTTTCGGGTTTGGAAAATCCGACGGTTTGAAACCGGTTTCGGTTTTTGGGTTTTAAGACCGGATCGAGATCGGGTTGGGTTCAGTTTTATGACAAAAAAAAGCTAAAGAAAACCGGTCAACTTTTCACCAAAATCGGCCCGTTTTCTTCTCGTTGACCAAACCCGGTTCAGGTCGGGTCGGTATGAACTTGATAATGCATAATTAATCAAAGTAAATTTAGAGAGAATTTGGGAAATATTATTTTCATTATTATATAAAAATGGAGAAGGAATACATTATATATACAAAATAATCTGTAACCGCTACTTAACTAAATATCACATATATTTACACATTAAGTCCCTACAGTTTCAACTTGTACAAAATTATACAAACTATCTTATTTCATATCCTCCCCTCAAGTTGGAACTTCCTTCAAGCCAATCTTTTTACTCAAAACTGAATGCTGCATATAACCTAGAGCCTTTGTCATCACATCTGCAAGTTGTAAATTAGTTGGTATATAAGCTGTTTGCAGAAAACCATCTTGAACTTTGTCTCTTTTGAA
The DNA here is from genome assembly GCA_034093135.1 of Erigeron breviscapus. Lineage (NCBI taxonomy): Eukaryota > Viridiplantae > Streptophyta > Magnoliopsida > Asterales > Asteraceae > Erigeron > Erigeron breviscapus. The sequence continues at coordinate 62,574,716 of CM067175.1, read as the reverse complement.
ATGGCAATCAATATCTAAATGTTTTGTTCTATCATGGTAACAAGGATTTGCTGCAATCTGTTGTGCAGCCTTATTGTCACAGAACAAAGTTAATGGAACCTGAACATTGATATGTAAATCCTTTAGAAGATAGGTTAACCACATCAACTCACAAGTGGTTGCAGTCATACTTCTATACTCTGCTTCTGTGGAAGACCTTGATACAGTTGCTTGTTTCTTTGTCTTCCAAGAAACTAATGAATGACCCAAAAAGATACAATATCCAGTCAATGACTTCCTTGTCATAATACAGGATGCCCAATCAACATCACTAAACCCTGTTACCTTGAGATTAGACTGAACAGGATAAAATAACCCTTTTGAGATTGACCCTTTTAAGTATCTCAAAAGATGCATTGCAGCCTTCATATGAGGCACCTTAGGACTAGAAACAAATTGGCTAAGATGCTGCACAGCATATGATATATTTGGCCTGGTCATAGACAAATAAAGAAGCCTGCCTAATAGTCTTCTATAAGACTCTGGATCAGGAAGAACCTCCCCTGCATCTAAAGACAATTTGAGATGTGTAGGCAATGGAAAAGAGACAGGTTTAGTGCCTGTCATTCCTGCATCTTTCAACAAATCTAATATATACTTCCTCTGAGTGCCTCATATGAAGGCTGCAATGCATCTTTTGAGATACTTAAAAGGGTCAATCTCAAAAGGGTTATTTTATCCTGTTCAGTCTAATCTCAAGGTAACAGGGTTTAGTGATGTTGATTGGGCATCCTGTATTATGACAAGGAAGTCATTGACTGGATATTGTATCTTTTTGGGTCATTCATTAGTTTCTTGGAAGACAACGAAACAAGCAACTGTATCAAGGTCTTCCACAATAGTATAAAAGTACTGAGCACCATTAAGTGCAGGAGTATTATAAGGACCCCAAAGATCAACATGGATCAATTCAAAAGGACATAAAGATTTGGAATCACTTCTCAAGAAAGGCAATCTATGCTGCTTAGACATCAAACAAGTATCACACATGAAATGTGACACATCAACATGTTTATAAGCATCAACATGAATTATTTTGGACATAGAAGTATGACCAAGTCTAGCATGAAACAATTCAACAGGAATTTTAGAATTACTAGTTACTTGATTGACAAAACTAGTAAGAACAGGCAACAATGAAGCAGAGAAATTGGCATGAGGCAAGCTTGCTGAAGGTTTGCAGAGATAGAGTTTCTTGTGGCCCTTTCCAACAGTAATCAGTTGATTAGTTGAAAGGTCCTGGAAAGCAAACCAAGTAGGACCAAAAATAGCAATGAGAGGCTGAGAATTTAATAATTGACCCACTGACAAAAGATTTACTTTAAAATCAGGTACATAGAACACATTTGTTAAGGTCAAATAAGGATTGATTTGAACCTGACCCACTTTGGTAACCAACTTGACTGTGCCATCTGGCAGACTGACTCTTATGGGAGTTTTAAGAATTTTAATGGACTGTAATAATTTTAAGAGAGGTGTCATGTTATCTGTTGCTCCAGAATCAGTTATCCAGTCATTTTCTATATCAATATCCACAATGCAGGATAAAGCATAAAGTCTATCATAAAAATCAAGACTGATATTGATACCTGCATGTGGATTGGATGGACCAGCCACATCCACATTGGATGCCATAACCATATTCTTTTCTTTCATCAGCTTCATCATCTCAGAACAAACAGCTGCCACTAAGTTTTGATCAAACTCACATTTTTTCTCATTATGCAACTCATTTTCATAGTTAAAATCAAATGGATAATCTTTAAACCCCATATCAACACCCACTTGAGCTGCCATTCTGCCTTTCTTACTTTTCTTCCCTTTATACCAATCAGGATAGCCCAACCTTTCAAAACACTGCTCAAACACATGACCATCTTGCTTACAATAAGTGCAACTTTTACTCTTATCCATTCTATGATCCTTTCTCTGACCAAGCTTAACCTGTTGTTGATTAGCAAAGTAAGCAGAAGGGTCTGGAGTAATGGTTGTCACTTGTTTCTGTTTCTCAACTTGTTGCACAATGTAGTAAGCTTTATTAATATTTGGCAAAGGATCCATTGACAAAATTTGGTTCCTAACTGACTCAAAACCATCATTAAGCTTCATCAAAAACTGCATGAGTCTAGTCCTGCTTTCAATTTCTTGATACTTTTTAGTTATGCCACAACTACACTCTTGCATTTTTCCACAAGTACAAACAGGAATTCCATGTAAACTTGTCAACTCATCCCAAAACCTCTTCATCTTATTGTAATAAGCAGCCACTGAAAGATCACCTTGACTAACCTTACTCAACTCTCTTTCAACATGATAAATGAGTGGCCCATTACTTTGACCATATCTCTCACTCAATTCAGTCCACAATTCCTTTGCAGACTTAGCATAAAGGAAAGCTTCAGATATTTCAGCAGTCATAGAATTCAAGATCCAACAAATTACCATATAATCACACCTAATCCATCTCCCATAATCAACATGAGAATCTGCTGGTTTTTCAGTTGAACCATATATGAAACCTAGTTTCAATTTAGCACCAAGTGCCATCTGAATAGTACTGCTCCAACCAAAGAAATTACTATCATTAAAAGGTGTATTGGTTAACATCATCCCTGGATGATCAGAACTTGCCAATAACAGGGGATCATTGACTTGAGAATTGTTATTCTGATTATTTAGACCTACCAAAGGTTCTGGAATAGCCATATTAACACTAATTGAAACCCTAATTAACTGAATTTTCCAGTAATCAAATCAATTAGAAAAATGACGTCAACAAACAATTAGGTTGAATTCAAAACCCTAATTTTGATAAGAATCAAACTATTGATCAATTGAAAGAAGAAAAATTGCAAGAATGAGCACCGTAATCGGAAAAACCACCAGAAATGATTGGAGAAAGCTCCAAAATCAAAGCCCCAAAGCTTGACTACACAACAATGGCGGATTCCAGTATCACCGAACACGATGAAATCATCTCAAAACCTTGCGCTCTGATACCATATGAACTTGATAATGCATAATTAATCAAAGTAAATTTAGAGAGAATTTGGGAAATATTATTTTCATTATTATATAAAAATGGAGAAGGAATACATTATATATACAAAATAATCTGTAACCGCTACTTAACTAAATATCACATATATTTACACATTAAGTCCCTACAGTTTCAACTTGTACAGAAATTATACAAACTATCTTATTTCATAGTCGGTCAAAACCCGACTTTTTGGCACGGCTAGCCTGTAGTTAACAAACATTGTATTGCGGTCAATTGCTTTTTATTTTAGATTAAAAAATATATACCTGTGATAATGCACAGGCATAATCTTGTCATTCGTTTTAATTTAGAGTACGTACTTTTGTTTTATGTTAGATATATTATGGGTTCAGTTTAATTTGTAGTGTTACAAATGTAATGATAGGGTAATGCTAATATGATGGCGTGATCATGGATATAATCAACCATTGGTAAAATGTGACCAATATATTTGAGATAACGATAACGATCCTTTTAAGTTGAACTAATTTGAGAAATCATATTAAATAATTCTTATTATTTAAATTAAAATCAATGATTAAGATTCAAAGATCAATCAAGATTCAAACTTGATCTTTAAATCTTGATTTCTTATTTTAATCCAAAGGTTGAGGATCCTTCAACTTGAATAGTTAAGTTGCGTTAACTTGAAAGGATATCCTTCAAAATGTGATCTATATGTTTCAAGGGATCAAATTCAATCAACATATAAAATATAAATCTTTGAATTTAAACATATGTATAAATGAAAATTTTTACTTCCGCCTTTGTGATCATATACATGATAATTTTTTCTCAATACATATATCATTAGTATAGTATTAGTATTAGTATTAGTATTGGTATAATTGGTTATTTTTGGTATTGAAACAATGGTAAAAATTGTTTTAACTTTTACTTAGTTGATTAGGTATGTCCTCCAAAACTTGATATATATAATTATAATTAACAACAGACAAATAGGCTCTTTATATCTACTTGTAGTTGTCGTTTCTTTCGATTCTTTAGTTATAAAAAGATACTTTTGTCTTTTAAACATTTGGTTTTGACTATTTTTATCCGTGTTTTTATATATATAACGTTTTTAATATATAATAAGTTTCATTATATTTTCATCTGTATTTTTATATAAATAACGTTTTTAATATATAATAACTTTTATCATCATTTATAATATACTAAAAAGCTATATAGATGTACAAGTGCCTTATGCATAAAATGTACAAGTTCTTATAGCACATAATAATTTTTACCAATTTACTTTTAAACATTTGGTTTTGATTATTTTCATCTGTATTTTTATATAAATAACGTTTTTAATATATAATAATTTTATATTTTATATATATATATATATATTTTTATATAAATAACGTTTTTAATATATAATAACTTTTATCATCATTTATAATATACTAAAAAGCTATATAGATGTACAAGTGCCTTATGCATAAATGTACAAGTTCTTATAGCACATAATAATTTTTACCAATTTTCATTTTAACCCCCTAAACTTTATATCTTTTAACTTTTGCCCCACATCAAAGTTTTCGTTTTTATTTTCTTGACACTAATTTTTTGGGTTCTCATGTTTTCATCAAATAAGTTTCACATGGTTACGATTTTACTTTTAAACATTTGGTTTTGACTATTTTTATCCGTGTTTTTATATATATAACGTTTTTAATATATAATAACTTTCATTATCGTTACGTCTTACGTTCATGTAACATTTAAAACATTAATATAGTTATTGTTTATGTTTTATACAAAAAGTTTATACAAATTTACAAGTCCTTTATACCTGGAATGTACAAGTTCTTATAGCATATAATAATTTTTACCAATTTTCATTTTAACCCCCTAAAGTTTATATCTTTTAACTTTTGCCCCACATCAAAGTTTTCGTTTTTATTTTCTTGACACTAATTTTTTGGGTTCTCATGTTTTCATCAAATAAGTTTCACATGGTTACGATTTTACTTTTAAACATTTGGTTTTGACTATTTTTATCCGTGTTTTTATATATATAACGTTTTTAATATATAATAACTTTCATTATCGTTACGTCTTACGTTCATGTAACATTTAAAACATTAATATAGTTATTGTTTATATTTTTATACAAAAAGTCTATACAAATTTACAAGTTCTTTATGCCTGAAATGTACACGTCCTTATAGCATATAATAATTTTTACCAATTTACTTTTAAACATTTGGTTTTGATTATTTTCATCTGTATTTTTATATAAATAACGTTTTTAATATATAATAACTTTTATCATCATTTATAATATACTAAAAAGCTATATAGATGTACAAGTGCCTTATGCATAAAATGTACAAGTTCTTATAGCACATAATAATTTTTACCAATTTTCATTTTAACCCCCTAAACTTTATATCTTTTAACTTTTGCCCCACATCAAAGTTTTCGTTTTTATTTTCTTGACACTAATTTTTTGGGTTCTCATGTTTTCATCAAATAAGTTTCACATGGTTACGATTTTACTTTTAAACATTTGGTTTTGACTATTTTTATCCGTGTTTTTATATATATAACGTTTTTAATATATAATAACTTTCATTATCGTTACGTCTTACGTTCATGTAACATTTAAAACATTAATATAGTTATTGTTTATGTTTTATACAAAAAGTTTATACAAATTTACAAGTCCTTTATACCTGGAATGTACAAGTTCTTATAGCATATAATAATTTTTACCAATTTTCATTTTAACCCCCTAAAGTTTATATCTTTTAACTTTTACCCTACATCAAAGTGTTCATTTTCGTGACACTAAACTTTTGGAGTTTTGTCAGTTACGGATTTACTTTTAAACATTTGGTTTTGACTATTTTTATCCGTGTTTTTATATATATATATATATATATATATATAATTTTTTTTTATATATATAACGTTTTTAATATATAATAACTTTCATTATCGTTACGTCTTACGTTCATGTAACATTTAAAACATTAATATAGTTATTGTTTATATTTTTATACAAAAAGTCTATACAAATTTACAAGTTCTTTATGCCTGAAATGTACACGTCCTTATAGCATATAATAATTTTTACCAATTTACTTTTAAACATTTGGTTTTGATTATTTTCATCTGTATTTTTATATAAATAACGTTTTTAATATATAATAACTTTTATCATCATTTATAATATACTAAAAAGCTATATAGATGTACAAGTGCCTTATGCATAAAATGTACAAGTTCTTATAGCACATAATAATTTTTACCAATTTTCATTTTAACCCCCTAAACTTTATATCTTTTAACTTTTGCCCCACATCAAAGTTTTCGTTTTTATTTTCTTGACACTAATTTTTTGGGTTCTCATGTTTTCATCAAATAAGTTTCACATGGTTACGATTTTACTTTTAAACATTTGGTTTTGACTATTTTTATCCGTGTTTTTATATATATAACGTTTTTAATATATAATAACTTTCATTATCGTTACGTCTTACGTTCATGTAACATTTAAAACATTAATATAGTTATTGTTTATGTTTTATACAAAAAGTTTATACAAATTTACAAGTCCTTTATACCTGGAATGTACAAGTTCTTATAGCATATAATAATTTTTACCAATTTTCATTTTAACCCCCTAAAGTTTATATCTTTTAACTTTTACCCTACATCAAAGTGTTCATTTTCGTGACACTAAACTTTTGGAGTTTTGTCAGTTACGGATTTACTTTTAAACATTTGGTTTTGACTATTTTTATCCGTTATATATATATATATATATATATATATATATATATATTTTTATCCGTTTTTTTATATATATAACGTTTTTAATATATAATAACTTTCATTATCGTTACGTCTTACGTTCATGTAACATTTAAAACATTAATATAGTTATTGTTTATGTTTTTATACAAAAAGTCTATACAAATTTACAAGTTCTTTATGCCTGAAATGTACACGTCCTTATAGCATATAATAATTTTTACCAATTTACTTTTAAACATTTGGTTTTGATTATTTTCATCTGTATTTTTATATAAATAACGTTTTTAATATATAATAACTTTCATTATCGTTACGTCTTACGTTCATGTAACATTTAAAACATTAATATAGTTATTGTTATGTACTTTGAAAAAAAAAGAAGTTATTGTTTATGTTTTTATACATCTTATTACTCTTTTACATTTTTTTATTATTATTGCTACATCTTTAATTATCTTTTTAAAATTTTGAGTTCGAATATTTGACATAAATTTGGTCCAAAACTTTGTCGTATAGAAAGCGTAGTCCGCGGCAACACGCTAGTACAATAACTAGTATTCTTCTTAAAAGATATTTGTATACAAATTATATTTTAATAGAAGCATATCTTCAATATGAATATATCGTATATATACACAATTATGAAGCCAAACTATGTCGTTTGGATCATACTTGTATATACATACAATTACGCCCCATGCCATCGACATCTTATATATTAATGTTTAGGTCCTACTAAAGCGAAAGAAACAAATATATTTCATCGAATGCCAACCTATGTTTTCTTTTGCCACGTGGATATAATTTTGAAAGAAAACATCTATCAAATAATTCACTTAATATTATGTTTAAGTCTATAACTTTTGTCATATCTGACAAAGAAATCATATGTACTAAAATAGGAAAAAAAAGGTGGCACCTTTAGGTGAAGAACTAGCATGTCTTTCTTTGTCAAGACTTGGAGTACTCATCTTCTTCTTTTCTTCCTTTTTTGATAAACTTCCTTGCAACTATATGTATAATCACCCAAATACAATAATTAATGTATAAGTCAAAAGAATATAAATAATAAACTTTTATGACATCACTTATAAAATATTAAAATCATTTAAATCTTTAATGACGAAAACTCATGCATGTATTATGTATGGATGTTTCTGCATGTTCTACAAAGTTACAATTATCTACTTTTAAAAAAATTAGATACTTATCTTTTGTTAAAAGGATAATAAACATGTATAAAAATATATTATGGTAGGGATCCTGAGTCCTGACAGTATAAAAATATATTATGGTAATAGCTTATGGAAAAAATGGAAGAAATTTGTTTTTCATTTTTTATCTTTGTTTTTCTCATTTATTTATTTATTTTAAAAAATCTCATTAACAAAAAAAAATAAAGAGAAAAATAAAAATAAAAATCACTTGCTCTCCTTTCTTTCCTTAAACCACATTCTTATTTGAACTCTATCCATATACATATCTATCATGCATGTTAAACATAGTTGGTAATGTTTGTCATTACTTTTTTCTTTTTATTTTAAATGTGAATTATTTTATAAATTAAGAATTTTATTGGTATATTGATCGAATAACTGCCATATATTAAAAAGTGTGGTGCGAACTATAAATGGTGAGAAGTAGTGAGAACGATTGGGAAAGAATTCATAATATCACGTATTAAGGTATCTCTAGTGTTGGTTTTTGAATGACTTATTTGCTGTAATTTTTTTTCATAAAGTCGAATTTTGCTATTGGAGTTGAGTCGTATAAAGTTACTTTAAGCTAAATATATAGAACTAGATTTTAGACCCGTGTCCAAAACTGGACACGGGACTTATGACATTATTAATATTAAATCTTTATACATTCAACTCATAAAACTTGTAATTTCAAAGTTGAAGATATACTTAAAAACTAATTGTTCAATTCAAATGTCAAGAATGTTAGCAAATAAAAAGCAAAACAATGTAATAAATGGACATTAGAAGCATATATTTTCTCGGTATATTTTGTTATTAGATAGACATTATGCAACAAATTATTACTATTTTGATATTGGGTTAAAGTGTATTTGGTGATGAAAAATAAAAAGTGTAAATTAATTTAGACATGTGTTGATTTAATTAATTTATATAAATCGAGAGTTGTGATTGGTTAATAGTTATTAGGTCAGTTGTTTTTTAATATATATTAAAATTAAGATTAAGATGAGATTATGATTAAGATAAAATTAAGGTTCAATTATATATATAGTTATATAGTTACAGTAGGATAATATCATTAATAAGTTATAGTTTAACTAATTATAACTTGCAACACAAAGTTGGCATTATTTATTTTATTGAATAGGTGTTGAATAAATTTAATTATTTATACAAACTTACATATGTGTAAGAATTTTTTTTTTTTTTTATTTTTTTTAGTATGGGTTTTTATTTAAAAAAAAATTAACAATAAAAAAATAAAGAGAAAAATAAAAATAAAAATCACTTGCTCTCCTTTCTTTCCTTAAACCACATTCTTATTTGAACTCTATCCATATACATATCTATCATGCATGTTAAACATAGTTGGTAATGTTTGTCATTACTTTTTTCTTTTTATTTTAAATGTGAATTATTTTATAAATTAAGAATTTTATTGGTATATTGATCGAATAACTGCCATATATTAAAAAGTGTGGTGCGAACTATAAATGGTGAGAAGTAGTGAGAACGATTGGGAAAGAATTCATAATATCACGTATTAAGGTATCTCTAGTGTTGGTTTTTGAATGACTTATTTGCTGTAATTTTTTTTCATAAAGTCGAATTTTGCTATTGGAGTTGAGTCGTATAAAGTTACTTTAAGCTAAATATATAGAACTAGATTTTAGACCCGTGTCCAAAACTGGACACGGGACTTATGACATTATTAATATTAAATCTTTATACATTCGACTCATAAAATTTGTAATTTCAAAGTTGAAGATATACTTAAAAACTAATTGTTCAATTCAAATGTCAAGAATGTTAGCAAATAAAAAGCAAAACAATGTAATAAATGGACATTAGAAGCATATATTTTCTCGGTATATTTTGTTATTAGATAGACATTATGCAACAAATTATTACTATTTTGATATTGGGTTAAAGTGTATTTGGTGATGAAAAATAAAAAGTGTAAATTAATTTAGACATGTGTTGATTTAATTAATTTATATAAATCGAGAGTTGTGATTGGTTAATAGTTATTAGGTCAGTTGTTTTTTAATATATATTAAAATTAAGATTAAGATGAGATTATGATTAAGATAAAATTAAGGTTCAATTATATATATAGTTATATAGTTACAGTAGGATAATATCATTAATAAGTTATAGTTTAACTAATTATAACTTGCAACACAAAGTTGGCATTATTTATTTTATTGAATAGGTGTTGAATAAATTTAATTATTTATCATCATATTTATCTTTAGTTTATAAGTGATCGACATCTACATGCGTAAATATATTTATTTATATTGTAAAAGTCAATAAAAGTCAAAATTGAAAATCTATAAAAATTGAGAGTTATGATTGGTTGCTTATTAGAGCAACTGTCATTTAGTATAATAAAAGATTCTCCAGTGTGAGAAAGTAAACGATATTAGAATGAGATTTTGTAAAATGTTTTTGCATTAAATTAGAGAATCAAAAGTCTTTAGTAATTAAAAAAATGTAATGATTAATCCTCCTAAATCATATGATAAAATGGTGATATGTGAAAAATCAATTAGATAAGATTAAGAAAGAGATTAAGTGGAATCCACTGTTCATATTTATATGGTTTTAAGATGATTTTTAAGCTAATATTTTATTTTTTATTAAATTATACTCCCTCCGTCCCACTAAATATGTCCTATTTTGAATTTTCAAAGTCTTACTTTATATAATTTGACCTTAAATATTTTTGATTTGTGTTATATATATTTGATGAAAATTATACCAATAAAATTTACATTTAAAACTCAATCAACTCATATAACTTTCATCAAATATTATATAACACAAATCAAAATATTTAAGGTCAAAGTTTATAAAGGAAAACTTTGAAAATTCAAAATAAACACAATTAATGGGACGGGGGAGTAATATATATATATAGATTTCAAGTCATGATATTACTAAAAACACATGGTTCTGTAGATATTTATGCTTAAAAAGGAAAAAAAAAAGTAAAAATATACAAAAACAAGAAATCCTTAACCAACTAACCCACCTAATTACCTAACCTTGCGAAAGAAAAGGTAGAAATTAATTTTTTTTAACCAACCTTACCAATAGATAAACATTGCATCTAACACATTTGACTTCCTAAAGAGCTTTTTACATATAGCAGAAACAGTCCCTTAACTTTGTTTAAAAATACATCCTCTTGAATAAACTTCAATCAGTTGAAATACAGAGTGAAATTTGAATGAGAGAAATTAATCAGAGGGATTAATTTTAATTAACATTAACATGATCTTAAAGTCAACCTCTATCTTGAATACCCTTCTTTTACTGAGAAATTAGAGGAAAAACGTGATACGTTACACAATTCATAATTAAGAAGTTTTTTTTTTTTCATAAAAAAAGGAAAAAAAAAAGTAAAAATATACAAAAACAAGAAATCCTTAACCAACTAACCCACCTAATTACCTAACCTTGCGAAAGAAAAGGTAGAAATTAATTTTTTTTAACCAACCTTACCAATAGATAAACATTGCATCTAACACATTTGACTTCCTAAAGAGCTTTTTACATATAGCAGAAACAGTCCCTTAACTTTGTTTAAAAATACATCCTCTTGAATAAACTTCAATCAGTTGAAATACAGAGTGAAATTTGAATGAGAGAAATTAATCAGAGGGATTAATTTTAATTAACATTAACATGATCTTAAAGTCAACCTCTATCTTGAATACCCTTCTTTTACTGAGAAATTAGAGGAAAAACGTGATACGTTACACAATTCATAATTAAGAAGTTTTTTTTTTTTCATTTTTTTTTTTTTTTTTTTGTCTTCTTCTTTGTATATAGCATTAAAACAAAACAAAACAAAAAAAAAAAAAAAAAAAAAAAAAAAAACCATTCGTCCCTGCAGGGACTAACCACCCGGACGAGCACCAAGGACGAGTGGAGGACTAGTCCTACCCAATGGTGTAGACTAGTCCCTCCATGCCAGACTAGTGGGGAGCCCCTAACTTATAAAAAAGTATGAATAGAAAAATGGGCAAAAGCTAACATAAACGTGTAAATTTATATACAAACACTGTTTTAATAGATGATATAAACGTGAAGAGTTGAATAAAGTTAAGAAATTAACAACGATATATTTCACAAAGTTAGCAAAACTTGAAATGAAACAAGCTAGATATGCATGTATTTTTAACATGAAGTTTTGGTGCAATATTTTAAGAGTTACAGTACTTATTCTATGTCTAATATAAGATACTTTTGTACATAAAAATAGCCATGTGTTAAAAAAAAGTAGGTTCAAATAATAAAAGAGCACTAATTAATAAGAAAAACATGGCAAAAAATAAACTTACATTATATCTTGAAGAATTATAGTTAAGATCTTTGTTGTTGAGATGTGAGAAAGGTTCCATATCCACTTGAAAGCTATCAGACTTCATGTTAAAAATATCATCACAAACTGAGATTTTCTGAGCACCACCCTTTTCATAAGGGCATCTATACCCCAAATCCATTGACTCCATCAAAGTCAAATATCACAAAATTTCAACTTTCCTTATCCAGTTGGGACACCTTTCTTTGTTTGATCTGTAAAAACATAAGAACCACCAAAAATATAAACTTACATTATATCTTGAAGAATTATAGTTAAGATCTTTGTTGTTGAGATGTGAGAAAGGTTCCATATCCACTTGAAAGCTATCAGACTTCATGTTAAAAATATCATCACAAACTGAGATTTTCTGAGCACCACCCTTTTCATAAGGGCATCTATACCCCAAATCCATTGACTCCATCAAAGTCAAATATCACAAAATTTCAACTTTCCTTATCCAGTTGGGACACCTTTCTTTGTTTGATCTGTAAAAACATAAGAACCACCAAAAATAAAAATAAAAAACATAAGAATTATCATTTTTGACAAAGCAGAGAGTTATTTTACTTCTTGAAAAATATCAAGATTTCGTGTAATTTAGACAAGTACTTGTGAATTTTATAAAAAAGTATGAATAGAAAAATGGGCAAAAGCTAACATAAACGTGTAAATTTATATACAAACACTGTTTTAATAGATGATATAAACGTGAAGAGTTGAATAAAGTTAAGAAATTAACAACGATATATTTCACAAAGTTAGCAAAACTTGAAATGAAACAAGCTAGATATGCATGTATTTTTAACATGAAGTTTTGGTGCAATATTTTAAGAGTTACAGTACTTATTCTATGTCTAATATAAGATACTTTTGTACATAAAAATAGCCATGTGTTAAAAAAAAGTAGGTTCAAATAATAAAAGAGCACTAATTAATAAGAAAAACATGGCAAAAAATAAACTTACATTATATCTTGAAGAATTATAGTTAAGATCTTTGTTGTTGAGATGTGAGAAAGGTTCCATATCCACTTGAAAGCTATCAGACTTCATGTTAAAAATATCATCACAAACTGAGATTTTCTGAGCACCACCCTTTTCATAAGGGCATCTATACCCCAAATCCATTGACTCCATCAAAGTCAAATATCACAAAATTTCAACTTTCCTTATCCAGTTGGGACACCTTTCTTTGTTTGATCTGTAAAAACATAAGAACCACCAAAAATAAAAATAAAAAACATAAGAATTATCATTTTTGACAAAGCAGAGAGTTATTTTACTAAAAATAAAAAACATAAGAACCACCAAAAATAAAAATAAAAAACATAAGAACCACCAAAAATAAAAATAAAAAACATAAGAACCACCAAAAATAAAAATAAAAAACATAAGCAATAACAATAAAAATGAAATAAAAACTTTGTTATATAAAGAAGACGTAGCCGTTTAAGAAGAAACCATAAAAAAGTATGAAATGATGTAACCAAAGCCCGTGATTTTTTTGTTTATATTAATTTTCTTGGATTACAAAGTACAAACCTTTTCGTTTCGGGGTATAGTGTACGAATATGGGCTGTATCAGACGTTTTTTCTTGTCGAAGGCGGGCACGATATAATGGTAGTGACAGGGAGGAAAATGTGAGGGGATTTGAGAGAGAGAAAGGGCTTAGAGGAGCTGGGATTGGGGATGGAAAAGAGAGATGAAGAAGGTATGTTTTATATGAAATGTTTGGTTACTTGTGGGATGTTTTATGGTTTTTTTTCTCAGCTTTCGGTTATTGCCATGACGACTTGCTTTTTGTCTTCTATATTAAGTATTTGTTTATGATAAGTTATTATTATAATAATAAAGTTTATTCTTAGTGGCTATGTTGTTTTATAAAGTTTTAGTTTAATTAAGGGTAATTCATTAAAGTTTTAGTTTTACATATTACCGATAAAGTTTTAGTTTAATAAGGGTAATTATT
>CM067175.1:62360305-62557805 GCA_034093135.1 Erigeron breviscapus | reverse complement strand
TTAAATAACATAATTTAGTCACATATTTAATTAATTAATTTTGAGAATCTGAAAACTGTGATTGGTCAGCTAATGTTATATCAACCCTCTTTTAGTATATACTATATTTATTCCCGTGTCAAATACATAAGTTATTTATGACATTTTTAAAATAACATAACTTTTTAAACATGTATATTTAAATGTAAAAAATAGCTAAAATCAAATTAAAATAATATAATCCTAAAACATATATTATTTTTAACTTTTGTAATACTTTTTGTAGAAAATATTTCTTTATATTTTTAATCTGACATTTGTTGTTTATTATCACCATACGATACTTTTCAATTTAACTCTAGATTCCGCAACGTACAATTGTCCGTACCTTAAAACTGGACGTTGTAACTACAAACCAACTTTATATATATATATTTATAGCAATGACATGATCATTGTACCCTTTATTTCTTATTAAAAACAATGTATCAATTTGCTGAAAAAAATGAATTCTAAAACTCAAAATTTAAAAACTAAACATATGAAAAACAATATTTAAGATTTATGATCGAATTAAAAGATAGAGCCTCAGATACAAATAAATGAAAATTGACATTAATTAGTGAATTATCAGTTAAAAAAATTAAATAATAGAATTATTAACTTAAAAATAACAATATTTAAGATTTATATCGAATTAAAAGATAGAGTCTGAGATACAAATAAATGAAAATTGACATTAATTAGTGAATTATCAGTTAAAAAAATTAAATAATAGAATTATTAACTTAAAAATAACAATATTTAATAATTTTTTATTATATACTCATTGAAAATGCAAGTTAATCTACTATCTACTAATCTATATAAAAGAAAGCCTTAAAATACTCATTAATTAATTAAGAATTTTTAGATAAATTTCAACATTTAATTAGAACCATTGATTTAAGATGATATAATATTTTTCTTAAATTTGAGTCAAGCTCATGTTGAGCACTTCATGTTAAGAATTTGTATATCACATACGATACTTTTCATTTAACTCAGATATCGAACATACAATTGTCCGTACTTAAAACTGGACGTTGTAACTACAAACCAACTTTTTATAAATAAAATAGTTATATAAAAATTTATATATAAAATAGATATTTAACAAGACATGATCATTGTACCCTTTATTTCTTATTAAAAACAATGTATCAATTTGCTGAAAAAAATGAATTCTAAAACTCAAAATTTAAAAACTAAACATATGAAAAACAATATTTAAGATTTATGATCGAATTAAAAGATAGAGTCTGAGATACAAATAAATGAAAATTGACATTAATTAGTGAATTATCTGTTAAAAAATTTAAGTAATAGAATTATTAACTTAAAAATAACAATATTTAAGATTTATGATCGAATTAAAAGATAGAGCCTCAGATACAAATAAATGAAAATTGACATTAATTAGTGAATTATCAGTTAAAAAAATTAAATAATAGAATTATTAACTTAAAAATAACAATATTTAATAATTTTTTATTATATACTCATTGAAAATGCAAGTTAATCTACTATCTACTAATCTATATAAAAGAAAGCCTTAAAATACTCATTAATTAATTAAGATTTTTTAGATAAATTCAACATTTAATTAGAACCATTGATTTAAGATGATATAATATTTTTCTTAAATTTGAGTCAAGCTCATGCTGAGCACTTCATGTTAAGAATTTGTATACGTCATATCCTCTTCAGTGGGATTTATATACGTCATATCCTCTTCAGTGGGATTTATATACGTCATATCCTCTTCAGTGGGATTTATATACGTCATATCCTCTTCAGTGGGATTTATATACGTCATATCCTCTTCAGTGGGATTTATATACGTCATATCCTCTTCAGTGGGATTTATATACGTCATATCCTCTTCAGTGGGATTTATATACGTCATATCCTCTTCAGTGGGATTTATATACGTCATATCCTCTTCAGTGGGATTTATATACGTCATATCCTCTTCAGTGGGATTTATATACGTCATATCCTCTTCAGTGGGATTTATATACGTCATATCCTCTTCAGTGGGATTTATATACGTCATATCCTCTTCAGTGGGATTTATATACGTCATATCCTCTTCAGTGGGATTTATATACGTCATATCCTCTTCAGTGGGATTTATATACGTCATATCCTCTTCAGTGGGATTTATATACGTCATATCCTCTTCAGTGGGATTTATATACGTCATATCCTCTTCAGTGGGATTTATATACGTCATATCCTCTTCAGTGGGATTTATATACGTCATATCCTCTTCAGTGGGATTTATATACGTCATATCCTCTTCAGTGGGATTTATATACGTCATATCCTCTTCAGTGGGATTTATATACGTCATATCCTCTTCAGTGGGATTTATATACGTCATATCCTCTTCAGTGGGATTTATATACGTCATATCCTCTTCAGTGGGATTTATATACGTCATATCCTCTTCAGTGGGATTTATATACGTCATATCCTCTTCAGTGGGATTTATATACGTCATATCCTCTTCAGTGGGATTTATATACGTCATATCCTCTTCAGTGGGATTTATATACGTCATATCCTCTTCAGTGGGATTTATATACGTCATATCCTCTTCAGTGGGATTTATATACGTCATATCCTCTTCAGTGGGATTTATATACGTCATATCCTCTTCAGTGGGATTTATATACGTCATATCCTCTTCAGTGGGATTTATATACGTCATATCCTCTTCAGTGGGATTTATATACGTCATATCCTCTTCAGTGGGATTTATATACGTCATATCCTCTTCAGTGGGATTTATATACGTCATATCCTCTTCAGTGGGATTTATATACGTCATATCCTCTTCAGTGGGATTTATATACGTCATATCCTCTTCAGTGGGATTTATATACGTCATATCCTCTTCAGTGGGATTTATATACGTCATATCCTCTTCAGTGGGATTTATATACGTCATATCCTCTTCAGTGGGATTTATATACGTCATATCCTCTTCAGTGGGATTTATATACGTCATATCCTCTTCAGTGGGATTTATATACGTCATATCCTCTTCAGTGGGATTTATATACGTCATATCCTCTTCAGTGGGATTTATATACGTCATATCCTCTTCAGTGGGATTTATATACGTCATATCCTCTTCAGTGGGATTTATATACGTCATATCCTCTTCAGTGGGATTTATATACGTCATATCCTCTTCAGTGGGATTTATATACGTCATATCCTCTTCAGTGGGATTTATATACGTCATATCCTCTTCAGTGGGATTTATATACGTCATATCCTCTTCAGTGGGATTTATATACGTCATATCCTCTTCAGTGGGATTTATATACGTCATATCCTCTTCAGTGGGATTTATATACGTCATATCCTCTTCAGTGGGATTTATATACGTCATATCCTCTTCAGTGGGATTTATATACGTCATATCCTCTTCAGTGGGATTTATATACGTCATATCCTCTTCAGTGGGATTTATATACGTCATATCCTCTTCAGTGGGATTTATATACGTCATATCCTCTTCAGTGGGATTTATATACGTCATATCCTCTTCAGTGGGATTTATATACGTCATATCCTCTTCAGTGGGATTTATATACGTCATATCCTCTTCAGTGGGATTTATATACGTCATATCCTCTTCAGTGGGATTTATATACGTCATATCCTCTTCAGTGGGATTTATATACGTCATATCCTCTTCAGTGGGATTTATATACGTCATATCCTCTTCAGTGGGATTTATATACGTCATATCCTCTTCAGTGGGATTTATATACGTCATATCCTCTTCAGTGGGATTTATATACGTCATATCCTCTTCAGTGGGATTTATATACGTCATATCCTCTTCAGTGGGATTTATATACGTCATATCCTCTTCAGTGGGATTTATATACGTCATATCCTCTTCAGTGGGATTTATATACGTCATATGCATCAATCAACATCCTCAAATTCAATTAAACTATACGTACATACACTTAGGAGGATTCTACTTTCTTCGAGTTCCAGATGCTTATATATAGGGTCACCCGCAGCCTTCCCACCACATCTAAAACTCTTTGAAAGTAAAACCGACCTCCATGTATGTACTTCTATCCTAAAGAGTTACAATATCACAAACACCTTCGTAAACCATCACACGATCAATCAAAACTGTCTACCAAACTACAATCAATCAGAAATTAACCAGACAGGCAATCAAGTCAACCAGACAAACAAACAACACGTATATGTACACTTTTCAGCCCGAATCTCTATTGAGTAGGGAGCTACGAAACTCACCTGATCGGCAAAGAAGTTAAATTTGATATAAAGTCAAGTTACTGTCGTTCAATGATCACTTCACGTCCAACACCTAAATATCGATCATATACATTCATATCAACACACATAACCACATATACGTAGTTATTAAATATTCGGCAAAACCCTAATTAGGTTTCCAAAGTGCTTCTCGACGTTAAACGACTTCTAAGACTCTCAATCAATGTTATATAAGATAAGAAGTAAATTAGATTAAGGCTCGACGCGTAAAAAGGTCCAGAAAGTCAAACTAGGTCAAACAAGGAAATCTCAGAAAAACAAAGGCCGTAACTTACGGCCCAAAGGGGCGTAAGGTACGGTGGTCAAAATTACAACTGGCGTAGCTTACGGCCCAAAGTGGCGTAAGCTACGGCCCTCTAGAAAAGTCATTTTTGGCGTAAAAGTTGGCGTAAACAGAAACATTTTGGCGTAAGATGGAAGGATCGGCGTAAGCTACGCCCCAAAGGGCCGTAACCTACGCCCAAAGAAATTTGTACCAGCGTAACCTACGCCCCATAGGGCCGTAGGTTACGCCCCCTTCTGGGCAGCAACACTACCAGCAGCAGTTTTAGTGCAGAAAAACAAACCAAATACCCCAAAAATAACCCAACCCACAATTTAGACCAAAACATCACAATCACTTCCAAATCATTCAAACCCTAATTTAAACCCTAATTTCAATTTTACCATTTTCAAGACTTGGAATCACATCAAATCAACTAGAAACATATGAACAAGCATAAATAGAAGTAAATGGGATGAATTTAACTTACCAAAACTTCCTCTTGAGCTCAAACCCGAAATTAGGTCAAAATGGGTTAAAATCTTGCACTATGAACTTCAATCTTTAGGTATGTTGAAGATGAGAAGGAGATGATAATGATTCTTATATTAAACAAATTGCACAACACCATTTAATTCAAGAGTTCAAGAGAGAAAGATTGGAAGAGAGAGTTCTTGCTTTTGTTAGAGAGAAAAGAAAGAGATTAGGTTGTGTGGTGAAATGAAAGAGATAAGGGAAAGGGTTGGGTCTTGGAAGGCTCATGGGTCATGGGTAACCCATGGGTCGACCCGTTTCCCTTTACAAGCTAATTCACAAGTCGTTTTACATTTAATCACCGAATAAGTCATACAATCGACCCAACGAACATACCACATTATCATTTAATCACCAAAACGACCCGAACACTTCATTAACCTATATTGTTAGTCATATTACACGTAAAGTCAACGAGTCAAAATTCACGGATGTTACAGAGAGTTTAGTATGATTTTTCAGAATCTTTTCTTTTTAAAATTTTAAAAAATCTCTTTAACGTTCCTTCCGTAATTCTTTATAGATTAGATTTTATAATCTTCAAACTCAACACAACCTTCACTGCGATTCCTAGCCATAATCTTCTGTTTGTTATGATTTCCTATTAATCTCACAGGTTCGTGTGTTTTTTTAAACTTTTTTGTTGGTATACTTTTAGTATAATGCATAGATATTTTTTAACAAGGAAATTCTTTTTTTGGTATGTATGCAACGTCCAATGGCACGTTCTCAGTGTGTAACTTTTTCATTTATCAGATACATATAATAACCGTGATTTGACATTATGTAAGTAACTTTGCAACTTTTCATTGTATGTAAGTATCAAAAATTTTGTACATTGTATGTAAGTATCTCGCTAAATTGAAACAATTAATGTAAATTTTTTACGTTAACCAATCAAAAACTTCTACGTGGGCAGCTCATATGGTTGCCACGTATACATTTTTACATTAATCGTTCAATTTAGTGAAATACTTACATACAATGTTCAAAATTTTTGATGCATACACACAATAGGAAAAGTTGCAAAGTTACTTACATTCCGGGATACTTAACCCTATAAAAAAAAAGTAAAAAAGTTGCTTGAAAACCAAAAAGTAAATAAAGCAAAAAAAAAATTATTAAAAATATTATGCCAGCTTACATAATCAACAAAAAATTGTCATAATCATAATAGCAAAAAGGGTTTAGTATCCTGGAGTGTAAGCAACTTTGCAACTTTTCCTATTGTATGTAAGTATCAAAAATTTTGTACATTGTATGTAAGTATCTCGCTAAATTGAACACTTAATGTAACAAAATTTTACATTGTATGTAAGTATCAAAAATTTTTACATTGTATGTAAGTATCAAAATTTTGTACATTGTATGTAAGTATCAAAATTTTTACATTGTATGTAAGTATCAAAATTTTGTACATTGTATGTAAGTATCAAAATTTTTACATTGTATGTAAGTATCAAAATTTTGTACATTGTATGTAAGTATCAAAATTTTGTACATTGTATGTAAGTATCAAAATTTTTGTACATTGTATGTAAGTATCAAAATTTTCTTGTATGTAAGTATCAAAAATTTTGTACATTGTATGTAAGTATCTCGCTAAATTGAACACTTAATGTAAATTTTTTACGTTGACCAATCAAAAACTTCTACGTGGGCAGCTCATATGGTTGCCACGTATACATTTTTACATTAATCGTTCAATTTAGTGAAATACTTACATACAATGCACATGAATAAAATTCGATACCCAATATGTCAAATCATGTAAAGTTGTTTACATTCTGAAGTACCAAGCCCTTAATAATAATACTAATAGTAATATGTATTGCTTTGGAGTCCAGATGCTTTCGAGTCCAATTTAATTCCATAGGTTTGTGTGTTTTTTTCAACTTTTTCACTTTTTGTATACAAAGCAACATGATGTCAAGTAAATAGTATGACTTTCTATACAAAGCAACATAGGTTCGAGTCCAATTGGGAATAATATAAAAGTGAATAAATGGTATGACTTTGTTAAGGTTAATGACATTTTAGACCATTTTTATATAATTATTAACGTAAATATTATGCCAGCTTACATAATCAACAAAAAATTGTCATAATCATAATAGCAAAAAGGGTTTAGTATCCTGGAGTGTAAGCAACTTTGCAACTTTTCCTATTGTATGTAAGTATCAAAAATTTTGTACATTGTATGTAAGTATCTCGCTAAATTAAACAATTAATGTAAATTTTTTACGTTAACCAATCAAAAACTTCTACGTGGGCAGCTCATATGGTTGCCACGTATACATTTTTACATTAATCGTTCAATTTAGTGAAATACTTACATACAATGTTCAAAATTTTTGATGCATACACACAATAGGAAAAGTTGCAAAGTTACTTACATTCCGGGATACTTAACCCTATAAAAAAAAATTCAACATGTAGTATATATAAGTGTTAATGTATTTTTTTTAATACAAGATAACATTATAGTAATTATATATGTCTACTCGCGTATTACGCGGGATAATAATCTAACAATACAATTTGTATTTCAAAAATGATTAAAAAATAAAAATAAGAATCATGGGTAGGAAGATTATAGTAATATTGCTATTTTTATTTTAAACATTGGAAAAATTGATGTTATTATTACTTTTACGAGAAAGCTATAACAAAATAATTAAAGAAAGGAAAATTTGTTAGTTGTTCGTTAAAGTTTTTTATTTATGTTTTTTTCAAACATTCAGCTGGGATATAACATCAAGGAAACCTCATCATATAATGGTGAATCATTGCACGTATCTTAGATAATGGGATATTTGACCATATAATGGTGAATCATTGCACGTTTTCTCATCCTTAATAATCGAACTCAAAATGAGGTAAAACCGTAAAATCAGAAATGTCTCTGACCGGATAGGCCGGCTATCATTTGCTTTTTACTTGAGTAGTATTGAGTGTTAAATGATCATAGTTAGATGGAGAAGTGTATTCATATGATGCGCAGTGAATATGTTAAAACTTAAAATCTTTAAATTTTGGTGTAAATTTGAATTAAAATTTCTAACTTCAACTAGTAGTGTTAAGTGGTAAAAGTGGTGGACGACTGCTTTTCGTTTCATATTCAAAGATATATCATAAAATAAATATAAATTTAGAAGAAATATAAAATTAATAGAGTAAAACAATAATATCGTAACTTTTATTGTAAGATTCAAAACTCAAATACACCCAATATTTTATAATTTCATATGATGATGATAAAAATTCGTTTATGTATTGAACAAAAAATACAGAACGTGTGCGATAAACGAAAATGAGTAAATAACAAAACCGAATATGGATCGAGAAAATTGGGTGGGCTGGGCTGGATCCCTTTGTTATGACCCAACAATAACTATGTAAACACCTTTTAGAAGAATTATATAATAATAAATCCAAGCATCCAGCTATCAATTTGTATATTACCTTAGCCCTTTAAACAAGCCCATTATTATTACATTACTAAGACTTTTCCAGATTGGACTAAATTGGGATCTCTTCTTTTATGTTTTGGGGAATATATATGTCACTTCAAAGAGGCAAAGATCTTATTGATAGACCAGTTTATATCAACAACCAACGAGGATGTTACCCGTGCGTTGCGACGGATATCATGGACGGCGGTGGCCGGGGTGTTGGTGATGATGGACGACGGCGGTGGTTATTGACAGAAATAAAGGGTGTGTGTGTTGTTTTGGTATATAGAATGGAAGAATATTTTGTGTGTTGTGTTTTGGCATAGAGAAAGAGAGAATGAGGATATTTGTGTTTTGTTTTAAGGGGAAGGGTAAGTTAGTAATTTTCCATGTACTAAAAATTCTAAACTTTCAACACTACCCCTATAATTTTTATAAGAGAGTATAGATCAACAACCAAAGTTTGCTCAAACCAAAAATCATTATAAGAGGGTGGTAGTCATGACTCATGAGTTCCCAATCTCCTCACCACCGATGTTAATTTACAGAACAAAACCGAATGTTAAACCATGGGCAGTTTAAGGTTCAACCAGTTGTACAGAACCAGAAAAATCGGAAAAATCGGACCTTAATTGTTTTATAATTAAAATTATCTTTTGGTCAAAGAAATATATATGAAGTAGTTGCACAATTGCACAAATATAACATCAAACAATGTTGGAAGGGCTGGGAAAATACGTGTCCCTTCAAATCCGACAATTGTATTTTGTCATCTCACTTTAATCTTCATACTCTCATTTTCGTACCATTTAAGTATGTGTCATGAGATTCCAACTCTCGCTAACTATTTTTTTTTTTATTATCTATTTATAATTATACTTATTAACAACTTATAAAAAAAATACAAGAACAATAGTATATATATAATGAGTTGATATTATAATAATAATATAAATTTCATTAATTGAAAATAGGAACATATAATAAAAATTGTAATTGAAACCAGCCAATGGGTTTAAACCCTAGCGGCATTCCGAAGTCCTGCAATGATGCTTGGATCCTGGGAGACCAGGGTTCGAGTCTGAGCAGGCGAGGTTTTACCTCCAATTTAACGTCGTGCCTTCTGTAGCGGTTAAATTGGTGGGTTTTCCCTCCCATGTGGTCCCTGACTTCGTGGATCGGTCGCTAGTGACTGCCTGCCCGAATGGATGTAACGGCTAGCCGTCCCGTGACACGAACATTAAAAAAAAAAATTGAAATCAAATTTTCACTTTATAAAATTTAAAACGCCTTTGTTTCAGAAACTCTTGTCTTCCAAATCGAGCTAACACCGTGTGGGCTAATCCAAACCGAGGTCCATATATACCGCACCCACACCCACACCTTCCGCCTAACTAATGAGCCAATGCTTTTTTTTTTGAAAGGTAATGAGCCAATGCTTTAGCACAAATAATCATGCATGACTTAAAACACAATGACAATAATTTAAGTTCGAGACGCGTCACATTTTTTTTTACCAAACCATTAATTATGTATGCATAATGCATGCTTTGACATCTATTTATGACAAAAAAAAAACCCACTGGATCTTTGTAATGAGGCCATGTTTTCTTAGTTGTGACAAAAATTAAAAAAATTAAAGGGTAAATAAATATAACACTTATGCTGATCGAGGACATGCCTTGCTAAAAGGTCGCTGGGAATTTCTTAATTTTCATGTGAATTTTTATGGGTTTTTATGAGGAAGACATATCTTCACCAAAAAATGGTCGGGTAATATTTGATTTTGTTTTGGAGGGAAATTGAAATCAAAAAGAGAAAAATTAAACTTTCTTCTTTTTTGTTTGAAAGGCGAGAAATTAAACTTATAGTGAGATTTGTCAAAACACTAGTCAAAGAAAAAAGTAGTCACTAAGGCCTCAGCCAACCGAGGACACATTCCTGGCTCTTCCTCACTGCCACATCAGCTTTTCTCTCTCCTAAAACACCTCTTCCTCACTCCACTCAAGCTTTTCTCTCTCCTAAAACACCTCTTCCTCACTCACTACCAACCCCACCTCTTCCTCACCTCTTCCTCAACTCTTCCTCAACTTTTATTTTATTTTAATATATCAAAATAAAAAACACAAACTTAATTTTATTTATAAAAAAACATTACATTAAATAAAAACACATTACATTAATTTAAAAAAACATAAAACAGATTAAATCTAGAAAATAAAAAAACCAACACGATACATAAATAAATAAATAAAAGACAACTTATTATTATTTTTAAAAAAAAACTTCAACGTTGACGCTGTTGTGCAGGCAAGTTCCAGATGTGTTCGACTAGAGCGCCTCGAAGACGGTGGTGCGTCAATCGATCACGTAACTCCCCCATTATACGTAACTGTGTTCCCACTCGTTTGTCCCAAGTCCGAACTGGCCTCTCCTCCGGAATTAACTCCAAATCGAATGGACTAATTGCACGACCGTTATAATCAACAACCATGTTGTGCAAAATCACACAACTGTACATCATACGCTTAATTTTGTTGATGCTCAATGGACGCGCTCCCTGAGTGAGGATATGGAAACGACCTTGAAGCAC
Organism: Erigeron breviscapus; assembly: GCA_034093135.1. Classification (NCBI taxonomy): domain Eukaryota; kingdom Viridiplantae; phylum Streptophyta; class Magnoliopsida; order Asterales; family Asteraceae; genus Erigeron; species Erigeron breviscapus. The sequence continues at coordinate 62,546,599 of CM067175.1, read as the reverse complement.
CCCGAATGCACGCTCTACGTCTTTCCTTGCAGCTTCTTGATAGCGCTTGAACTTTGTGGTCTTGGGGTCCATGGGACACTTGAAAGACTTCACGAGTGTAGACCATTCATGATAAATACCGTCGGCTAGATAATACCCCTTTGTAAACTGCTCGCCGTTAGCGGTAAAGTTGACCACAGGAGCTCTATCTTCAAGGAGCTGGTCGAACAAGTCAGATTCATTGAGTATGTTTATGTCGTTGTTCGAACCGGCTGGTCCAAAGTAAGCATTCCAAATCCACAAATCATATGAAGCAACAGCTTCAAGCATGATTGTAGGGTGTCCTTTGTCGCCACGAGTGTATTGGCCTTGCCATGCGGTGGGGCAGTTTCTCCATGGCCAGTGCATACAATCAACGCTGCCGAGCATACCCGGGAAACCATGCACCTCCAAATGCTTCGCAGTCACTCGATTAACATCTTCTTGGGTCGGTTTTCTCATATACTCATTGTGATACAATTGAAGGATGCACTTACAAAAGTTGTTCAAAGCATCGTATGACGTTTGTCGACCCATTTCCAAATACTCATCTAGTTGGTCGGCGGAAGCACCGTACGCCAGCTGGCGTACAGCAGAAGTACATTTTTGAAAAATGTTTAGAGTGGGAACACCTGCAACATCGAAAGGGGGATTGTGAAAGTATTGAAAGTGAGGCGGTAATGGTTGTATGGCGTTAAAGGTTTGTATGTCCTTCACTATACGGATAAACATTTCCTTGGGCATTCGAAAACGCCTGCGAAAATAATCAGCAGGAAAGACGGGTTCCGGGGCGAAGTAATGATTATAAAGACGGGTTGCCGCATCGGCGTGGTTTCTTGGTATGTATCTTCTTGGTGCTCTTGGCATTCTGGAACTCTCGGCCTCGGTTTCTTCTTCTTCTTCTACAAAATTAACAAATGTGTTCAACATTTGTGGATCTATAAAATACTTTTGAATGTAGCTTGTTGAATCTTCGTCGGAACTTGACATTTTTGTTGTATGAAATGGATGATTGATTTATGTTTGTATGTGTTTGTGTGTGTTTTTTGGAATGAAAAAGAATGAAGTGAATGGAGTTGTTTATATAGAGATGTAAAATAGGGAAAAAAAAATTTTAAAAAATAAACAACAACTAGCAAACGGCTAGTTTTATAAAAAAAATAAGTTTTTTTTTTGTTTGATTAGGAATCGGACCCCACATTCACGCTCCCCCCTCGTCGACGCCTTTCGACCCAACGACACGCTTCCATCGAAGAGCCTCATGAACACGGGCCTGCCAATGGCTTCCTCGTCGACGGATTGGACGACACGCCCACGAACACCCCGTTGGCTGGGGCCTAAGTAATCTTGATCAAATTAAGGTATGATAGCATACATACAATGCACATGATTTGAAAGTTCATTACATACAATGCACATGATTTGAAAGTTCTTTACATACAATGCACATGATTTGAAAGTTCATTACATACAATGCACATGATTTGAAAGTTCATTACATACAATGCACATGATTTGAAAGTTCATTACATACAATGCACATGATTTGAAAGTTCATTACATACAATGCACATGATTTGAAAGTTCATTACATACAATGCACATGATTTGAAAGTTCATTACATACAATGCACATGATTTGAAAGTTCATTACATACAATGCACATGATTTGAAAGTTCATTACATACAATGCACATGATTTGAAAGTTCATTACATACAATGCACATGATTTGAAAGTTCATTACATACAATGCACATGATTTGAAAGTTCATTACATACAATGCACATGATTTGAAAGTTCATTACATACAATGCACATGATTTGAAAGTTCATTACATACAATGCACATGATTTGAAAGTTCATTACATACAATGCACATGATTTGAAAGTTCATTACATACAATGCACATGATTTGAAAGTTCATTACATACAATGCACATGATTTGAAAGTTCATTACATACAATGCACATGATTTGAAAGTTCATTACATACAATGCACATGATTTGAAAGTTCATTACATACAATGCACATGATTTGAAAGTTCATTACATACAATGCACATGATTTGAAAGTTCATTACATACAATGCACATGATTTGAAAGTTCATTACATACAATGCACATGATTTGAAAGTTCATTACATACAATGCACATGATTTGAAAGTTCATTACATACAATGCACATGATTTGAAAGTTCATTACATACAATGCACATGATTTGAAAGTTCATTACATACAATGCACATGATTTGAAAGTTCATTACATACAATGCACATGATTTGAAAGTTCATTACATACAATGCACATGATTTGAAAGTTCATTACATACAATGCACATGATTTGAAAGTTCATTACATACAATGCACATGATTTGAAAGTTCATTACATACAATGCACATGATTTGAAAGTTCATTACATACAATGCACATGATTTGAAAGTTCATTACATACAATGCACATGATTTGAAAGTTCATTACATACAATGCACATGATTTGAAAGTTCATTACATACAATGCACATGATTTGAAAGTTCATTACATACAATGCACATGATTTGAAAGTTCATTACATACAATGCACATGATTTGAAAGTTCATTACATACAATGCACATGATTTGAAAGTTCATTACATACAATGCACATGATTTGAAAGTTCATTACATACAATGCACATGATTTGAAAGTTCATTACATACAATGCACATGATTTGAAAGTTCATTACATACAATGCACATGATTTGAAAGTTCATTACATACAATGCACATGATTTGAAAGTTCATTACATACAATGCACATGATTTGAAAGTTCATTACATACAATGCACATGATTTGAAAGTTCATTACATACAATGCACATGATTTGAAAGTTCATTACATACAATGCACATGATTTGAAAGTTCATTACATACAATGCACATGATTTGAAAGTTCATTACATACAATGCACATGATTTGAAAGTTCATTACATACAATGCACATGATTTGAAAGTTCATTACACACTATGACAATTCGTGTAAAGTTGTTTACATTGTGAGGTATTAATCCCTTTTTTTAATGGAGAAAAGATGCTCTTCCCATATTGACATGAATGAACCGAAGAAACCTAGCTAGTAACGTTGATGATATTAATTTGTTTGATCTTTTTTTTCTTTAATATAAAATCATATTTTAAATTACAAATACAGGGATATTGATAGTAATCATAGTATTACTTACATAAATTTTTCTAATAACAACATTTAAGACTATCATTAACCTGTATAAAAAATTTAGTATTTTATATATCAAAAATTTATTTTGAATTTTATAATAAAAATACAACTATTTTATGCATGTAATAATAGCCCTAAGGGTAGTCGATCATTAGCAAAACCCTACCTACATTGATGATATTACTTGAATTGAAGATTATAATAAGTAATTTTTTTTTCTTTTTGCTGGTATATGGCCTCGCCATATGTTATAAAACTACTCGCTAAATATCTTTTGCGAGAAGACTTTTATGACGAAGAGATTGTGAGGAGTTGTCCTCGCCAAATATTATTGCGAAGACGTTTTCGACTTTTGGCGAAGACATCCATCCTACCTAAACATTTTTTTAGTGTATATCATATCTATACTCCTCTATAAAGCATATTGGCTTTTTTATTTTTAGAAATTAAACACTTTTTTCAGTATTCCCATAATACTCCTTATACCCCACTCTTCTATACCCATTATAATACAAACTAGAAATCTATTTTAAGAAATTTAAACAATTTTTTCAATATCTCCATATTGTTCCTAATTTACACATTACCTTTAATTCTATATCTCTAAACACAATCAGACAAACACCCTACCAAGATCTAACACACAGTCACTTTTTTCTCTCATTCTGATTTACACACACGCATATCAATTCCTCCCCCACTGTTTTGTATTATCATCACCGTTTAACCGCCGCAAAGCGTGCTCACCAACCCTCGTTCTCAGTTAATTAAAAGTTGGTATTTCTTTGGTCACTACACGTTATAAAGCGTTATAATGCATTTGAGAGGTGTCTTAATTAAAATTTGAAAATTTAAGAACACTAATATATATATATATATAATAATAATAAAAAATCCGATAAGGGATTCTCAAAACATGCCATGATTAACTTAATTATTTACAATAACCAGACCCTTAAAAAAGGCAAACAAATATTACAAAGATTTTGAATATTAACAGTAATTCACACTTGCATACCCTCATAAAGAGTTCTTGATCGGGCATATGAGCTTCAACTCAATACCCTTATGTTAAGTTAAACAAGTTTTAATCACTTGATCAACCTTTTATTTAAGTTTAACAAAAAAACCAAGATCTAGAGTCAGCTAGTTTGTTTTGCTGCAAACTTTCCTAACTTCACCTTGAGAGCCCGTAAGAACACCAATTCGGGCCATCTTAACCATAGACACACCAAAGTCCTTGAAGAAAGTGGAACCATAGCTAGTAGCTTGAAGCATGTAAGCTCTAGTCTCAGGGTCATTAAGTAAGGCTGCATCTGATTCAAGAAGCCCTCTCCTCTTATTCACTAGTTTGTAATAAGAGTCATCAAATGTCTTGAAGCTACCGGGGTCTAACTCGACTATTGTAACTTGGTCTCGTGGTTTGCACTTCAACTTTAGTTTTGCGATATAGTTTGGGTCCATGGTTGGGTCGGTATCACCTTTCCCTGTGAAATTGTAGAGCCGGTTTTCGAATGATGAGCAATGAGACATCCCAATGGTATGTCCTCCTACAAATGATCAAGATTTTTACTATATAAGTTTCACCATATAAATTGACTTATTAGATTATGAATTTTGTACAATAGAGTTTTAGCTAGAAAGGATACCTGATAGAACAACAAGGTCTTTAACACTTAGTCCCCTTAGAGCAAATGATTGTTTCAACATATTGATGTTTGCGAAAAACGGTGGCAAACCAGTTACTTGATTTATGGGATCATCGAATAGGGAAACTCTTCCATCTCGACGTCCAGTTTCAACTTCCCAATATGGTCCCTTGGTCTGTCAACAAGGAGAAAACAAGAAAGATAACGAGTCAGTACGTATCGTGATAAGAAATCAATTTTAAAACTCCTCATGCAGTATACCTCGTCATGAACAAGAAAATGATTTCAAATGTAAATTTGAGAGGAGAAAAAATCTACCTCCACAGTAACATCTCTAGCAACAAGAGCTAAAATGTCAGCACAAGAAACCACGCCCGGACAGGCTGTTTCTAACGCCGTCTTCACCTTATCAGTGATGTTGAATCCTCTTAAGCTTAGATTCGGCGGTGAGTATTTCTCTGATTGTTGTGTTGGAGACTCTAATAGAATGGATCCATCACAACCCTGCAATAAATAAAAAAGATTCATAATGCTGCCTGGTTTAATATACTAAGTCAAATTTCATAGTTCTTTTTAACTTATAAACAAAAGTGACTGTCAATTACCTAGTTATTACTTAATATACACCTACATTATTTATGAATTCAGTCACTTAATATACTTAGAACACTTCATAACTAAAGAAAGAAACGAACAGTTTATGTAAACAACATGATAAGATCTTTTAAATTAATACGAGAGAAGATGTATACTACAGACCCGAATGAAGCAATCGTGGAAGTTCATTCTCAATAGAGGGCCTGATAAAGATGGCGCCACGGCCATAACATCCTTTATAACCTTAGATACAATCTTTTCGGCACGAGGGCATGATTTCTCATAAAACCCTACTTTCAAACCTTTGCTTTCTACATGTGACCAAAAGAGGGTTAGAAATATCATTTGAAGCACGAACACCCCGACAATGTTCTTAAAAACCGCCATTTCAACTTTCAAATGGCTTTAAGATCAAACACTTTATTGATGTGATACTTGAAATGTTAACGTGATCTAGTCTCATTATATAGTGACTAGAGAGACCGTTGAATTTGAAAATGTCATAGATGTTGTTGTCACAACTTGGGGTTTCTATTATCTAAGTCATCTTAGTGATGAGCTAAAATGAGGTGGGAATATATATATATCTAAAATTATGAATTGGCATGGCAAGATTTGCACATATAATCAAGAATTTAAAAAGATAACTGACTCAATTAAACAATTCCAACCAAACCGTTTGAGAAAAGAGCAGGTAAAAAATACAATTGAACAAAGATTAAGTACATCATATCCAATCATATATAAGTTAAAGTTGATCGATCTACATGCATAGAAAATCATTAGACGTTAACACAATCATATAAAATGTCTTAGCCATCTTAACATTGATGAGTCAAATTGAAGGTATTTACATTTACAATCCAAAGTACGTAGGCTACATATATACCTTAGTATTAAGTGAAAAACAAGCAAGTGTTGTTAGTAACCTATCATTATCGAATTTGTTGAAATGTCCGCCACGGTGGACATATATATCTATATCTATATAGTATATTAGAACAACATATAACGTTTTTAATGTAAAAAAGCCGTTGACAATATTGAAGCAAGAACAAGCACGCTAACCTTATCAACTTAGCCCACATTGCCATGCCAAAATTCCATATAAAGTATATTAGGGATACATAACATATCTATTGGCAGACCCAAGATCAAGTGAATTTTTCCTATTATACTGTTATAAGTACGTAGTTCTAGATTCCAAAAGTTAAAATTGATAAACAAATATATTATAACAACTAAATTTGTTTATTTAGAAAGTATGTCAATCAATGCCAAATTTCTTACGAAGTTAAATGAAATGATTTTAACAAAAATTAAATAATTTACGTTTCGTTGAAGGAAAAAACAAAAATTGTGATTTTACTCGAAACAAATTAATTAAATCACTTCATTGCCAAGATATACAAGATGCTTAACATAGTTTAGGTGAAATTGTAAAAAAAGTTGTTTCCTATTATACGTTGAAAGGTTGGCAAGAGACAATGAAGTGGTTACCACTCCAGGAAAGACTAGTCTTAATTTGTTGGCTTTTCTAGTTAAAAAAACAAAATTTCAGGCCGACCTTTCGATTCAAGGCTACATCTTAGATTTGATCTTTGAAGGTGGGAATCTGAAAGTTCATGACAGTTTACATTTTTGAGATTCATTTCCAATCATTAGGTTGGTTGGTGTATCATATTTCAAGGGAAGCCCAATAGAGGAGCTTTCATGTTTCATCAGGTTCCAGGCCCAACTTATTTCAGGCTTGGTCCATTAGAGATTTATGTACTTCCACTTGCAGTGGTTGGAATAGTCTTTTGTGATAGGGGAGGTTTCAGGATCAAACCTTGAAAGGGCAGAGTTTTATCCCTAATTAGTGTCGTGCCTTTGGGCGGCTAGTTAGGGGGTTTTTCCTCCTACCGGGTATTGGAGGGTGAGAAGGTATGTAAAACTAGCTTAAGCTAGAGCCTTCGCTGCGATGATTAATCCACACCTTTAAAAAAAAAAAGGAGATTTCTATATCGATTAGATATTCTCTGATCAAAAACTTTTTGCTTTTAGGAAAGGGTCCCAATAGATCTTATCGCTAACCTTGCCATCGAGAGTGAAACTTTATCTAACTCTTTCAGACCATTAGTGGAAAGCAGCAAGGACAGCTACAGGTAATTTATTAAGGAAGCAAGGACTCCTGCGGGTAAAAAGAAGCTTAAAAAATGAAGCCCATTTCTTTGAAATCCCACTATAGTAATGCCAATAAAAAGAGAAAATGAGAGACCTAAAGTAATGAGAAAATGACTTGTAACTGTGAAGCTATAAGGTATCATACCCTGAAGATTACAAAATAATTTTCGCGTAGCTTCTAGTCTTTGACATCAAAAAAGAAGGTTGTAATAATGAAAGGGACATCTGATAATTTTCTCCTAGCTAGTGGAACAATAAAGACGAAGTGTCTAATTATACTTATGGTCCTTTGTTTCTAAATAGAAAGACACCAAATTCTCCGGGAAGCCCTATCTTTCGAAGGACTTCTCGATTTGCTCCCCCTGACGAGCCCCCCTCCAGCCTACCCGCCGGACCACCCCTTCTATCTCTCGCGACCGACCCCTTGTTAGTTCGTAGAGCCGACGCTGGGCGGCCAACCTCATGGATCACGCGTCTGGTCTCTCTCCCATTGGGCGAGAGCTTTCAATAAAGCATCTCTCGCTTGGAAAGCAGGAACCGGCCTGCTTTGGAGATCCCGCATAAGTTCCCGGATCTTCAAAAGCTTCGCGGGGGATACATACCTTTAGACTGCTACAGTGGGCCTCCGATTGTTTTGCAGGGAGTGGAGATTGAATACTTCACCCTTGCTTCTAAAAGCGAAAAAGTTTTTCATCTGATCCAATCATGCTTGTTGATCATAGTATAACACCGACACACCAAATACAAATTTGGTGCTAGGAAAACTTTGTATGGTCCTTGGATTAATTTCCGTTTATACTTGAAAATGTATTAATTAAGATATTTATAAAAGTTCTAGTCTCCTCACACAACATTCATAAGCTACTATGTTTCTCTTGCTACTAAAATTTCATATTAAGTGATCCAAAGATAAATATGAAACCGACAGGTTTGAAAATAAAGGTCCCTCCTACAATATCATGTGAAGTGAAATTCTCTATGACAAATATACATGTTTGTCTCAAATCTCAATAAAGTTAAAACATATCTACATGATAGCTTATTAGGTTGTCCATATATAATTATCTAAAACATATATTATGCAACACATTTAGACATAGTCAATGAAGCATATATATATATACCATTAACTTCATCGTGGATGTACATCAGTAATAAGTGAAGTTTGAGCACCCCAAATCATACTACTACTGATATTTGATTCTAACATTAGTGTATCATGCCTAACTTTATTTTGAGACTCAAAGGGAGGATTTTGTGGCAAAGGTAAAGCAACCGAGTTACTATTGAGCATTAGGACCACAGAAGCCATGGAAGGCCTTAATTCGGCGTCTTCTTGAACACATAATAACGCAATATTTATACAACGTAAGACTTCATGCTTTGAGATATCATTCCCCACATTTGAATCCAGTATATCAATTGGTTCTCCATTCTTCCACTTATTCCAAGCCTACAAAGATATGCTTGAGTATGTCGTTAACAATATAGATCAGATAAAATGTATAGTATATATCTATGTAATTAATTAATGGATATCCTTACATGGCATACAAGGTCTGTGTAACCAGATTGAATGATCCCTATATTTCTCTTGCCACTAATAACCTCAAGAACTAATACACCAAAACTAAACACATCTGATTTCACGGAGAAGTGGCCACGCATTGCATATTCCGGTGACATGTACCCACTTAAAAAAAAAAAAAAACCAAAATATTAAAATCACAAAGAAAAAGAATGATTATAAATGTAGTGTGATTTGTTAACTCTAGAAGTTAGACAACTTACAAAGTTCCAACTATTCTATTTGTCATTGCTTGTGTTTGATTCCCGAAAACAATTCTTGCCATTCCAAAATCTGCAATTTTAGGATTCATATCTTCGTCTAACAGAATGTTGCTTGTCTTGAGATCCCGATGAATAATTCTTAATCTAGAGTCTTCATGTAGGTAAAGCAACCCTCTCGCAATTCCTCCAATTATTCTGTGACGCTTCGACCAATCCAAAAGTGCTTGTTTTGTAGGATCTATAAATTTGTTAATCTTAATACTCATCAAGGTATTTTGAGAAAAAAAGCATGTATTAGTGTTAGATAAGTACATGTTTTTTTTTTGAACGTAGATAAGTACATGTTAATTGGTTTAGTATAGAGGATCCAAATGTAATACGGAGTAATAATCAGGCCGGTATTAAAAATTTGAAAGTTCCCTAAGTAAAGCATGATTTTCTTTAATTTGTTTATATATGTACTATGCATAACTCAGAAATTAATTACAAGCACAGTTTTCATACCAGTATACCACAAATATAAAAAAACTAAACATTTTGCGCAATAATGCTTTTAAGTCAAGTCAATATATATGTTCTCCTTTAGATAGCATATAGAGTCTAAAGTTATCAAAAGGAACTTTCATCATCTTTTTCTGAGAAATATCAAAACATCAGACATAATGTCATCCAAAATAGAAAAAATGTACATGTAAAGCAAAGGTAAAAATGCCCCCGGGGACCCTAAGACTTGAAAGTAATGATCATAACAAATTCTCTTTTCAATTCTATCTAATGTAGCATAGAAAATGTTATGTGGCCTAAATTTCATAAGACTAAACATGATTAATTCATTCATATTATTATAGATGGATTACATTCATTTTCTTTCTTTATTTTCAACCTCAATATAGACCACTCGCGGAGCCAGGATTTTCATCTTGGGATCGCCGAACAGTTTTATGATACAAGAGTAAAATAGTACTAGAATATAGGATTTTATTAACATTGTGGGGTTGCCATGACCACCCTTGACCACCACATAGTCCCGTCACTGTGGGGTTGCCATGACCACCCTTAAACTGATTTATACAAATTGTCTGCATTTAGTAAGCTAAAGGTTTTGAGACTAACCAAATAGAAAGAAGTCAAGACTCTGGTTAGGAACATATTCATAAATGAGGATCTTCTCCTCCGTTTGAAGGCAAAATCCCAAAAGTCTGACTAAATTTCTGTGTTGTAGCTTTGCTAGTAACACTACCTCATTCTTGAACTCCAATGCACCTTGTCCCGAGCTTTTCGAGAGCCTCTTCACAGCTATTTCTTGCCCATTTTGGAGAATACCCTTTCAATAATACAAAATTTGTGAACATTGTGTAATTAACAGGTTAATGAAAAGGGTAATTGGATGGGAATCCCCAGATCCCATTATAATTAAACTAAAAATTAGTAAAATTGTATTTAAATAATTGGTACCTTGTATACTCTCCCAAATCCACCTTCACCTATTTTATTATGAATAGAAAAATTGTTTGTAGCTGCTTCAATGGTGTCCAATTCAAATTGTAGAGATTGCTCAGTTATCATTCTACTCTCATCTGTATATGTATAACGAAACATTATTATTATCGATTTGTTATAAATTATATTATCAAAAGTATAATTAAATTTCAAGTAGCCAATTGCATAATTGCTATTGTTTACCAAAACGTTGAGGGACAACTTGACGTACCAATTTCATCGATCAAGTTATCAGATGTGTTGTGACGCTTCTTAGTGACCAAAAAATAGATTACAGTAGCGATCAGTACAAGAAAAATGAATGCAGAGACAATGGCTGCAATTACAATTGTTGAAGTCTTCTTTTTCCCTGAATGACCATTTAATGAATTGAATGATGACTTCTTTTCAAGATGCACTAAATTTCAAGAAACTGATGTAGACTATAAATGAAATCAGCAAAACTGAACCTATTGATTCAGGTGACTTATGCTAGAAACAATTCTTCTAATTATCATTGTTTCAATATTCACGATCATTTCACACAAAACACACGTTCTAGTGCTATGGGAAAAATGTTAAATATCATATATTCTCCTAAAAATAGATAGAATTTTGAATTGGCCGCAACCTAGCCCACAAAAATTCCAAAAACATAAAAAAAAAAAAAAAACATAAAAACCTCGTAAAAGAGCCCCTACACTTGGGCCCGCATCAGAAACGCAAACCAGAACTATCAATTAACAAATTTGGGAAGCATAAATATGAGGTCAAACCTGGATTGTCCAATGACGGTGGAGCCATGAGTTGTAAAAATCTCATAAATCTCGAATCTAACATTGCAACTTGCAGCTAAAACTCGTGCTCCTTGTCTACCATAACAATACTGCTGCAAACGGTCTATACTCACTCGGAGACATTGATCACAATCAATATCTGATAAATCTGGTGTGCACTGCACATATCCATAAACCTTTTTCGTATCGTTATAGGTTACTTCATCAAACGCAAATTTCTTTACGTCAGGTAAAGACTTTGTTAAAAGTCGACCCATCAAACTTCTAGTAACTTCCCAAAACCGGCTTTGTTCTGAACTATTTTCAGAAATATTAAATTTGTTGCATGCATATTCAAATATGTCTGAGTCCATCTTAGAGACCATTGAGTAGTTTGCATATCGTAGCATGCAGTTATCATTCCATGCCACTGCGGCTTTTGAGAATGGGCACGTCTTGTTGATATCTTCACGAGCTTTAAGCAAACAGTTACGACAATCATTTGGCAGAACATCAGCCCGACAAAGGTAGAGGCCATACGCCATGTCTTTTTGACTGGTTCCAGCACTCGTGTTTAAGAACTGTTTATTATTTATGGACGTATCTGAAGCAAGTGAATCAAGGACTTTGATAAGATTTGAATAATATGCAGTGTTGTTTTCGTGTCTTGTGGCGTTGAGTACACATTTGTGCGTTCCATATTCGACTGCGTTAGCAGTGAATATCATAACAGGGATAGAGACCAAAACTATAAGGGAAAGAAACATACTTTCGGGTGCAATAAAAGGCTACTCTTAGTCTATTAGTAACTTTGATATCACTTGTATCTGGTATGAATATATATAGGATAACAAGGACTGGAAAAATAAAATAGTTACTTTGTGAATGAGTTTCACATGTGAAACATAAAATGCATATCCTTATACTTTGACTTATCACGTTTACTTCTAATTTGAAATGGCTGACTTCAAAGCATTAAAGTTTCTTTTAGCACTTTAATGACTCATGTCGTGTAGATACAATGAACCGTGTCAATATTTTAGTTGTATGAAACAAACTATATATGGACTAGCCTTGCACTTAGGACATTAGCCGGGATAACAAAAGATATAGTCTCGAACCATATGCTAGGGTCATCAAACAACTCCAACCAGCCCATTTCTTGTTTAAAGTTAGCTATACTATATATATATATTATATACATATATATTTGAAGTTAATATATATATATATATGAAAAAGTGAGTGTGTGGTTGTCATGTACCTAAGCTAGATATAACTTCTGGTATCAGTATGAGTATGAGTATGTAATGCTTAAGGTGCCAAGCATATATGTGTTTTAGGTAGGTATGAATCCCATTGTTGATTATTTGTTGATATATACGGAGTAATTTTTTTTCCTTACTTTCTTTGTGTTGAGATCTAAATTGGTATAATGACCTATGAATGTAACTAATTATCACCGAATGTTTATGTAATGTAACGATTTCGTAAAGGAGGCGGTACCAGAAATTTTTTTTAAAGGGGGCAAATGTAAAATTCCATGAAATTTCAAAGGGGGCAAATGTGGTTATAGCTGCTTCGATGATATGCCCAATTCAAATTGTAAAGATTCCTCGGTTATCATTTCACCTTCATCTACATATGTAAAACAAAACGACACTATTCTTCTTTCACATACAAACTTTTGATCAATTTGGTATTAAATTACAGTGCCTATGGCATCAAAGTTAATGTCAATATCATATATCCAATTACAAGTGTGTTCATTATATGTGACGTCCATATAAGCCATCACATTATTAGCCACGTTTTCAGTTCGTAACTACTAAAAAATAAAGCTAAAGCAACACTTATAAACAACAAATTTAAAACTGTTACTTTTAAAATAAGTGTCATATTTTTTATATATAATGCAACACTTTATTGCAAGTTATATACATATATAGCAGGGATGAAGGCAGGAGATTTTTTACGAGGGGGTACATTATGAGACAAGCTAGTTATATACATATATAGCAGGGACGAAGGCAGAAGATTTTTTACGAGGGGGTACATTTATAAGTCGCTTGTCATACTTATAAGACCCGTATCCGGAAATGTTTTAAAAAAATTGGACCCTATCTCGAAAATATAACATGGACCTTAAAAGAATTTCGTTCCCCAACACCAGACGTAATACCCTTATTTAAAAATCTCTGATTTCTTTTTTCTAATAAATAAAGACAACACGTGGCGTACAAGGTCTTATTAAATGAAAACGTAGTCAATCATAAGTCGAGTTGACTAATAAATGATGTTACCAGCTAATCTCATAAACATTAATACAAGAAACCCGAAATATATAATTTTTTTATGAAAGAATTAGCTTGTATATATCTTTCCTAGATGACTATTATAATTGTTAGAAGAAGTTGTTTGTGATAAAATATATATATAATAATTTGAAAGAAAATAATTTTTCCACATAGAGCTACACTATTAACCCAATACACATTTATACACTTATCTAAACAAAGAAACTCTTCAACCTTTCTTTTTTCCTTTTGTTAAAAATAAAAACAACCCAAGCTTTTCCAATCGAGAGATCTATCTCAAAAGTAATGATTCGTATACCAATAACTTCCATAGAATAGACTTATAATAACGAAGGTAACATTTGTATGTATTTCATATTTATTTTTTCTTATTTTATAAGAAAAATTACAAATATACTACCATTTAAATTTTAAAAAAATTACATTGTACTAAATTAGGAGTGGGGATAACCTTAATGCTTTACCAACATTTGGATTTTAAACAATTGAAAGTAGGGGTTTCTAACATATCATCGTACATTTAAAATATACAAGTCGACGCTTCTTTGCATCACCGCTGTGTTCTTACATATCTCCGTTGTGCCCAAATCGCTATTTGAACCCAACGTTAAAGCACTTTAGTCTACCTTTCGAGATTAATGGTATCCCTTAGGTTGTAGAATCACATATCATCAAAAGCCACCAATTGAGGAATAATCTTCGCAAAATCATTAGAAACTTTGCATAAGACCATTTATAATCGTTTATTTTTTCACTTACATTTTTTCGCCTTAACACTTCACCTTTAAATTTAATAGATTTAATATCTCATTATACCCATAATATCCAACTATATCCAATCAAAACCAAACAAATAATATAAACAAATGATATGGACCACACTCCTCCATTTTCACACTAGGTGATATCTTTCTCTTATCTTTTTTCGTCTGTCCTTTTCAGTCCTTTATTAACCATCCACTTTCTCACCACTTCTCTTCAGTTATCCATTTTACATCTCCTTTACAAATGCTCTTAGAACATGAATGTCTATCAGTTTATGTTTCTTGATATGCATCACATATTGGGCATCTAAAGGTGCGTAAGTCACACATACACATGTCAACATTGACTCGTTCGGAGCCTTTCACTAGCAATTTTCCAAGAGGGCGTGTTGATTTTAGTTGACGCAAGCGTATTACATCGTGTTAATGGTTTATGATCAAGAACTAATGAATTTAGATCAAGAACTACACGCAATCTATTGATTCAGAGAAAAAAAACACTTTTCAATTAATTAAAGAGGCCTAAGAATTCAGATTATAAGGAAACCCAAGAAGTATGAAGTATTAAGTATTTAGCTCATTGGGCACCAGTATTTATCTTGGTCCAGGTCCAATTTAAAGCATATCTTCAGGCCCAAAAGAAATAGAAATGTGTCTGGAATCTTGGCAAAAAGCGTTACGAATGATGGGGAACTTTAGGCCCACGTTGAGGTAAATGCCGACTGGCGCCGAATGCATAAATAATATATAAAGTAAAATATAAGTAATTGATAGTTATTTTTGTTTATTAAGTAAAAAAATAAAAATGAAAATTGTCTGAATGATTAAGTTCTTAACTATTAAGTTTATTAAGTAAAAAATAAACAAGACTACTCTTTCTTTTCCAAACAAAATATACCGAATTATTCAAACTATTCTTATCATTTATTAAATCATTCCCATCGATATAAAACAATAAAGTCGGGAGGGTAAATATATAGATTTTTTTTTGAACGACATTCTATCATATTCCTACTCTTAAATTACACGTATGCCTGGAAACCAGGACTCTCGAAAAACCCCTATTAATCCACCCCACAAATGTGGGAAGTGAGGACTCGAACCCAGGTGGATCCTCCCAAGGTCAAAGACCTTACCAATGAGCCACCAACCCCATTGGCTGGAAATCATATTTAAGCAGAGGTGAGTTAGTGGCTATCCCGCTTATTCATTAGAGCGAGGATAGGGTGTTTAGCCGGCCTAGCCTCTCCGGTAATCCTAACGTTCAAGCAAAGGTCCTAGCTGAGCTGTCTAGGAAGGAAAGTCGTTAGCTTTAATTCAGAAGGCCTAAAACACAGGTTTTTTGTAACATCCCGAAATTTTAAAGCAAATAAAATAAACCTTTATTATAGTTTTAACATTAAAATAGTTTCCTAGTATTTTATTTCTGAAAATAGGGTTAATTTAGTTGGACCTATAGCGGATAGCGGGTATTTTACCCACTTAACTTGGAAGGGGGTCGTGGCATATCAGGGAGGTGCCAGCCATTTCCTTGTTTATGACTCACCCTTCTCTTCATCATCATCTCCTTTCTCCATTTTACTTCCAATTCAATCTCTTCAAGAATATTTCTAATATCATTCAAATCCAAGAATTCCTCTTAACTAATAATAATAACATTCAAGTCTTAATCATCTAATTGGGAGAAATTAAGAGTGTATGTGTGTTGTGTGGGCTGAATTTCAAGAGCAAAGAGGGTGGAGAAGAGTTTGTGTTCTTAATCCTTGACTTTATTCTTGAATCCTTGAGGTAATGATTTTCCTTTAACCTAATTTGGATTTCTTTTAGAAATTAGGGTTCTTACTATAAATTATATTTGGGAAATTTTGGGGTTTTCATATATATGAGTTAATTTATATAATACAAGTTAGGGTTATGGTAATTTAATCAATTTGGGGTTTTAGTTGGGTTGCATGAAGACTTTGATGAATACTTGTGTGAACAAAAACTGGACAGATTCTGACCCCGACCTTCAAACGAGTTAAACACCCTCATGACAGAGTTTTCACTGGTTGAGTCCTAAAAAGAAAATGTAGCTTATTGTGTTAAGCAAATTTTGCCACTGGAATGGGTTAAAAAGACGAAGTAGAACTCTAGTTATGAATTTTTGAATTCAGGGTCGTCATGCTGATCTTTCAGCAAAAATGATTCTGTGTCAGTTTTTAAAACGAGTAAAACTCACGTGTATGAGTCAAATCTTGTGTTGGTCACTGAAGATAAAATGTGCTAAAATGTGTTAAGAAGAAGTGGCCACTGGAATGAGGTCAAAATATTGTGTAGAACTCAAGTTATGGTCATTTGAAGTCAGTGAGGTCAAAGCTGTTTAACAGCAGCAGTTTTGGTTTTAAAACGACCAGAAGCCACCTTTGAAGGACAATTCACATATTGGTCACTAAAGATAAAAGGTAGGTATATGTGTCATGTAAATTTGGCCACTGGAATCATGTTAAAAGAGTAAGTAGAACTTGAGTTATGCTTGTTTGAAGTCGGCTAGGTCAAATATGAAAATGACGATTTTGATATGAAAGTAACTCTTGGCCAATTGAAAATGATATAAGAAGTACATGTTATGTGAACCAACCCAAGATTATTATAAGATTGTAAAAGTTGGGTTGGGCATTGAAATGCTAGTAAAGGTAGTAATGTATGGCTTGTTAGCCTTGTGTTTGAGATAATTGAGCTTGATGACCTTATATGTGTAACTATTGCTAGGTTGAGGCATACGTATTGTGTACTTGCGGTCTTGTTGATTTATGATTTTGGTTGTCGCGGAGGAGGTGAGTACTCTTGCATACCTTTATGTTTACGTTGGGTCAATTGACCACATCATGATGAAATGTGATATTCATGTGTGGTAATTGATTTGGCTAGACCCGGGTGGGGTCAATTGTTATGAGGCCTAAGAACCTCCGGGGCCTAAGAACCCCTATTGTTGTTTTGAGAAAAGGCCTAAGAACCTCTCGGGGCCTAAGAACCCCGATATTCTCTAATGGATCCATATATGTTGTTTAGCGTGCAAGGTGAGTATTATAGATATGACACGACGGTGTCATAGTCTATATGCAACAGTCCTTGTGCATTGCCCTCCTTCGTAGGTATAAACGTATGCAAGATTATTCACTAAGCTTTGCTTACTTTTTAGTTGTTTACCCTTTTTATAGGTTGTCCCGGATGCGGAAGAAAGTTAAGTAATGTAAAGATTGAAGTTAAAGATGCTTTTTGGATATTGATTGCTTTAGCTAAATGCGGATAATGAAATTGGTAATAGGACCCATAGTGACCCCTTTGAACTATCGGCTCTTTGTACTCTTGTTTTGTCCTTTTGGAAAATTATTATGATGTCTAGGGTTAGACTCGAGTTTTTGGGTATTTTAAATGGGTCGTTTTGTAGTCGTAATGTATTGATTTTGTTCAAATGTGTTTTGGAGAACTCATAATCCGTAACAGGTTTGGATGATGATTTTACGAATGGGTCATGCCGAAATTTCCAATTTTGAATGTCGTCTTTTGTAATGTGTCAACTTGGGTAATTGACCCGTTTCGTTGTAAATGCTACACTTGATCAAATAAAAGCTTTCGATGGATTTTAAATCACGTATCTTTAACTCATTTTAAAGTTGGGTAAAGGGATTTAAGGTTTGAATATGACTAGTAAAAGGTTGTGCAAGATTGAAGTTTGGATTATGATTTTCACAAGTTTTAGACCTGCAGGAAAACTGCAGGCTGAGGTCCGAAATATCCCACTGCGGCGCAGTGGGAGTGTTTCCACCCCACTGCGGCGCAGTGGGGAAGTTTGGTCGTCTGCTTCCGTAACTTCCCACTGCGGCGCAGTGGGAGGTGTACGCCTCCACTGCGGCGCAGTGGGGGCTTATAAAAAAAAAAAAAAAATCTCTTATTTTCCTAAAATGAGTTCGGGTTCTTTCAAGTGGTATCAAAGCCGTGGTTTAAGGGATTTAGGTATTTTATTATTACACGGATACCTAGACTTAAACCATAGACGTGACTTGGCCTTATGTGTATAGTTCGGTTTCTAGTGACATACGGAAGTATTTAGCGAAGTTCACTTGAGGTGTCATAATAAGTAATTATAATAATGACTGCAGCGTTATTATGATCACATATTATAATAGCTCAAGTAAGTCCGTTAGATATGGAAGTATGTTAGTGTGAAGCCATAGGTTGGAGACCTTATTTGGCAATGTGAATTGTTTTATGATTTTACTCGTTGATACCTAAGTATGATAGAATATGAGCTTTGCATGCTAACTGGTTTATTGAATGGTAAGAATTGAAAATTTGAGATTGGTTTATGAGTTTAATATATTGCTTGATGATAGTAAAGAAGAAGGTATGATAGATACATAGTAAACGTGAAATGTATGCTAATGTGTATTTGCTTGTTTATATGCGAATGCGATAGAGCAAAAGTTTGCTTGAATAATCGGCAATGAGGCCATAAAAGTGGAAGTTGATTTATAAGTTAAAAGATGGTTGTCACTTATAAGGAGAAAGTATGTCGAATAGTTGATGAATGTTGAATGTATGCGAATGAAGTGTGTTATTATTTTGTGTAAGACCATTGGGTAGTGAGACCCATGGCATCGTTATTATTTTGTGTAAGACCATTGGGTAGTGAGACCCATGGCATCGTTATTATTTTGTGTAAGACCATTGGGTAGTGAGACCCATGGCATCGTTATTATTTTGTGTAAGACCATTGGGTAGTGAGACCCATGGCATCGTTATTATTTTGTGTAAGACCATTGGGTAGTGAGACCCATGGCATCGTTATTATTTTGTGTAAGACCATTGGGTAGTGAGACCCATGGCATCGTTATTATTTTGTGTAAGACCATTGGGTAGTGAGACCCATGGCATCGTTATTATTTTGTGTAAGACCATTGGGTAGTGAGACCCATGGCATCGTTATTATTTTGTGTAAGACCATTGGGTAGTGAGACCCATGGCATCGTTATTATTTTGTGTAAGACCATTGGGTAGTGAGACCCATGGCATCGTTATTATTTTGTGTAAGACCATTGGGTAGTGAGACCCATGGCATCGTTATTATTTTGTGTAAGACCATTGGGTAGTGAGACCCATGGCATCGTTATTATTTTGTGTAAGACCATTGGGTAGTGAGACCCATGGCATCGTTATTATTTTGTGTAAGACCATTGGGTAGTGAGACCCATGGCATCGTTATTATTTTGTGTAAGACCATTGGGTAGTGAGACCCATGGCATCGTTATTATTTTGTGTAAGACCATTGGGTAGTGAGACCCATGGCATCGTTATTATTTTGTGTAAGACCATTGGGTAGTGAGACCCATGGCATCGTTATTATTTTGTGTAAGACCATTGGGTAGTGAGACCCATGGCATCGTTATTATTTTGTGTAAGACCATTGGGTAGTGAGACCCGTGGCATCATTATTGGGATAAAAGATCATATAAAGTTTGGTGATGAGAATCAGTTGTGTATTGATATGATTTAATTGATTTATTAATGCAAAGAATGCTTTTGATATGAGTAATATAAAATTTTGAGGTTGGTTATCCCTATGTTAAATATGATTGTGTTAGTGAGATGTTGAAAGACCATGCGAAGTATAAGAAGAAGTAAGTGAGTAGTAACATGTTTAAATTGGCAAGTTTAATGTAATGAATGCATGTTACATATTTGTTAGGTCGAAATCGACCAAGTATAATTTGTTCAGAAATAGCTTGGAGTTTAGTGAAGACGTTTTATCAGAATTCTGAGATACCTCAGAATTCCTTCACTGAAGCTTCACTTCAGTTCAGATCAAGACAAATCTGAAGCATTCATTCTGAAGTCAAAAACTGAAGTATGAAGAAGAGAATCACCTCAGAAGCGAGCAATCAGAGTGATTCTACCAGATCGAAGACTGAAGCATCTCAGTGTTAAAGTATTTACAACACTTTACACTGATTACGAGGAAGACTTTTACTTTACACCTTTATCCAGTTAATAGAATTATCTATTAATAAAAGGTACAAAGTATAGGTTAGGAACCTAGTACTATAAGTCACATCAAGTGACTTATATACTCTTCCTTGTGCAGCATGTAAGGAATTATGGCTTAATTCCTTAAATGCTCACAACCACATTTGTACGACATTGTCCATGTCATCATGAACTTTGTCTATAAATACAAAGTCTTCTCACAACTTGCAAAATGCTTGAAACTTTGCATTGCAACTTGTGAGATATACTCTAAGTAAACTTACGAGTATTTCCAAGTCAATTAGATCACTTGTATTTCGGGATTGTTTAGATATTTACACTTGGGTGTTTATCTTTGTTCCGCAACAATCCTTGTATTTGTTTATACATCAATAAATCAAATACATTAGAAAACAACGTGTCTCAATGCTACATACTTGATCATATTTATATATATCTTTATATAGTTTCTGCCATTTGTTCTTGCATTAATTCATATTGTCAATTGTTTCTTGTTATCCACATCTGGATCGTAAACTAAACTTGTCCATCAAGATTAGTTGTACTTGCCAGTCGGGTTAGTTAATCATCTATATATAGTTCGGGACTCACAATTGGTATCAGAGCGGCAAGGTTGAATCTTATCAATTCATAAACCTTTGATCTGCATAGATGGCTGACTTTGAACAAGAACGACCTGACCCTAATAATGCTACCCCACCCCCTATCATCAACAACAATATACCCTCACACAATGTTCACGTACACTTTCCAACTAATCCTGTTCCCAAGTTTGATGGGAACAGTGAAAACTTTCAAACGTGGAAAGCGTGCTTGCTTAAGTATATTGCTGGTGTTGAGAGACATTTACCAGACATTTTAAAAGATGGACCCTTTGTCCCTATGAATGCGTCAACTGTCGTCAGAAATGCCGATGGGACTCCTAGGCAGTCACCTAAGGAGAAGGATCATTGGTCAGAGGAAGATCATAGACTTGTTGACTTGGACACCAAGTTACAAAATATGATCTTATACGCAGTTCCAGAAACCCTTATGCCCACTCTTGTTTTACTCGAAAATTCTAAATTAATGTGGGCGGAACTACTGACACAGTTTGAAGGCACTAATGAGACAATTGTCACAAGAAAAGTTGCCTTAAACAAAAGATATGAGTCTTTCTTTGCTATTCCTGGGGAGTCCTTAACCCAAACTTATATCAGATTCACAAATCTGGTAAACCAACTGAAAGCCCTGGGAGTAACTAAAGACAAAGAAATTTTGTTAGAAAAATTTTGTGACATTTTACCTTCAAAATGGGAAAATCTAATCTTGGTCTTGAGACAAGGCAAAACATTACACAGTCATACTCTTGCTTCCCTTTATGGAGCATTTAGGTATACTGAAGAGAACAAAGCTGAACGAGCTTTGGCTGAGCAGGATGCCAAGAACCATGTTTCGACAAGTTCTGGTACGGTTCAGTATTCTGAACCACAAAGCACTGCTCTACTATCTTCTGAGAATGACATTTTTGATTCAATGAAGAAGATGGTTTCTCAAATGTTAAAAACCGGTGTTTCTGCTAATGTCACTCATGATTGTGATGAAGATGACAATGATGATCTGGTTGCCATGCTGGCTAAAACGTTCAATCGTTTTAAGGCCAAATCAAATCGATCTGGCAAACCCTTTGCTTCCAGCGCTTCTATTGATAAGTCCAATCTTGAATGCTTTAAATGCGGCAAGAAAGGACACTTCATGAAGGAATGCAGATCTAGTCAACCTTCATCATCACAATCTGCTCCTAACCATTCTATTTTTCAGAAGTCTGATGACAGCTATAAGGCCAAATACAAGAAGTTGAAGGCTCATATGGCTCTTTTGGCACAAGACAACTCGAGCAACAGTTGCATGATTGCCAAGACTGAAAAGTGGGAAGACTCCGATGAATCATCTGATGATGAGGAGGAAGTTAGGGATATGTGTTTCATGGCACAAGAAGACCAAGGTCATTTGGTCAAAACTGATGTTGAATCTGGCCGCTGGGTGGATATAGTGATGAAAAAGGTCAGTAATTTTGGATATGAAGAAGATGAGGAACACAAACTGGACCTTTTGGTTCTTTTAGAGGCTGACATCTCATTTGTTGAGACTGTGCGTTCAGAAAGCCTAAAAATGTTTGAAAACAATACTTCTGAACTGAACGCCAGTCAGGCCAGACTAAAGGAACTGAAAGATGTTCATCTGGCCCTAAAAAGTTATCAATCTATGGTTGCCACTTTAGAGTTGGAAAAGGAAGAACTAAAAACCATCCTTGAAAAAGAACAGAAAATAATCAAATCTTGGATGAGTGCACCAAAACCAGATGCTGCAATTAAAAACACTTTTGCAAATCAAAAAACAGCATATGAATCTGGTGATCTTCACATGGCATCTATAATCACTGATTTAGATGCACTTCCAAAAGAAATGAAACCGGAAATTACTTTTCCTAAAGTTGGCAAACAAAAAATTGTGACTAATAAGGTCAAGGAACAATCTGAGGGAAACTCTGAAACAGCTCAGACAACTGTTTCAGAAAAGAAGGCTAAAAACAAAAAGCCATCTCCTCAGACTTCATCTAAGGTTCCAAAAGGACTAAAGAAGAAGAAAACCATCTCCCCCACTGAGCCTTCTACCTCAGATTCTGGTAAGGCTCAGGTGTCTAATGAAGAATCTATGTTGTTAAGGTTAGAAAGTCAATTTCAACTATTGGCTAGACAAGTGCAGAGTTGTAATGCACGTTTAAAAAATGTTGAAACCACTCCTCTTCAACCTAAACAAAATGCAAAACCTTTTTCTAAGCAAATCAAGCAAAAATCTGAGAAGAAAAAGGTTGAGTACTCCATCAAACCAACAACTTTTGTGTCAACTGAGATAATGACTGAAATCCCATTTGACCCATCTGTTCCTCACAAACCAAAGAAATCTGAGACTGCTAAGGGAGAGTCTAGTGAACCCATCCATAGATGGGTTCCCAAAAAGAACTAATCTTTGTTTGTGTGCAGGGAGACCGAAAGAAGAACATATGGTTTCTGGACAGTGCTGCTGGCCGAACCATGACTGGTTATCAAACCCTGCTGGAGGAATATAGGGTGCAAGAGGGGCCCTCAATCATTTTTGGAAATGATGGAAATGGAAAAACTGAGGGATATGGTGTTGTGAATAATGGTCAAGTCAAATTCACACGAGTTGCATATGTGAATGGTTTGAAATATAACCTGATCAGTGTCAGTCAACTTTGTGATGATGGCTTCAAGGTTCTATTTGATATTTCACAAGGCACCATATTCAACAGAGATGGAAAGGTAGTACTGGTTGCACCAAGGAAGGGAAACATTTATGTCATTGATATGAATCCATCTATCTCTGAACAATGTTTCTACACAAAGGCTGATGAAGACACAAACTGGTTGTGGCACAAGAGATTATCCCATCTGAACTTCAAAAACATTAATAAGTTGTCAAGAAAACAACTTGTTGATGGGATACCCTCTATGTCTTTCAACAAAGACAAGCCATGTCCAGGTTGTGAAATGGGCAAGCAGAAAAGAGCTTCATTCAAAACTAAGCAAAGCTTTAGTATAACTGAACCTCTTCACTTGCTTCACATGGACCTTTTTGGACCAGTGAACGTTCAGACCAGAGCAGGAAAGAAGTACACCCTTGTCATCGTAGATGAATATTCAAGATATTGCTGGGTGATTTTCCTCAAGTCCAAAAGTGAAGCTGCTGCTGAAATCATTGCTCTCATCAAACAAATTGAGCTCAAATACAAGCGAAAAGTTTGTCAGCTCAGAAGTGACAATGGCACTGAATTCAGAAATGCCATTCTGGAGTCCTTCTGCACTGAAACTGGCATATCTCAGAACTTCTCCTCAGCACACACACCAGAGCAGAATGGTGTTGTGAATAATGGTCAAGTCAAATTCACACGAGTTGCATATGTGAATGGTTTGAAATATAACCTGATCAGTGTCAGTCAACTTTGTGATGATGGCTTCAAGGTTCTATTTGATATTTCACAAGGCACCATATTCAACAGAGATGGAAAGGTAGTACTGGTTGCACCAAGGAAGGGAAACATTTATGTCATTGATATGAATCCATCTATCTCTGAACAATGTTTCTACACAAAGGCTGATGAAGACACAAACTGGTTGTGGCACAAGAGATTATCCCATCTGAACTTCAAAAACATTAATAAGTTGTCAAGAAAACAACTTGTTGATGGGATACCCTCTATGTCTTTCAACAAAGACAAGCCATGTCCAGGTTGTGAAATGGGCAAGCAGAAAAGAGCTTCATTCAAAACTAAGCAAAGCTTTAGTATAACTGAACCTCTTCACTTGCTTCACATGGACCTTTTTGGACCAGTGAACGTTCAGACCAGAGCAGGAAAGAAGTACACCCTTGTCATCGTAGATGAATATTCAAGATATTGCTGGGTGATTTTCCTCAAGTCCAAAAGTGAAGCTGCTGCTGAAATCATTGCTCTCATCAAACAAATTGAGCTCAAATACAAGCGAAAAGTTTGTCAGCTCAGAAGTGACAATGGCACTGAATTCAGAAATGCCATTCTGGAGTCCTTCTGCACTGAAACTGGCATATCTCAGAACTTCTCCTCAGCACACACACCAGAGCAGAATGGTGTTGTGAATAATGGTCAAGTCAAATTCACACGAGTTGCATATGTGAATGGTTTGAAATATAACCTGATCAGTGTCAGTCAACTTTGTGATGATGGCTTCAAGGTTCTATTTGATATTTCACAAGGCACCATATTCAACAGAGATGGAAAGGTAGTACTGGTTGCACCAAGGAAGGGAAACATTTATGTCATTGATATGAATCCATCTATCTCTGAACAATGTTTCTACACAAAGGCTGATGAAGACACAAACTGGTTGTGGCACAAGAGATTATCCCATCTGAACTTCAAAAACATTAATAAGTTGTCAAGAAAACAACTTGTTGATGGGATACCCTCTATGTCTTTCAACAAAGACAAGCCATGTCCAGGTTGTGAAATGGGCAAGCAGAAAAGAGCTTCATTCAAAACTAAGCAAAGCTTTAGTATAACTGAACCTCTTCACTTGCTTCACCTGAACATGTTTCTGAACATCTCCGTTCAGAACCAGAAAGAAACAAGCAAAGCAACATTCCATTCTATCCTCCGGTTAGTTTCAAACTACCTTCTGAACTAACTATTGGATCAGATGTATATGCTGCTACTCCAATGATATCAGACTCCACTGAGCAACCTCAATCTGAAGAATTTCATGATGCAAGTCATGATCTGCAAGAGGAAGAAGAAGCTGAAAATGTATTTTCTGAAGCTCCTCCTGAAGTTACTCAGAGAAGTTCTTGCACTGATATCATTTCTCATCCTGGTCAATACTCTAAATGGACAAAAGCACATCCAATCGAGCAAATTATTGGAGAGTCCAGTAGAGGGGTTCAGACCAGAAGAGCCACAAGCGATCAATGCTTATTCGTCAGCTTCTTATCTCTTATTGAACCCAAGAAGATTGACGAGGCTATGAATGACCCAAGCTGGGTTGAGGCCATGCAAGATGAGCTCAACCAGTTCAGAAGAAACGATGTATGGGAACTCGTTCCTTGTCCCAGTAACCTGAAGAAGGAACCAATTGGGACAAGATGGGTCTTCAGAAACAAGATGGACGAAGATGGTCACGTCATTAGAAACAAAGCTAGACTTGTTGCAAAGGGATATGCACAAGAAGAGGGAATAGATTTTGATGAAACTTTTGCACCAGTTGCTAGACTTGAAGCTATTAGAATTTTCTTAGCTTTTGCAGCTCATCATCAATTTAAAGTCTATCAAATGGATGTCAAAAGTGCATTTCTGAATGGCGATCTAGAAGAAGTTGTGTATGTGCATCAACCACCAGGGTTCATCAATGAAGAAAAACCACATTGGGTGTACAGACTGAACAAAGCCTTATATGGTCTGAGACAAGCACCCAGAGCCTGGTATGATACTCTTACTAAACATCTTCTTAAAAATGGTTTTAAACGAGGGGCTATTGATAAAACTTTATTCATACTGCATGATAAAAGTGATATCCTTTTAGTACAAGTTTATGTTGATGATATTGTGTTTGGTTCTACTAATGAAAAGATGTGTGAAAAATTTTCAAAAATCATGTCTTCTGAGTATGAAATGAGTATGATGGGAGAACTGACATATTTTCTGGGACTTCAAGTAAAACAAAATGAAGATGGTATTTTCATAAATCAAGAAAAATATGTCAGAGATTTACTAAAGAAATATCAATTTGATTCTGTCTCATCAAAAGATACTCCAATTTCTGCTCCATTAACTCTGGATTCTGATCCACATGGAAAACCAGTGGACCATACAAAATATCGTGGTATGGTTGGTTCACTGATGTATTTAACTGCAAGTAGACCAGACATAATGTTTGCAACATGCCTTTGTGCTAGATTTCAGTCTGATCCCAGAGAAGCACATGCAAATGCTGTTAAAAGGATCTTCAGATACCTTAAGGGTGTCCCCAGATTGGGTCTTTGGTATCCCAAAGGCTCCAGTCTAGATCTAATGGGTTATTCAGATTCTGATCATGCAGGTTGCAAGATAGACAGGAAAAGTACCACTGGTGGGTGTCATTTCCTTGGTGGCAAATTAGTAAGCTGGACTAGTAAGAAGCAGACTGCAGTATCACTATCCACTGCAGAAGCTGAGTACATCTCTGCAGCGAGTTGTTGTGCTCAGATTCTATGGATGAAGAACCAGCTGACTGATTATGGTGTTACGTACACAAAGACCCCAATCTTTTGTGATAACACCAGTGCCATTGCCATATCTCACAATCCTGTAATGCACTCGAAAACCAAGCACATCGATCTCAGGTATCATTTCATTCGTGATCATATTCTGAAAGGAGATATTGAATTGCACTTTATTCCCACTGATAAGCAACTCGCTGACGTTTTTACAAAACCTTTAGATGTCAAAACCTTTAAACATCTAGTCAGTGAGTTGGGTATGTTAAATCCTTAGACTGGTAATCTTGTTATGAACGCCTATGTGACACTGATCTGGTTCACCAGTCTGAGCGATCCATGTAATTTTTGCTCGCCTAGCTATCGAACGCCTTAGTGATACTATCTTGGCACTTATTAATTCATGGATCATCACTTCAGGGGGAATGTTAAACATTTTTCAAACTATAAAATAAACCTTCTTTCTGAGGGGGAACCTTTTGCTCAGAAAAATGCATTTAACTGAAGCACTTCAGAATATCACAATATTTCAGTTGAATTTTAATGACTGAGATGGTTCAGATTTTTTTTCTGAAACTGACCATGCTCAGAATTTGTTTTGTCATCACTGAAATACAAAAATCTTTTCAAGATATTTTTGATACTTGGCCAATTGTGTGTACACGTGGCATACTGCATACTAGGTTTTTAACTTAGCATTGGTCATGCTTATGTATCACACAAGTGGCGCCGTAAAAAGAGAAGAAAATGAGTACTTTTACTGAAAAAGTGTACAGGGTGGGGTCCCTCAAACGTCTCTGCATTAAATGCGGACGTGACCCCAGAAATTGTTTTAAATTGGAAAAATCCTTTTTGTTCCATCTTAAATACAAATTCCTTATTCATTCTTTCATTTACTTCGTTTCATTTACTCTCTAATCATCAATCTCTCTCTTATTTACTCTCTAAATTCATAACTCTTCATATTCCCTTTTCACTTTTCTTTTTTCACTTTCATTTTCAAATCTCAAATGGCTAAATCATCTTCATCTTCACATAAATCACTCATTAACTTTGAATATATTCCATCGAGTGATGTGAAAACATCGGCCACATGGCCAAAGGATTTCACTCCATCACAAATTCGTTTTAACATGAGCAACTTTTTGGCTCAATTAAACGTGAAATCCGAAACGCTAATGGGAAGGATCAATAAGTTCTGGGAAGAATCCCCCTTCCATTATGCGTTGACCGCAAATCCTCAAGCAATGTATCACTTATACTTGCTTGAATTCTGGTACACTGCTGTGGTGAGTAAGGATGAAAAATCCATCTCCTTCACTCTTAATGAAGGCACCAAGAAGTGTGTCATCACTCTAGAGGGGTTCAGAACTTCCCTTCATCTGAACTACCTCAAACCTCCCCAGGTGTTTGAGAAAAGACTCAAAGGAGTCAATTTTAGGGAGGTTCTTGTCGCCACCGGTCATGGTGATATGGAGGATGATAATGGAAATTTGAAGACCTCTGGGCATATTTTCATGTCTGGATTCGGTATTTGCTGGAGGTTCTTCTGGACTCAAATAGTTGAAAGTCTTGGTGGCAACCATGGAGGGTTGGACCAACTTTCTTTACCTCAAGTAGAGATGGGGTATTACATATGGAATGGGATGCAGGTGGACTTCGCTGAGATTCTCTTCGCTCAGTTGATCACAAAGTTAAAGGGGAAGAGAAGTATTCACGTTGCATTCCCAAGATTTCTGAGCCTATGCTTCAAAGATATACTTGGAGAGGCTTATGATGAAGCTGGACCAGAAGCTTCTGTGCCAGAATATAGCAGAGACTTTTCTAAAGCAACAATGACTGGAGATGAACCTGAACTCTCCTCTGCTATGATTCAGGTATTCGTTAAAACTGTCTCAGCCACACTAGCTGGTTCAGAAAGGTTACTAAGTGGGCCACAAAAGAATGTGGGACCCGTTAGTGTACCTATTATTGAAATCACAAATTCTGGTGACGATGCAACTGCTGCTGCAGATGTTGAACCAGAATCTGGTGAGGGTACTAGTGACCCAAACCAGGGCATATCTGACCAGATCGCACAAGTGAATGCTTTCTGGGATGACGATGAGCCACTTCAGGAGAATCTTGATTCTCTTGCTGAATTTGAGTTTGACGAGGGCTTATTGGAGGCGAATCAATCTGATTCTGAGCCAGCCCCCATCCTCGCAGACGCCCCTCCTCCCCCAGAAATCCAACCAGATAACGAGCCTTATGTTCCACCACCACCATCTCACCAAAATCCTATTTCTCTCTAATCATCAATTCTTCTTATTTACTCTCTAATCATCAATCTCTCTCTTATTTACTCTCTAATCATCAATCTCTCTCTTATTTACTCTCTAATCATAACTCTTCTTATTTCTCTCTATATACTCTTCTTATTTCTCTTTCATTTACTTCGTTTCATTTACTCTCTAATCATCAATCTCTCTCTTATTTACTCTCTAAATTCATAACTCTTCATATTCCCTTTTCACTTTTCTTTTTTCACTTTCATTTTCAAATCTCAAATGGCTAAATCATCTTCATCTTCACATAAATCACTCATTAACTTTGAATATATTCCATCGAGTGATGTGAAAACATCGGCCACATGGCCAAAGGATTTCACTCCATCACAAATTCGTTTTAACTTAGCATTGGTCATGCTTATGTATCACACAAGTGGCGCCGTAAAAAGAGAAGAAAATGAGTACTTTTACTGAAAAAGTGTACAGGGTGGGGTCCTCAAACGTCTCTGCATTAAATGCGGACGTGACCCCAGAAATTGTTTTAAATTGGAAAAATCCTTTTTGTTCCATCTTAAATACAAATTCCTTATTCATTCTTTCATTTACTTCGTTTCATTTACTCTCTAATCATCAATCTCTCTCTTATTTACTCTCTAAGTTCATAAACTCTTCATATCTCTCTAATCATAATCTCTTCTTATTTACTCTCTAATCATCAATCTCTCTCTTATTTACTCTCTAATCATCATCTCTTCTTATTTCTCTCTAATATCAACTCTTCTTATTTCTCTCTTCATATCTCTCTCTTATTTACTCTCTAATCATCAATCTCTCTCTTATTTACTCTCTAATCATCAATCTCTTCTTATTTACTCTCTAATCATCAACTCTTCTTATTTACTCTCTAATCATAATCTCTTCTTATTTCTCTTTCATTTACTTCGTTTCATTTACTCTCTAATCATCAATCTCTCTCTTATTTACTCTCTAAATTCATAACTCTTCATATTCCCTTTTCACTTTTCTTTTTTCACTTTCATTTTCAAATCTCAAATGGCTAAATCATCTTCATCTTCACATAAATCACTCATTAACTTTGAATATATTCCATCGAGTGATGTGAAAACATCGGCCACATGGCCAAAGGATTTCACTCCATCACAAATTCGTTTTAACATGAGCAACTTTTTGGCTCAATTAAACGTGAAATCCGAAACGCTAATGGGAAGGATCAATAAGTTCTGGGAAGAATCCCCCTTCCATTATGCGTTGACCGCAAATCCTCAAGCAATGTATCACTTATACTTGCTTGAATTCTGGTACACTGCTGTGGTGAGTAAGGATGAAAAATCCATCTCCTTCACTCTTAATGAAGGCACCAAGAAGTGTGTCATCACTCTAGAGGGGTTCAGAACTTCCCTTCATCTGAACTACCTCAAACCTCCCCAGGTGTTTGAGAAAAGACTCAAAGGAGTCAATTTTAGGGAGGTTCTTGTCGCCACCGGTCATGGTGATATGGAGGATGATAATGGAAATTTGAAGACCTCTGGGCATATTTTCATGTCTGGATTCGGTATTTGCTGGAGGTTCTTCTGGACTCAAATAGTTGAAAGTCTTGGTGGCAACCATGGAGGGTTGGACCAACTTTCTTTACCTCAAGTAGAGATGGGGTATTACATATGGAATGGGATGCAGGTGGACTTCGCTGAGATTCTCTTCGCTCAGTTGATCACAAAGTTAAAGGGGAAGAGAAGTATTCACGTTGCATTCCCAAGATTTCTGAGCCTATGCTTCAAAGATATACTTGGAGAGGCTTATGATGAAGCTGGACCAGAAGCTTCTGTGCCAGAATATAGCAGAGACTTTTCTAAAGCAACAATGACTGGAGATGAACCTGAACTCTCCTCTGCTATGATTCAGGTATTCGTTAAAACTGTCTCAGCCACACTAGCTGGTTCAGAAAGGTTACTAAGTGGGCCACAAAAGAATGTGGGACCCGTTAGTGTACCTATTATTGAAATCACAAATTCTGGTGACGATGCAACTGCTGCTGCAGATGTTGAACCAGAATCTGGTGAGGGTACTAGTGACCCAAACCAGGGCATATCTGACCAGATCGCACAAGTGAATGCTTTCTGGGATGACGATGAGCCACTTCAGGAGAATCTTGATTCTCTTGCTGAATTTGAGTTTGACGAGGGCTTATTGGAGGCGAATCAATCTGATTCTGAGCCAGCCCCCATCCTCGCAGACGCCCCTCCTCCCCCAGAAATCCAACCAGATAACGAGCCTTATGTTCCACCACCACCATCTCACCAAAATCCTATCTTCCCACCTGGCACCACACCCGCATATGTAACCGATCCTTCTTTCACTCCTTCACTTCAATTTTTACACCCACAAATTCACCATGTACCACCACCAATAAATTATGATGCCCCTTCAGAAAAGGATCTAGATTCTGAGACTGAATCTGAGAGTCCTACAGATGTTCAAATGAACAAAGTTTTACAAGGGCTGGGTAGTTTACCCTTTGTGGCTCCTGCTTCTGCACAACCCCCACCTCCTTTCAATATAGAAGCACAGTTAGAGAGAAACCAAACCGAAGTCCAAGGCCTTATTCGTAGGGTGGAGGACTTAACCAGTTCTCTAACTGCCAACACTAGCTCATTGGCTGACATGAAAGGTGCTCAGATGTTCCTCGGAACTGAGCTGACCAAAGTTGCAGGGAATGAAGGGCTAGTGGTTGGGAAATTGAATGAGCTGGTGATGACATGCAATAAGGTGAGCTCTGCAATCAGAGAAGCCTTCAGATTGACCAAGAGAGATGTTCAAGCTTCAGTTGTTGCGAACTTGACATCTGGGGTTGATTTGTTGAAGCAAGAGGTCATGGCTGTTGGTAATGAAGTACATGAGCTGGTTCAGAAGCCAAGCATTAATGAAAAAGAACTTGGGGCTTCTGTCAGTGCAAGTATAGTGGAAGATCTGAAGTCTGAGCTATCTCAGAATATTGCTGCTCAGATTTCAGAGTCTGTCTATCAGAAAGTTGGTGAAGAAGTTAGGTTGATGATTGCTGAACTGACCAAGAATACAAATGATAAAGTGGAAAGAGCTGTTAATGAAGTAAAAAGCTCAGTTTCTATGCTTGAAGGTGCAGTTCAGAATCAGTCTAAGCAATTGGAAGAAATCTTAACTCTTCTGAAGAAAGAACCTGTCACTGCTCCTCCTCCCCCTGCATCCTTCACTGATGAAGATCGAAAGATGCTTAAAGACTTGAAAGATCAAGAAGCACTGAACCTTAGTTCTT
This sequence comes from Erigeron breviscapus, assembly GCA_034093135.1. Classification (NCBI taxonomy): domain Eukaryota; kingdom Viridiplantae; phylum Streptophyta; class Magnoliopsida; order Asterales; family Asteraceae; genus Erigeron; species Erigeron breviscapus. The sequence goes on along the minus strand of CM067175.1, from coordinate 62,513,417 downwards.
CATTTAGACTAAAGTCTCAGTTTGCTACAATGGCTAAGGGCATATGTGAGTGTCTAGAGCAGCAAAGTTGGGAACCACTGAAGGCACTCAAAACTACTATTGATCTATATGCAAGAATGCCTTCAGAGATTCCCAAAGGGGGAAGTGGTGTGCCTATTGGTTTGCTGGCAAGTACTCAAGAGATGATACAAGCAACCAAGAAGCAAACTGAGGTACCTTCTGGAAGTGCCTCAGTTCAGGGGGAACAAGTTCAGACTTCTGGTGTTGAAAAGAAAGATAAAGGAAAAGGCAAGGCCAAGGAAGCAGAGGAACCAAAGAAGGTTGTTAAGGGTACTGGACTGGTTGTTGGAGAAAATGTTGATGAACAAGGTTATCCACTCCACGATCCTAATGCTGATAGCAAGAAGTTAGAGACTTTGCAGAAGCAAGTCTCTAACCAATTCATAATGTGGAGTGAAAACAAGGAAAGGGAAAGGGTTCAGCACCAAAGCATGGGAACCCTAGATCATATTGATGCTGCATCTCTGGGTCTATCACTTGAACGATTTCAGAAAATCAAACATGACCCAAGAGTGCAGAAGGCTGTGAAAGATATGTTGGATTACGAGTATGGGGTGAACTACTCTCCTCTAGAACAAAAGCTGGACCATCTCACCTTCAAAATGTCCATCCAAGACTTAGTGAAAAACAGAGAAATGGAAATGGCCAGAAAGAAGAAGGAGATTCTGGCTGGAGTTCAGAATGTAGAGAGGGAGTTGTTCAGGCCACCAACAAAGCCCAGAACTGGAACAAGGACTGGAAAGAAAGATTCTCGTGATGTTGTCCACACTTCAATCAAACCAATTTCTGATGATGCTGCTGAGATCCAAAGAAAACATGAAAAGGATCAGTATGATCATTATATGAATCATCGATCGAATCCAGCCAAAATTGTTGATATGGTAGTTGCTAAGGCTGATGGATTGAAGTTGTTCGATTTGGTTGTGAAAAGAGAAGGAAGGGCTACTGAAGAATACTCCCAGGTTTCAGTTCATGAATTTGGCATATCTGAGCACAGGGAGATGATCCAAGTTCTTAAAGGAAAGCCTAAGTCTGCCTTGACTGGTGCATGGTTAGCAAGAATTCAGCAAAAGATGCAAGCCAAGGTGGAAATTGAAGCAAGGCTGTTTGGCAAAAAGGATCAGTATGATCATTATATGAATCATCGATCGAATCCAGCCAAAATTGTTGATATGGTAGTTGCTAAGGCTGATGGATTGAAGTTGTTCGATTTGGTTGTGAAAAGAGAAGGAAGGGCTACTGAAGAATACTCCCAGGTTTCAGTTCATGAATTTGGCATATCTGAGCACAGGGAGATGATCCAAGTTCTTAAAGGAAAGCCTAAGTCTGCCTTGACTGGTGCATGGTTAGCAAGAATTCAGCAAAAGATGCAAGCCAAGGTGGAAATTGAAGCAAGGCTGTTTGGCAAAAAGGATCAGTATGATCATTATATGAATCATCGATCGAATCCAGCCAAAATTGTTGATATGGTAGTTGCTAAGGCTGATGGATTGAAGTTGTTCGATTTGGTTGTGAAAAGAGAAGGAAGGGCTACTGAAGAATACTCCCAGGTTTCAGTTCATGAATTTGGCATATCTGAGCACAGGGAGATGATCCAAGTTCTTAAAGGAAAGCCTAAGTCTGCCTTGACTGGTGCATGGTTAGCAAGAATTCAGCAAAAGATGCAAGCCAAGGTGGAAATTGAAGCAAGGCTGTTTGGCAAAAAGGATCAGTCTCCACTGAAGAGAAAACCTACTGAGGCACCTTCTGGTTCAAGGCCTGCCAAGAAGTAGTTTTCTATTCAGAATATCATGTACTTGTAAATATTTACATTTGTAACTTCCATTTCAGTTTGTAATATATAAAGTTGCAATTGTGACAAATAAGTAGATGATAAGTTTAAGTTAGAAAAACACAAGTAAAATTCTGAGACATCAATGATCTATAAGATGTACTTAAGAAATTTTTACAACTTAAACAAAAACTTGCATTTCAGACTTACAAACATGTATAGATAGAAGTCTGAAATGCATGCACTATTTCAGAACAAATAGGGGGAATTTGTTAGGTCGAAATCGACCAAGTATAATTTGTTCAGAAATAGCTTGGAGTTTAGTGAAGACGTTTTATCAGAATTCTGAGATACCTCAGAATTCCTTCACTGAAGCTTCACTTCAGTTCAGATCAAGACAAATCTGAAGCATTCATTCTGAAGTCAAAAACTGAAGTATGAAGAAGAGAATCACCTCAGAAGCGAGCAATCAGAGTGATTCTACCAGATCGAAGACTGAAGCATCTCAGTGTTAAAGTATTTACAACACTTTACACTGATTACGAGGAAGACTTTTACTTTACACCTTTATCCAGTTAATAGTATTATCTATTAATAAAAGGTACAAAGTATAGGTTAGGAACCTAGTACTATAAGTCACATCAAGTGACTTATATACTCTTCCTTGTGCAGCATGTAAGGAATTATGGCTTAATTCCTTAAATGCTCACAACCACATTTGTACGACATTGTCCATGTCATCATGAACTTTGTCTATAAATACAAAGTCTTCTCACAACTTGCAAAATGCTTGAAACTTTGCATTGCAACTTGTGAGATATACTCTAAGTAAACTTACGAGTATTTCCAAGTCAATTAGATCACTTGTATTTCGGGATTGTTTAGATATTTACACTTGGGTGTTTATCTTTGTTCCGCAACAATCCTTGTATTTGTTTATACATCAATAAATCAAATACATTAGAAAACAACGTGTCTCAATGCTACATACTTGATCATATTTATATATATCTTTATATAGTTTCTGCCATTTGTTCTTGCATTAATTCATATTGTCAATTGTTTCTTGTTATCCACATCTGGATCGTAAACTAAACTTGTCCATCAAGATTAGTTGTACTTGCCAGTCGGGTTAGTTAATCATCTATATATAGTTCGGGACTCACAATATTGATATAAAGAGAGATTAGAAATTCTAATATAACGATGATTATCCATGTGTGTGGATAAGGGACCATACGGAGTATGGTAAATGTGATTTTGACTTTGATTCACTTGTTTTTCTTGAATGAGTATTTGACTACTTGATGCATGATGATAAAAGTTAAGATGAAATTGGCATAGTAAGAACATGAAGATAATATGGTAATAATGAATTCGTAATTGATAAGTATGGTAGTTATAAGAGTTAGAAACCTAATCGGAAATCCTTCGAGCCAAATGGTTTTTCTTTTCCTTCGCAAGCGTGTAACGCAATGTGTGAAAATGGGTTGGTTAAGTGTGAACGATGCCGAAATTCGTGGAAAGAGAAGGCGACCTAGTTGAATATCCGTATTTGATAGAATATAATTGCCTTTGGCGGTAGAAAGGAAACGGTCGACTTCCATTGGTGCTTTCGCTCGTACGTTTTGATAATCCTTGTATGGTAGTCAAGTCTCTTATATTAGAATCATCGACGCCGAATGGAAACCACGGTCTATGGAGAATCTTCTTGTTATTCGTGATTTTCCCAATTTCTTTCACGTAAATTATATTCGTTCTAGCCGTTTCAAGTGATTTCCTTTGTTTCCAAGAGGTACGATTTTCTAATTTAACGAAATGAAAGAAAGTAGGAGGCGTGTGCGTTTAGTCACTTGTGAGCTCAATAAAGTAACAATCGGAGACGAGTACCCGTGGTCAAGAGCTGATATCCTATTCGATCAAGTAGAAACAATTTCTTATCATTTTAAGACGAATTTTCATTTCAGTTTCCATCAACTTATAGCACGCAATGGAGATGTTCCCGAAAATGTTATCTATACTTGTATGGGCACTTTGAAATTCGTAGTATACCCTTCGATTGTATTAAAGGTTTTCCAACCCCCGTGAGTCTTTTGAACCACACTTGTCGTTTGTTGTGAAATAAATCCGTATTGTTTTCATTGACAACGTTTTGTTTATCTTAAAAGTCAATCCGGCCAGAAAAGTTCTTTTACGTGAAGTCTCAGTATAGCACTAGCTATCGCTATAGTATTCAGAGTTGCCTCCGTATGAAAGTTGTTTGATCAAAATGTAGATTCCCTGTTCGTGCTAGAAAAGTGGGACACCAAGAGTTGTGTGGCACGGGTATAGTGATAAAGATGTCCATGAAGATTGAAACGATGAATAACAACTGAAAGTGGGCCATGATCGGCAAGAATTTTATGCGGATAAATGAGAAAGACTTATCAAGTTCAATTTTGGTAATTGTGTAATATGAAGAAGTTATCTTTAGAGAGACGCGTTACAAGTTGCATATAAGGAAAATCTAAGATCTTAGTTTTCGATTCTTTCAAAATACCTGCTCGGGTTGTCAAGGTTACTTATTGTTGGAATTGCTCGAAGAACTTCCGGGAATTTATTCTACCCTGCACGATTCTCGCTTTATAAAGTTTTATACCGTAAAGGTTTTACGTGTACTTGTAAAAGAAATTGAACTCCAAAATGAGTTTATGTAAGACAATGTCGGGGAGTCTTTAGCCTTGTGATGAAATATTTAAGAAGAGTGTAAATCGAGACGATATTATGGTGCAAAGTGCTATGGAAGCATGGAAGAATGTTGTATGTGTTAATGAGAAATTAAGAGAAAAGCTTTATTACAACTTCATCGCTAGATGCGGCTTGGATCACGAGGTCGTGATCCGTTCCAAGTGGGGGAGAGTTGTAACATCCCGAAATTTTAAAGCAAATAAAATAAACCTTTATTATAGTTTTAACATTAAAATAGTTTCCTAGTATTTTATTTCTGAAAATAGGGTTAATTTAGTTGGACCTATAGCGGATAGCGGGTATTTTACCCACTTAACTTGGAAGGGGGTCGTGGCATATCAGGGAGGTGCCAGCCATTTCCTTGTTTATGACTCACCCTTCTCTTCATCATCATCTCCTTTCTCCATTTTACTTCCAATTCAATCTCTTCAAGAATATTTCTAATATCATTCAAATCCAAGAATTCCTCTTAACTAATAATAATAACATTCAAGTCTTAATCATCTAATTGGGAGAAATTAAGAGTGTATGTGTGTTGTGTGGGCTGAATTTCAAGAGCAAAGAGGGTGGAGAAGAGTTTGTGTTCTTAATCCTTGACTTTATTCTTGAATCCTTGAGGTAATGATTTTCCTTTAACCTAATTTGGATTTCTTTTAGAAATTAGGGTTCTTACTATAAATTATATTTGGGAAATTTTGGGGTTTTCATATATATGAGTTAATTTATATAATACAAGTTAGGGTTATGGTAATTTAATCAATTTGGGGTTTTAGTTGGGTTGCATGAAGACTTTGATGAATACTTGTGTGAACAAAAACTGGACAGATTCTGACCCCGACCTTCAAACGAGTTAAACACCCTCATGACAGAGTTTTCACTGGTTGAGTCCTAAAAAGAAAATGTAGCTTATTGTGTTAAGCAAATTTTGCCACTGGAATGGGTTAAAAAGACGAAGTAGAACTCTAGTTATGAATTTTTGAATTCAGGGTCGTCATGCTGATCTTTCAGCAAAAATGATTCTGTGTCAGTTTTTAAAACGAGTAAAACTCACGTGTATGAGTCAAATCTTGTGTTGGTCACTGAAGATAAAATGTGCTAAAATGTGTTAAGAAGAAGTGGCCACTGGAATGAGGTCAAAATATTGTGTAGAACTCAAGTTATGGTCATTTGAAGTCAGTGAGGTCAAAGCTGTTTAACAGCAGCAGTTTTGGTTTTAAAACGACCAGAAGCCACCTTTGAAGGACAATTCACATATTGGTCACTAAAGATAAAAGGTAGGTATATGTGTCATGTAAATTTGGCCACTGGAATCATGTTAAAAGAGTAAGTAGAACTTGAGTTATGCTTGTTTGAAGTCGGCTAGGTCAAATATGAAAATGACGATTTTGATATGAAAGTAACTCTTGGCCAATTGAAAATGATATAAGAAGTACATGTTATGTGAACCAACCCAAGATTATTATAAGATTGTAAAAGTTGGGTTGGGCATTGAAATGCTAGTAAAGGTAGTAATGTATGGCTTGTTAGCCTTGTGTTTGAGATAATTGAGCTTGATGACCTTATATGTGTAACTATTGCTAGGTTGAGGCATACGTATTGTGTACTTGCGGTCTTGTTGATTTATGATTTTGGTTGTCGCGGAGGAGGTGAGTACTCTTGCATACCTTTATGTTTACGTTGGGTCAATTGACCACATCATGATGAAATGTGATATTCATGTGTGGTAATTGATTTGGCTAGACCCGGGTGGGGTCAATTGTTATGAGGCCTAAGAACCTCCGGGGCCTAAGAACCCCTATTGTTGTTTTGAGAAAAGGCCTAAGAACCTCTCGGGGCCTAAGAACCCCGATATTCTCTAATGGATCCATATATGTTGTTTAGCGTGCAAGGTGAGTATTATAGATATGACACGACGGTGTCATAGTCTATATGCAACAGTCCTTGTGCATTGCCCTCCTTCGTAGGTATAAACGTATGCAAGATTATTCACTAAGCTTTGCTTACTTTTTAGTTGTTTACCCTTTTTATAGGTTGTCCCGGATGCGGAAGAAAGTTAAGTAATGTAAAGATTGAAGTTAAAGATGCTTTTTGGATATTGATTGCTTTAGCTAAATGCGGATAATGGAATTGGTAATAGGACCCATAGTGACCCCTTTGAACTATCGGCTCTTTGTACTCTTGTTTTGTCCTTTTGGAAAATTATTATGATGTCTAGGGTTAGACTCGAGTTTTTGGGTATTTTAAATGGGTCGTTTTGTAGTCGTAATGTATTGATTTTGTTCAAATGTGTTTTGGAGAACTCATAATCCGTAACAGGTTTGGATGATGATTTTACGAATGGGTCATGCCGAAATTTCCAATTTTGAATGTCGTCTTTTGTAATGTGTCAACTTGGGTAATTGACCCGTTTCGTTGTAAATGCTACACTTGATCAAATAAAAGCTTTCGGGATTTTAAATCACGTATCTTTAACTCATTTTAAAGTTGGGTAAAGGGATTTAAGGTTTGAATATGACTAGTAAAAGGTTGTGCAAGATTGAAGTTTGGATTATGATTTTCACAAGTTTTAGACCTGCAGGAAAACTGCAGGCTGAGGTCCGAAATATCCCACTGCGGCGCAGTGGGAGTGTTTCCACCCCACTGCGGCGCAGTGGGGAAGTTTGGTCGTCTGCTTCCGTAACTTCCCACTGCGGCGCAGTGGGGGCTTATAAAAAAAAAATAAAATTTTTCTCTTATTTTCCTAAAATGAGTTTGGGTTCTTTCATTTTTATGGCTCTCAGGTAAGAAAGCCCGACTTGTTAATCGAAAAAGACGGGAATCCATAACTTTCAGATAGGAAAAAGACTACTTTCAGAGCAGTCAACTAGCTAGCCTTAAACCCCTACCATCATGCCGAAGACTCGAACCAGGCGAGCAAACTACCGATCTTCCGACACCTACTACGGCTATTGGGGGTGTCGCAAACAGCCTCACACGCACGGAAGGAACGGCATAGGGAAAGGGCTTTGTATTGTCTATCAAGACCTTGGCGGAATAAAGAGTCGGCGCGGTTCCATCTACTTCGGAACCATACTGGTATATGGTGAGCTTGCGCTTCATTTTTCTTTTTTCTATGTATTCCTCTAGCACACCGCTTGCCTATTCCGACTAAGCAGCCCGGTGTGCATAAGCAAAAACAGAACGCCTAAAAGCATGATGGTTGGAAGAGAGAAGGTGAGGGCTTTCCTCACAAAGGAAAGGGAAAAGGAAAAGGGAATGGGATTTGTTCATTCAGCACGGTGCAGCCAACACTTTGATGAGCACAGCGCAGTTCACGTCACAGCTACTTTCTTGTCTGCAACTATAATATGAAATTTTCTTTATCCGAAAATCCGCCGTATAGTTTCGCAAGCCTTTGTCATTGTCAGTCAACTAAGTAGGGCCTGAGGCCCCCTGTGAATCCGTAAATCTGAGGAGCTGCGGCGTTTTCGCCAGACGGTCTTTGCCAGTAGTGCCATCCTCCCCGCTGGCTGTATGGGCGGGTTGTCCCTCGCTGCTGCGTTCTGTTAGGCTATGGATTACAGGAACAAATGTAGTTGAATGGAACAGCAGGCGGGTTACACGTTCCACTGTGCCGAGATTTGAGGTGCAGGTGGTGATGATCACCCCGGGGTATGCGCTAGCGCCCTTGACAGGCACTCCAGAACCCGCCAACGCTCGTGAAAACCCGGGTCGGTCGGTCCTCCATTCATCCGACCGGAGGTGTGGATAACGAGGCCACCTTCACAACCTTCTCCCTTCTGTCCTTATGTTGTAGTAAGGTAGGGCGGTTCTATTGTAAGTTCCCTGTTCCAAACATTTCCTTCAAGTAGACGACAAGTTTTAAATCTTAATGCAGGCATTCCTCCCTCACATGCTTTTGCAACAGATTCTTACTAAGACCGGTCATCCCCATAGACACGGCCATTCTTGGCATCTTCACTGTTGCCCCTCTTCTCAAAGAGGTGAATTCAAGTGACGTGACCATGGGGGATGGCAAGCCAAACATTACTGGGGGGCTTTGAGAAGAGGGGCAACAGTGACCCATACCTTTAGCCAATTTAGCTCTTAATACAGGATCATTCAAGTCAGGTTTTTTTGTTATTGGGATAGGTGAATTCTTATAGATCCATCCCCCGGAGGAACCGGACATGATAATTTTTTATATTATTAAAGCATTTCTGTTATTTTAAATTGCTTTAATAGGTTTGTACAATTGATTTAATTTAATAAAAAAAATGATTTTGGTACGTTGGGTTACTTGGAGTGTAAACATATGTATTAGTTGGGTTGAGTAGAATAAAAAAAGAGAAATCAATTTTTTTCGTTAAATTGGGTTGTGAATGTGCAAGACAATAAAATAAAAAAATGAACTCACTAAATTTTGGTTAACAAACAACACATTATATTTAAAGGTTTGAAACTTAATCAAACTAGGCGACTCATATACTTTCGATACCTTAATTTGCTAAGTCACTAGAAAAAGAAATACGGTTAAAACCAATTCTCTAGTCTACATCTACATCTATCTACATCTACATCTACATCTACATTATATATATAACAAGGTCCTAAATTCAATCCTAAACAAATAAGATCCATTGGATGGATTTCATCTTTAATTTAGAACCATTAGATCAAATTTAATTATTTCATCTTTATTAAATGACAATATTAATACTTATACTTTATATGATTAGTTAAAATAAACCCTAAGAATCATTATAATAACACAAGTACTATAAAAACACATGGTGTCGATGGTCTATAGATATGTGCATGAACATTACAAAAATTTAATAAAGACTTAATATTATATGAAAAAACATGAAAAGTCAATCACACATGCATGTATTAACAATTGTAACCACTAATTCAAACCAATATATGTAAAATTTTGTTATATGTCGTTCAAATATATATCATTATATATCTAAAAGTTGTATCAAGGGGTGGGAAAATTTGGCGATTTTTAGTGTTACATTTATGGGGTATTATTAGGGTACTTAATAGGGGTTAGTTAATTACCATCTTATTTTTCCATTGGTTTTTTGGCACTTCCTTTATTGATGAGTTAAACTTTATATATGTATAGATCGGTTCTTCATAAAATTCACTTGATGAGAAGTAATGAATGGTGAGAAATAATTAATCTATTCAAGAGGTGAGAAAAGTAAAAGTCTTTCAACAAACTGGGCAATTGAATAGCATTGATGGGACCTTTGCTGTTTAGAATTTGAAGGGTTGTATCATAATTTGATCCTTTATTGAAGGCTTCTAAAACAAATACGTAACCATTCTTTTCCCCATCTCCCTGGTAACATTGTCTTTGTGGGTATATATTCTTCTTTTAGTTTCATCTTCCTTTTTTCTTTAATTTTGGTGCAGGATTATTGCAGAGTAAGTAGATGCCTTCAAGGTGTTTGATGTTATGTCTCAACGAAAAAGTTGTATGAACAAAGTAATCATCTTCTCTCATTGCTGTTTTGATTTCCTGTTGCCAAAAAAACGAGTTTCATATTTCCTTCTGAAGTTGAAGGTATGGATTTATCCTTATTGAATAATTATCATCGTCAATTGGATAACCTTGCGTGAGTTTTATCCACCTCTATTTGAGTTTTATAATACCTTCTACTTTATTCCATGTATATAAATATGTTATATTATTATATCAAGAGTTTTTTATTTTGAGTCATGTGAACAGCTACATGTAGGATCAGGAATACGACTTGGGCAGCAACATATGATCAGCCATTTTGTGTTACCTCATGTAATGAATAATGTTTTCTAAATTTATCTCACATCAAATTGATTTAATCAAGTTGTGACGAGTTTAGGTATGAGATTCATGATTTTTTTCACTCTTGTATAGCAGCTAATTGGTTTTTTGAAGTTGCAACTCTGAAATATATTCTTGATGTTGTTATAGTCTATAGGGATGAAATGGATACTTTTTTAACGCTCTGCTCTTGCTTGATGTTGAAGGTGGTTAAAATCAACTCCCATTCAGTCCGTTAATTCCGTTCGCTACATTCAGTATTACATCATGTAATGAAAAATAATTTCTGAATTTAAATTTTGCATAACAGTTTGCTATAATAATTGATTTTCTTGGCTTATTTTCGTGTTGGTTAACAACTTATTTTCATTTACCACAAGTCCGTTAGTAATCTGTTGAAGGGTTAATCCTGGGTTGATGTCACAATATTTCAGCTTACGCGTATAAATTTAGATAATTGGTTACTGAGGTAAAATTGTCTATGACATGTCAGTGGATAATTAGTGTACATAAGCATGGTTTAGATTATAATATGGGTAATATCCTTATTAGTTATTGAAATTTGCCAGAGTTTATAACTACCATTTAGATATTCTTTTGCAAAGCTTTAACTTTGACTATATCTACAATGAGAAATCATCTAAATAGCAAGAAAGAACGTAAACAAGAAAAGGGAAGTTATTGATGGAAGTTGTGTTAGTATTTTATGCATGTTCTATATGATCTATACATCCAATAACTTGCAATTTCTGCCTAAGATATGTAGGTACTATTAGAACATGAGCACTTAAGCTTGAGGCCCGACACATCTTGCAACAAATGGTTAGTGTTCTTAAGATCCTACATGTTTTGATCATGCATTGCTATATAAATATATTCTAATGCCTATGTCACTTCATACTTCATTGTTAGAATAGTGTTTATGGGTTGGGCCAATCTGACCTGACCTGACCTGTTCCGGTAGCCAGAAAAAGTACATGTTCTAAGTCCTCACCCAACAATGACGACCTGCCCATTTGGTCTCTTACGGAAATTATGATTAGGCTTTGTATATCACACTTTATGTTTTCAAACATTTTATAGCTGCTTTATTTTGTTACAAAAGAGAATGAAACATGTTCTTATGTTGATGAACCAAGAGAATATTAAAACATTAAAGTTGCATTGTTTAGAACAGAAACAGGTACTCTATTCGCAAGTGTATTATATCATCTATAAGATCTTCCATGTGCCTACCTATATTGTTTATCATCAAAAAAACATTATGAAAAGCTCTTAAATCTTTCAAAAATGAACTTACGGAGCATTTATTTTCTTAATTTGTTCTCTTTTATACAATCCTTTCTTTTTTGTCAATTTGCTTCCGTAGCAAGTACTATCGCTATCTCTACATGTCTTTCAACATCAAACTTAATGGATTGGAAATGTATACTAAAACGTCAAATTGAGCTCTTTTTTTATACCTGTAATCACATGCATTGATTCCTTTAGTTAATTGTGTTGAGTTTTAAACATGAATTTTGATATTTATGTAGACTTTTGAATGTGAATAAGCAAAGCTGTTGGACTATGTTGAGTGCCACCCAAATGGATTCCAAGATGGAACTAATTAAAGCCTGGGCGGGAAGTTTTGGTGTGTTGCATGTAAGACCGATGTCTCCTTTCCGTGGACAAGGTACACTTTTTAGTGGCAGACCAGAATCATAGCCCCACTATTGCCTCTATTGAGGTTCTTGCCCCCGGTTTAACTTTGTTGCAAATGCAAGTTACTTTCTTGATCCAAAAGTGCATGGGAACATCAAGTAATCATGATCCAAAATCAGGAACATAAAGCAATCATGATCCAAAAGTGCATGGGAACATCAAGTAATCATGATCCAAAATCATGGGAACATCAAGTAATCATGATCCAAAATCAAACAAAAGCAATCATGATCCAAAAGTGCATGGGAACATCAAGTAATCATGATCCAAAAGTGCATGGGAACATCAAGTAATCATGATCCAAAATCCAGGAACATAATGAATCATGATCCAAAATCATGGGAACATCAAGTAATCATGATCCAAAATCATGGGAACATCAAGTAATCATGATCCAAAATCATGGGAACATCAAGTAATCATGATCCAAAATCAAACAAAAGCAATCATGATCCAAAAGTGCATGGGAACATCAAGTAATCATGATCCAAAATCATGGGAACATCAATGTAATCATGACCAAAAAACTCAAACAAAAGCAATCATGATCCAAAAGTGCATGGGAACATCAAGTAATCATGATCCAAAAGTGCATGGGAACATCAAGTAATCATGATCCAAAATCCAGGAACATAAGTAATCATGATCCAAAATCATGGGAACATCAAGTAATCATGATCCAAAATCATGGGAACATCAAGTAATCATGATCCAAAATCATGGGAACATCAAGTAATCATGATCCAAAATCAAACAAAAGCAATCATGATCCAAAAGTGCATGGGAACATCAAGTAATCATGATCCAAAATCATGGGAACATCAATGTAATCATGACCAAAAAACTCAAACAAAAGCAATCATGATCCAAAAGTGCATGGGAACATCAAGTAATCATGATCCAAAAGTGCATGGGAACATCAAGTAATCATGATCCAAAATCCAGGAACATAAGTAATCATGATCCAAAATCATGGGAACATCAAGTAATCATGATCCAAAATCATGGGAACATCAAGTAATCATGATCCAAAATCATGGGAACATCAAGTAATCATGATCCAAAAAACTCAAACAAAAGCAATCATGATCCAAAAGTGCATGGGAACATCAAGTAATCATGATCCAAAATCATGGGAACATCAATGTAATCATGACCAAAAAACTCAAACAAAAGCAATCATGATCCAAAAGTGCATGGGAACATCAAGTAATCATGATCCAAAAGTGCATGGGAACATCAAGTAATCATGATCCAAAATCCAGGAACATAAGTAATCATGATCCAAAATCATGGGAACATCAAGTAATCATGATCCAAAATCATGGGAACATCAAGTAATCATGATCCAAAAAACTAAACAAAAGCAATCATGATCCAAAAGTGCATGGGAACATCAAGTAATCATGATCCAAATCCAGGCCCATTAATGAGTCGGAGACAAAGGACCTGTTTGATGAGACAACAGAGCGGTCGGTTAAGCGACTAGCAAGGGAGCTATTAGCAGAGCACTATGAGGTACTGTTCCCCTGGTTTGCCACTATATTAACGATTTCATTTCATCTGCTGAATATTTTTGAGCGATGTAGGATGACGAACCACACACGTTTTTGAGATATAAACAAACACCTATTACCACTATGGGGATTACGAAAGCTCCAATTGTGTGCATGTTATGGGTGAAAGTTACATACCTATAAATGTCACTCGGGGAGCATTCTGTGAGCAAAAAGGTTTCTCCGGGTTCTCCGGTGTCATCATCAAAAAGCTTGAAGAGGCTATCAATGATAAACACCCCGACCCAAAAAACTAAACAAAAGCAATCATGATCCAAAAGTGCATGGGAACATCAAGTAATCATGATCCAAATCCAGGCCCATTAATGAGTCGGAGACAAAGGACCTGTTTGATGATGTTGAGGAATCAATTGCTGCATAGTTGCAGTCGGGTCTAGGAAAAGGTATGTGGAAAAATTTTGTTGAAATTTTCAAGCTTGCATGCCCTTTGCACTAGAATCATGTTGTATTCATAGTCGCATTGAGGAATGTGAGTCAGAATGTGATGTTGATGAAGAGCGTGGAAAGAAAAAGAACAAAAAGAGCATGAGGAGTAGGTGATTTTAATAGGGAAGTTTGTCTCTTCAAGTCTTTAACCAAGATGATGACTTTATCTGAGTTCAGGTTCTCATTCTACTACTCTTTCTGTTAATACTGATAATGAATATGTGTATGTGGCTAAATTAGCGTTGTCAATTTTTACCTATTTGACTTATGAGATGTTTAATCTTGGTTACTGTATATGTCATGAGATGGGTGGTATCCTTTTGTAATTTTCCAAGATAGTTATGTTACTAAGTTTTCTCCATAAATACATGTTTATTTCATTTATTATTGTTTTGTTTAATGATATTTTATAGTTCTTATATTATTTCCTATACATTTATTTCTTGAAGATGATCAGAGTTCTAATTTTAGGATGCTCCTGATTATGTAGTTATATATCATTTTGAATCATATAGTGTCTAAAACAAAATCTTGATGCTTTTTATTACTCGAGTTGCTCAAAGCTCTGAAGTTTTATTGACATCAGTTGTTACACTCGAGTCTCTTGAAATTTTTGCAACCCATGAACGGATAACTATAACTCTCGCAGTTTACTTTCTATGCCATGGGGAGAACAAGAAGGTTCGCCGGATGTGGAAAGAAACACACTGTATATAATTTCAGTAGTGAAGAATCTTTTCAGGTATTTGAAAACTTTCATTAATATTTTGTCTAGAACTCCATCTTATGCTTTTGGTTTGTAATACTTATGTTTATTAATTTACATATTGAAACGAACTCTAGGTTGTTGTTTTGATATTTTTAGCCTCCCCAAAAGTTACCAGCACATGCATTTTTTGTTCAAGGTAACTTTACTAATCCATATTTTTGTAGAGTATCAAATATAGTAAATTCTTTTTAGCATCTAATCATGTGCATATAATCCATTAGTAGTTGTCTATATAGGTTGGTATCACTCTAGATTCTAGAAATACTGTGTAATCAAAATGACCATATCAGGAGGGTAGATAAGTGGGGTCAAAATGAGTACTTTTCCTAATGTGGGTTGGAAATAGCATTGTTCACATGTTTAATTTTATTCTTAAATGTGCTCTATATAGTTTCAAAAGCTATGTAATATTATATACAATGCCCATTCTAGCTACAACGGAACGGAAAGGTTTAGATGAAATCTTATTGAGTTAGCTATTTGGTTTTTGGTTTGCTAGGAGCCAACAACCTGTGCTGCATCCCAACTTTGCCTCTCTAGCTCATTGGCTATGCTGATTATGGACATTGATGACATCGCATCACTTTTATATTGTAAGAGATAATACCATAGCGTCCAGATTTTGGAGCAACCAGGTTAGACTTACTATTCTTTACGATTTATATTTGTCAACTCGATTTGGATTTAAATTACTGTTATTGCTGCTTTACAATTTTACGAAGTTTTAGACAGGAGACAACTTTTCACCTCCTTCCTTTTGGATGTTAATTTGCAGGAGCTTATGATGCAGTTGACCCGAATGGAAACATCGCAATCAAGTGGGATAATATTAGTTGGACCTAAGTATAAAACAATTATGCAAAGCAGAGGTTGAGAGATTGAATGAGCAATCTTGGCGAGAAGTTATGTAGCTTTGATAGGAAACCTGAGCGGTAATTACTTTTAACTTTAAAAGCTGATTAAAAATGAAGGGACCGAGAGTTACTAAGTTTACGTCGTGTTGTATCTGAATCTTCACAAAATAGCATAATATATACTTACCTTGGAACTTATAAAGGTTTGATGAATTAATAGAATAGGTGTTTAACCATTTTTAAGAGACGTACTACACGTGTTTAATCATTTTTATGATTTTCTTAAGAGAATAACTAATTTTTATTCAGCTTATTGTTGGTGTCGTACGTATACATAAAGGATTTATTTAGCTTATTGTAGGTAATACACGTGGGAAATTCTTCACGTGTAATCATCTTCTTGGAGTTTAGTGGTCTTATAATTAAGTTTAATGATACAGTTTTGTGGCTATCAAAATATTGAACTCGGACGTGTTATTGACACACAGATAAAGGCAGGGGTTTTTGGATGATCAAAAAGGTAAACTGCTGTATGAAACAAAATACACATTTGGCCCCATTGATGCAAAAATTTAGATCTTTCACTCCATGAACACAAACCTAAATTGAAATAGCTGTCAGCCAATGTGGGATGAAACCTCAAAACCGTCGATCAAAGACACTTACCCATAAGTGCATTGATGACCCACTTACTTAGCCGTGCATCGCACGGGCGTGCACTCTAGTAATAATAATATTTTTAACAAGATAACGATAAAAACACCATATAATATCTTATGTATCAATATTAATGTATTTTATCAAATAAGTACTAAAGATCGATATAAATATGTATATTTTTGTTATCATTAAAAAAAATGAAGATAAATAAATATGATGCTAATACACTCGAGATATATATGTATAGAATATAAGAGTTTTTATTAAACGGAAACACTAAGGGCTTTCATTAATGTGAATTAAATAGTTGTATATTTATCATTAATATAAAAAGTTATAATTTTTCAATGCAGGCTAAAGATTTCATCATTTAGTATTTTCTAAAAATATAAAGGGTTGCTTTATTCAATTTCAATGCTTTATAGTGTTGTTATATATTTTAATTAATGATAATTAACATTTAATATGTTACTTTATTAATTTATAACAATTAAACAGAAATTTTTAGTGTTTTACTCATTTTATTTCTATTTTTTAAAAATATGAAATATAAGACAACTTTCTAATAAAATTTTGTAAAATTTGAATATATCAAGGATATTTAATTCTACCATTGTCTTAAAGATGTGCATTATAAAACTTATATTGTGAATTAAAAAACGTAATTTTGATGAACAAACTTAGTTGTTCTCACCAATTTGGGTATATTTACTGTGTATTGCCAATGTCCATAATATTATCTTATCAAATATTAAGTTTTTTTTTTCTTCTAACTTCTTACTCAAGATCCAAAATGTTTGATATATATACCTTCTGTTTATTGATCTATTTTTTTTATTAACTATATTGTCTTAGTTAGAAATTATTTATCCCTAATTTTACCTTTTTCTATTAATCGTATTCGATACAAAAATATTTTTTGAATCACAATAATTTCATCATCTTTTAACATATTTTATATAAATTAATTATGTTTTAATAAAAATTTAATACATTTATCTCGCGTATTACGCGGGAAAATAATCTAGTTATTTATATAGCACAAAGTATTCGTCCAGCTATAACTATTGGATGAGTGATTGAATGAATGTCGGTCCGCCAAAATTTGAATCATTCAATTATATAGAAAAACAACTATAAAACTTGGATAAATGGTGATTAATTGACAAAAGTATAATTAAGTAATGTTGGTGTTGAGAAACTTCCGTGCTTTTGCTACCGTCTGTTTGTGTGTTTCCATTTTTTAGTTTGTATTGTTTAGACATTTCTATTCTTAACTTCACTGATGTCTTTTATGAAAAAACTTAATGCTGCCAAATGTTCAACACTGATTTTTAATAGGAAATAAGTTTAAAAAAACAATCTTCATATAGTTGACATATATAGTATACTTTATTCTATCTTTTGACATATTATCCACACCTTCAATACACTTACTTGGTAAGTATCGATTAGGTGTTTTCGTTACAATCCGTATCTTGATACCAAATCTAATACATTGTTATTCTCGTCAACTTGATGCTTTTTAAAGCGTGGTATGTTGTCGAGCTGTTTTCAAGATACCTGAATCTTGATATTATCATCTTTAAAGAAACATAACATTTTGAATCTGTAAAAGATCCATGTTTTTGTGCATTTAGCATAAGTCCCTTGTTATATAAGCGTCCGGGTGTTTTTTTATGCCGAATGTTTTTGTGCATTTAGCATAAGTCTTATCTTGTAGAGATCCTTTGGGTTGTTTCTAGCCAAACCTTTAATGTGAGACAACCTCTCATTTTATATTAATGACCAAATGCTAACTTATCTTCTCTTCAATGCATTAAATAAAACCTCGTGTAATTTGGATTGGTTGTAAGCCCTCGTGATTATTATGGGCTGCTGACTACATATATATATTCCTTGATCAAATTTGAGTCTAACTAATTTTTGAGAGTTTACTACTTGATCACCAAAAGAAGGATATTGAAGATGTGGGAGTTAAAGATAGCCGAAGGTGATGGCCCATATTTGTATAGTACAAACAACTTTGTTGGTAGACAATTTTGGGAGTTTAATCCGGACGCTGGAACTGTTGAGGAGAAGCAAGAAGTCGAAAGGATTCGTCTGAACTACAAAAATAATCGAAGAAATGGAGGATTTCATGCCTGTGGTGATCTCCTCATGCGGAGGCAGGTAATAAACACGTAAATTTTCAAATTAACTCTTTCTGTGGCCGTTTCCATGCTGATAATGATCGTACATATTGAATAGCTAATAAAGGAAAATGGAATAGATCTTATGAGCACAGCTCCAATGAGAATACGAGAAGGCGAACAAGTTAGCTTTGAAGCAGTAACAGCTTCAGTAAAGAAAGCTGTCAGACTACACCGTGCCATCCAAGCAAAAGACGGACACTGGCCAGCTGAAAATGCTGGCCCCATGTTTTTTACTCCTCCACTTGTAAGCATATATAATTTGTACAAATGGGTCATTTTAACCAGAAACTACTATTAATTAAATTGAATTCGGTTTCATTCTGTTGAAGCATAATGTGGTTTCATATGAACATTTGGCATCTTAGACCAGTTGATGTTCAGATATTGGATATACATTGGTTTTACCTGCCCATGCCATTATGCAGTGGCGGTACTAAAGGGGGGCAAGGGGTCAAATGCCCCCCTCAAAATTTAAATTTTGTCATGTATTTTTAAATTTTTTTATAGATTTTTAAAATTTTCCTATAGGTTTTTAACATTTTGCCCCCTTTTTGATGTATTTTTCATGAATTTTCTACTTTTGCCCCATCTGGGATTTTTTTTGGTAACGCCTCTGCCATTATGAAGCTGCAATAAACAAGAACCATCAAATATATTGCTATATTTCAATTATGATTAGCACCGTTAATGTACATAATGTAATTGTTCCCTTTGATTGCAGGTAATTGCTTTATACATCAGTGGTACCATTAACTCTGTATTGACAGCAGAACACAAGAAAGAGATGATAAGGTACTTTTACAATCATCAGGTTAGCAATCAAACCCTTTCTTCATCAATCTCTGCTTTTGCCCTGCCAAAAATGAATCATGCCGGGTTTTAGAAGTTTTTTTTTTTTTTATATTAACTTTTGGTAGTTCTCCCCATAAAGCTTGAACTCTAGGAATACTGGATTAGTTTTACATTTCGACACTTTTTATCATTAGTTTTTATATTAATTTTCGGTAGTTCTCCCCATAAAGAACGCAATTTTTTTAAAATACTTCAAGTGCTCTTACATTTGCAGAATGAAGATGGCGGATGGGGGTTTTACATCGAAGGACACAGCACGATGATTGGAAGTGCATTGAGTTATGTAGCTTTGCGAATATTAGGAGAGGGAGAAGATGATGGAGATGGTGCAATCTCTAGAGGTCGCAAATGGATACTAGACCATGGTGGTGCAAGCTCTATTCCGTCTTGGGGAAAGGTTTATCTTGCGGTAAGTTTTAGCTCGATATCCTACTTGTTGGAAAAAATACCTGCTGTGATAATGCGGATTACCATTTATGAATTCTTAATTAAACTTGTAAGCTCACACACCTAACCCAATAACAAGCCACACAAGAAATGAATGAAATAACAAGAAATTCCTACAATATGACCTGCAATTTAGACAAGCTATCTCTCCTTGACAAAACCTCTGATCTAAGATCACCCTGGTCATTTAGTAGAACTATTTCCCTTGAATCTACAGTTCAAAATTTGGTAACGATCCAACGGTAACGAATCCATAACATGAATTCTCCCAGGGTTGCATCACCCTTGGCTCTAGAAATTTCCCTACTGCAAGACAAAATTTATCTATATATACAGTTTAAGATAAATTCAATAGTAGCATGTGCTATGCATTCTCCAGATTATATTTTACAGTTATCTCAAAAAATCTAGTTAATCACAGATCGAATTTCATTCTCTTACGTATACAGGTGCTCGGAGTGTATGAATGGGAGGGTTGCAACCCATTACCACCCGAATTTTGGCTGTTCCCATCAGTGTTCCCTTTTCACCCAGGTAAGTATAAAAAATTAAGTTGTTTACTGCTACTTCCAATGAACTTTCCTTTATATTGTATTCATAAGCAACTTTGGAAACAAATTATTTAGTTGCTATTGAAGCTTGGTCTTGCTCACTTCTTTCTCATGTTTAACCAGCCGAGATGTGGTGCTACTGTCGGACAACCTACATGCCAATGTCGTATCTATATGGCAAAAAGATCCAAGGACCGATCACACATCTTGTTTCGTCATTAAGAAAGGAGATTCACCCCACTCCTTTTGAGGATATAAATTGGAATAAACAGCGGAATAATTGTTGCAAGGTTGATGCCCTTTTAATTATCTTTCTTAACACTCCAGATATCTACAAAATAATTTCCTTTTTATTTATGGAATTTGATGCATTCTCTACACAAGAAGTACCGAGTTTGAATAATATATTTTGGCAGGAGGACTTCTACTATCCACATTCATTTCTTCAAGATGCGTTGTGGCATAGTCTTCACTATCTTTCTGAGCCGGTTCTCAAATATTGGCCATTTTCTAAGCTAAGAGACAAATCTCTTGATAGAGTTGTTGAACTAATGCGTTATGAATCTGAGGAGACTAGATACATGACCATAGGATGTGTCGAAAAGGTATGCTAGCTTCTCCAACAAAACCAAAAAGGAAAAAAGCTAATTAGATATGATGCCTTATCAGAAATATTGATAATTGAAATTTCCTCTGTTTTGTACAGAGTCTACAAATGATGTGTTGGTGGGCGGAAAACCCAAATGGGGATGAATTCAAATATCACCTAGCCCGAGTACCTGATTACTTATGGATTGCAGAAGATGGAATGACAATGCACAGTTTTGGTAGTCAAGTATGGGATTGTTCTCTTGCGATTCAAGCAATTCTTGCAAGTAATATGCCTGAGGAATATGGTGATTGTCTCAAAAAAGGACACTTCTTTTTAAAAGAATCACAGGTAGTTTCCTTGCAGTATGCATGACTTGTTAATTATTCAAGTGTTTATAGGTACCCGTATCATGCAACCAAATTATATGCAGGTAAAAGAAAATCCATCAGGAGACTTCACTCAAATGTGTCGACAGTTCACAAAAGGATCGTGGACTTTCTCGGATCAAGATCAAGGGTGGACTGTCTCAGATTGTACGGCTGAAGCACTAAAGGTAAATGTAAACAGAACTGGGATTTCCTTTATGCAAATTTATACAGTTTTGGTTCAAAAAACCAAATAAAGTATCACTTATTTCATCTTGCAGTGTCTACTCTTACTATCTCATATGCCAAAAGAAGTTTCTGGAGAGAAATATGACACTGCCCGCCTATATGATGCAGTGAATGTGCTTCTTTACATGCAAGTAAGACATATTTAATATGTATTTTTAGAAATAAATGCTTCATTCGTCCCAATATAAGTGTCCATTTTCAAAAGTAGCCAATTGATTTTACCATTCTATTCTTAATACACTTTTTCATGAAATCAACTCCAAAACTATTTGCAAAAACTATGGATAAAACTATCAGCTACTACAGTTAATGGACATAATATCTATTAGTAATTCCTAAAAGTATGTGTTATTTCAAACTAGACTTCTGATTTGGGACGAAAAAGGTATTTAACACACGTCCATGTAGCCTCTCGAAATTTGATTTCGTTATCTTTTAGATTGGTTATATTATTGTTACTCATAGTTTTTTTTTTTTTTGTATAGCATTGGTAAGAAATAATAACATTTCTGCCTTTTTCTTATGTTCATTCAGAGTCCAATAAGTGGGGGATTTGCTGTTTGGGAACCACCAATTCCAAAACCATTTCTACAGTTACTTAATCCTTCAGAAATTTTTGCAGATATTGTTGTTGAAAAAGAGTAAGTGTCCACATCATTTGTTATAGCCCTTTTATCATTTGCATACACATAATGACTTAACATATAGCTGGTTATTTTAGACATGTGGAGACGACAGCTTCCATCATTGGAGTTCTAGTAGACTTTAATCGTGTCTATCCAAGACACAGAAAGGAAGAAATAACAGTTGCCATTTCTGAAGGAATACGCTATCTTGAAGAAACACAATGGAATGATGGTTCATGGTAATTAAACCCGGCTAACTAGTCCATCTGTCCAATATCTAGTGATATATTTCGTTTCATCTTATACCTTCTAGACATGGTTCTTAATCTCTTTATGGGACTTGTCTGACTTAATAGGTACGGCTACTGGGGAGTATGCTTCATCTACGGAACATTCTTTGCCCTTAGGGGTTTAAGTTGTACCGGACAGACATATGAAAATAACAATGCAGTCCGTAAGGGTGTTAAATTCTTACTTTCAATACAGAACGAAGAGGGAGGTTGGGGTGAGAGCCACATATCTTGCCCTACTGAGGTATGATTTATAAATAAGCTCACAAAACGCTCAATTTGTTATAGTTTTTAGAGGTATGCTACAACCCGTGTACACGGGGAAGTAGGATTACCATACTACAAGTTGTTCCTTATCTAATGTAGCGGGGCCCGGTTAAGACAACCGACTACCCTGTTGTAATTAGGCCCTCACATTTGGATGGTGTTTGGATGGTGGGGGCACGTTCTATTCGACAATTACCATTCGAAAAATATAATTCTAATGTATCCCCTCTGTTTCGATTGGTCATCAAGGTATATACACCTTTGGATGGAAACAGGACAAATTTGGTCCAAACCTCATGGGCTATGCTTGGTCTTATGTTTGGTGGACAGGTTAGTTTCCATGATATACTTTAAAGGTTTATTGAAGCTCATCCTTTACTAATCCTACTTAATTTGAAATGACTAGGTGGATAAAGATCCAATGCCATTGCATAAAGCAGCTAAACTATTGATCAATGCCCAAATGGATAACGGAGATTTTCCTCAGCAGGTAATATAAAATGAATCTAATAATTTAAGCCGACCAATTCATCTGCACGATTTATGTAAACTTATTAATTAGAGCATGTTTGTCTGTTTGACATATACGGGAGTTTTTTTAGAAAGTTGGATACCTTTTATTGATATATAAAATAAATAAAAGGTAGGATCCCCAACATTTAAAAAACAAATATAATTGGATACCTTTTTATGCTATTTGCGTTATAAGTTAGGTATTTTTTAATTTTATTTTATTGTATTTTAGGAAATTACTGGAGTCTACATGAAGAACTGTTTGTTGCTTTATGCACAATACAAGAACATCTTTCCACTATGGGCACTAGGGGAGTATCGCAGACGTCTTTGGTATCAATGCCCAAACAAAACTAGCTAGAATTATGCATGATATTAATTCTAGCCATGTATATTCAAATCATACAAATACAAATTTCATATATGGGGTAATACTTGTATAAGGTGATAGGCTTGTCATAATGTCCGAATAAGTTCAAAACAATGTATCCCACGGTGACAATTATGAATCCTTGATGAATGGTATACGTCTATAAATCTTCCCAGCCTCTTCTAAATTGTAACACCCCGAGCTAGGCTCGAAATGCACCGAAAAGCATGACACAAGATGAAATTATCGTAGAACCAGACTATATGAATTCAAAAGGATTCCGTGAACCCAACATTTAAAATATAATGTCACAAAAGCATAAGGAGCATACAACCATCAAAAGTTTACAAAATAACATCCAAAGATGGCTAATGATCCTAAGCAAGTCTCATCAACGGGTAATGAATCACGGATCCATGGTCATAGTTCAACTTCTAGCAATGCACATCAAGCTCTTGGGTTCTCTTGGTTACCTGAACAGTGTACTAAACAATGTCAACACTAGGTTGGTGAGTTCGTAGGAAAGAAATGTCGAGAACAAGTACCAATGTCATCCATAACATAAGCAAGTATAAAGAACGAGAAATTGGATAACAATAAGTATCTAGCAAGTTCTATGACTTCTCACATGTACACAATGTCCCTCAATTGTCCTCATGTCGTCCATAAATGTCATCAAGTACTCATGTACCCGTATAATGTCATCAAGCACTTAAAGTGTCCGTTTATATTGTCCTCATGTCCATCATGTCCATCATTGTTCTCAACACATCACAAATTGTTCATCAATGACCATCAAAGTCCACAACATCACCAAAACACCATGTGCATACACTTCATACGATACTACTTTTGAGAAATCATATATGCTTATATATAGGGTCACCCGCAGCCTTCCCACCACATCTACAACCTTTCAAAGGTA
Organism: Erigeron breviscapus; assembly: GCA_034093135.1. Taxonomy (NCBI): domain Eukaryota; kingdom Viridiplantae; phylum Streptophyta; class Magnoliopsida; order Asterales; family Asteraceae; genus Erigeron; species Erigeron breviscapus. The sequence goes on along the minus strand of CM067175.1, from coordinate 62,488,830 downwards.
TTACCCTCTTCCATGTATGCACAACTATCCTAATAATCACTTAAACAATAACACACAATAACAATACCACAATCAAATAGTCATACGTCAAACAATTCAATCAAACGATCATTCAATCAACAATGTAATCATGCACGCATGCACACTTTTCAGCCCGACTCTTAAAAGAGTAAGGGAACTACGAAAACTCACCTTGGCCTTGGGATATCAAGTTTAGAACAATACACAAACGTCAAATGATCACAAATGCTCACGACCTATCATTACAACATCAACCCATCACAAGGTATCCCAAACAGTAAAGTCTAGCTAGTTAAACTATGCCACAATCCCCCAAAGATGCTTTAGAAGTGATACAAGAACGTTTAAACGATCAATGAAGAGTTTTGGTTAAACATGGTTCAATGACTTAGCACCCAAAATTTGACATGAAAATCAAAGTGTTTAGAAATGTGTTTAATCAATTTTGTTGACCTTAAAATGATGATATAAGACTAATAAACAAGCTTTGGATCATTGAAAGTCGACCGATAACCGAACGAAAATGCTACGGAGAAGACAGCGATTGGCGGATGATCTGGCGGATGATATGATGAACACGGATCATCCGCCAATTCCTGAAGATCATCGGCATATTCTGAAGAACAACAAACGGGTTTTTACCTAAAAATCGACAACCTTAGAAGCCAAATCCGATTACCAAACTTTAACACAACATATTTCTAGTATAACTAAGTACAAAAATCAGTTCCTTTTCACAACCCACTTCCAAAATCACCAAATCCTCTTTTAACACCAATTACTCAATAAAAACCAAATCAATCTAAAGATTTGACCAAGAACTCTTATGATTTGACCTAGGAACATGATTAACTACATAAAATGATGAATTAAATTTAGAAAACACTTACCACAACTGTAACATTTGTAAAAAAATTGACCAGATTTGACTTGCAATTTAATGTAAATGATTTTCGTGAATTAATGTAAATTCTCGAGCGTATTGTCGTGTTGTAACGTAACGTGGAATTTATTTATGTATACGAATTCGGTTTGGCGTTTAAATGATTAACGTTTAGCTATTGGTCGAAATTAGCGGAGCGAGGGCCTACCATTTTGGAACATAGGCCGGCCCCAACCCCTCCCCCCTTTCCTTTCCCTTTTCATTTCTTTCAATTTCTTTCTTTCTCTTTTCTCTCCAAAAGTAAACACCAAAGCACATCCTTCTTCTCTCTAAATTCTTGGATTATCGATTGTTGTTGGGGCTAGATTAGTGATAAATACTTCATCATCATCATCAACTAAACATCATATCAAAGGATCAAACCTCCAAGTGCAAGAAATCTCCATTTTTAGGTCAAATTCGGGTTTAAAGGCTTTTGGAAGATTTGGTAAGTAAAAACTATCTCATATTAACCATTTTATGTTATTGAACATGTCTCTAGTCAAATCTAAACGATTTTGAGTCTTGAATCGAGTCAAAAACATTCAAGACTCAAAAACGGATTTGAGTCATTTAGGGTTTTGAAATGGGTCATGAATGATTTTGGAGAAGAAATGATGTTATGGATCGAAATCTTTAGATGGGTTGTGTTCATTTGAGTTTGTTTATGTCCAAATGTGTGGATTTAAGCTTGAAATCGGGTCCTAGATCCTCCTTGGTCGTCTATGGAGTCAAAATGGGTGTTTTGGGGGTGTTTGGCTCGTGCTGGTGCTGAACTGGGTGGGTTGCGGCGCAACTAGACAAGTTGCGGCGCAACTTAAATGACTGTTTTTCTGTTGCGGCGCAATCCTAAGTTGCGGCGCAATTGGGGGCCTTAATCACTTAACTTTTTCCTAGCTTCGGTTCTAGCATCCTAGGATCGTCCCGACCTTTCCAGAATGTCCTCTTATGACCTTATTGGTGCCCTACACAAGATAAACCATTCGTTCAAAGTCGTGAGTCACTTTTGAAACCAAACTTGAGATTTTAACTCAAACTATATATATATACATATATCTTTTGATCCGTAAGTCCGTTTTAGACGTATGACCTATCGTTGGAATCGTGAGAGAGTCTACTTTCTCATGGTATCATCCTTTCGAAGTGAATCCATTTCCATTTCTAAAAATGTCTTGTCAAAGTGTCCTTGATTATGTTCGGTTAAGCCAATAAGACGTTTGAGGGTTATGACATAACCAAATCGAGCCCCGATTGTCATCCAAAGTTGAATTTCATTTCTAAAACTCCAATTTGAGTTTGACTCGTAGTTGTAATATGTGTACTTGATAGGTGATGCACACGAAGCGATTGTTGGACGTTTATAGTTTGACTTTAACTTGATGTAGCCGCTCAAGGTGAGTTTCGTAACCCCCCTACTCAAATGAGATTCGGGCTGAAAAGTGTACGTACTTGTTTGATTGTTGATTGATTGATTCGGATGATGTTTTGACTTAGCGCTTGTTTGATTATGTTTCGATTATGAATATATGTTGTGGTTTGGATAGTTGTACATACATGGAAGACGATTATACCTTCAATGAGTTGTAGATGTGGTGGGAAGGCTGCGGGTGACCCTATAGATAAGCATCTATGGTTCCTTGAAAGTAGAATCGTATGAAGTGTATGTGCATTGTGTTGATGTTAATGGAAAACGTTTTTATATGGAACGGGACATAGGATCTTGCATGATAATATTTCCCCCATAACGTATTATAGATTTGTGATTGTGATAACGAGTAAGTCCACGATTAGTGGCATAACGTAAAGTCCATGTTGATGGCATAACGAGTAAGTCCACGATTAGTGGCATAACGTAAAGTCCATGTTGATGGCATAACGAGTAAGTCCACAATTGTGGCATAACGTTGTTAACGATATTGTTTAACGTGTATATTGTATATGAATGTTTAGTTGTAACGTTAACGTTGACTTGTATTGATTTGTGATAACGTGACACCCTTTTAGGGTTTTCCTTGGACGTGATTAGGTATTTTAATCCTCGTATATCGTTAACGGTTGTTATCCCGACACTTGTTTCCCTATTACTTGTCCCTACGAACTCACCAACTTTATGTTGACCCGTTTTAGTGCACTTTTCAGGTGAACAGGTTAGAATTAAGGACATATTGGATGATTGTTGGCTTGATTATGTTAGACTTGGACTTCTTGGATCCGTGATTCATTATTTCCCGATTAGGGGTTATGCTTATGTGTGATCCGATATTTGTATTCGTGAATGTTTTGTATGGATTATTAAATCCTATTTATGCATTTAGTTTTACTCTACATAATTTTCATGTCGTGCTGTGCTTTTCTTATGATACCCCATGATTCCGCCTTGTTGGGGTGTTACAACAACTTCCTTGTTGACTTAAATCTGAAATTCTAGCTAGATGGGAGGTTTTCTTGTACTTTGAAACTTCAATTCTTGATATGATATGTAGAAGATGATAAGGATAATGAATCTAGTGTAAATCTTGTTCAAATTGGTAATAAATGATGCATTAATGTAGAGAGAGAGGGATGGATGTTGGTGTTCTTGCAAGAGTTTTAGAGAGAGAGTGAGAGATGGAGAATGAATGGATGAAAAGGGGGATGGGTGTAAGGATAGGGTTGGGTGGAAGAATTGGGTAAATGGGTCATGGGTTGGGTATGGGTCAACCCAAGAAGGATCCATTTAACTTTCTATTTAATTTAAATGTCATCTCATATTGTAAAATCGATTAGTACTATCAAATGATCTCGACTAGCATATAATCTCAAATTAAACGGTAAATTGATCTACATGAACACATTGCACTTAATTGAATCACAAATTGCACTTGAAATATATTGGCTAACTTAATAATTAGTCAAATTGTACACGCGGTCAAAGAGTCAAAAATCACAATTGTTACATCATTCCCCCGTTAAGGGAATTTCGTCCCGAAATTCGATAGAACCCTAATCACTAAACAAATGCGGGTATTTAGACCTCATAAAGTCTTCCCGCTCCCAAGTGAATTCGGCTCCACGTCTAGCATGCCATCGGACTTTGACTATCGTGTAACGTTTGTTCTTCAATTTCTTGACCTCACGTTCCATATCTCTACCGGCTCTTCAACAAAATTGAGCTTTTTGTCCACTTGAATCTCGTTCATAGGCACATGTAGTGTAGGATCCGCCAAGCACTTTCTTAAGTTACAAATATGAAACACGTCATGCACACCACTAAGTTCTTGAGGTAGCTTTAATCGGTATGCCACTTTGCCCACTCGTTCAATGATCTCAAAAGGCCCAATGTATCTTGGTCCAAGCTTGCCTCTCTTTACAAAACGGACAACACCTTTCCATGGGGAGACTTTCAAAAGCACATGCTCACCAACATTGAACTCCAATGGTCTACGCCTCACATCGGCGTATTTCTTTTGTCTCTCGCGGGCCAATTGTAATCTCTCCTTAATTTGAGAAATCACTTTCGTGGTTTCAACCACTATTTCCGTCCCAATGAGTTGGCTTTCACCAATATCCGCCCAAGCGAGTGGTGAACGACACTTTCTACCGTAAAGTGCCCTAAATGGAGCCATTTGAATACTCGCATGGTAACTATTATTATATGAGAGCTCAACTAATGGTAAATGATCTTCCCAACTTCCACCAAAGTCAATAGCACAAGCCCTCAACATGTCTTCAAGTGTTTGAATGGTTCTCTCGGTTTGTCCATCCGTTTGAGGATGAAACGCCATACTCATGTCGAGTTGAGTACCCATTGCTTGTTGAAAGGCTTTCCAAAAATTTGAGTTGAACCGGGTATCTCTATCGGAGATGATAGAAACCGGAACTCCATGCTTAGACACCACTTCTTTAATGTACAAGCGCGCCATGGTGTCAAACTTATCGGTCTCACGAATGGCTAAGAAGTGAGCCGATTTTGTCAACCGATCCACAATCACCCATATAGTATCACGACCACTTCTTGTCTTCGGTAACTTCGTGATGAAGTCCATTGCAATCCGTTCCCATTTCCATTCCGGTGTCACCGGTTGCACCAATAAATCGGGTGGCTTATTATGATCGGCTTTCACTTGTAAGCAAGTAAGGCACTCACTCACATATTTAGCCACATCACGTTTCATGCCCGACCACCAATAAAAGTCCTTCATATCAAAGTACATCTTATCCGAGCCCGGATGGACCGAATAAGCCGGCTTATGGGCTTCATTCATAAAAAATGTTCTCAAATTGCCAAAAATGGGAACCCAAAGCCTTTCAACTAGGTATAGCCCATTGTCTTCTTTCCTATCAAATTGTTGCTCCATGCCATCTAACCCTTCATTACCAAAGTTCTCCGGTAAAGTTGCTTGTACTTGAGCTTCTATGATTTGGTCAAGAATACTTTGCCCCACCGTGAGACTCATGGCTCTTACTCTTCTCGGCTTGACCCTTTCCTTTCTACTCAATGCATCGGCTACGACATTAGCTTTGCCCGGATGGTAGCGAATATCACAATCATAATCGCTAAAAAGTTCGAGCCATCTTCTTTGTCTCATATTCAACTCACTTTGATTAAAAATATGTTGAAGACTTTTATGATCGGTGTAGATCACACATTTGGTGCCATAAAGGTAATGTCTCCAACACTTCAAAGCGAAAACAACCGCTCCCAATTCCAAATCATGAGTGGGGTAGTTTTCTCATGCACTTTAAGTTGACGGGAGGCATAAGCAATGACTTTGCCCCATTGCATAAGTACACACCCCAATCCTTGACCCGAAGCATCACAATATACCACAAAATCCTCCACTCCATCCGGAAGACTCAAGATTGGTGCATCACACAAGATGTCCTTGAGAGTTTGAAAGGCAAATTCTTGCTTCTCATCCCACTCAAACTTCCTCTCTTTTTGAGTCAAAAGAGTGAGTGGTTATCTTGGAGAAATTTTCAATGAACCTTCGATAATAGCCCGCCAAACCAAGAAATTGACGAATCTCGGATGGCGTCTCGGGTCGCCTCCAATTCTTGACCGCTTCAATCTTGCTAGGATCTACATGAATCCCATCTTTGCTAACCACATGACCAAGGAAATAAACTTCTTCCAACCAAAACTCGCATTTAGAAAATTTCGCATACAACTTCTCTTTTCTAAGCAATTCTAGCACTTCACGCAAATGTTCGTCATGATCTTCCTTTGTTTTTGAATAAACAAGTATGTCATCAATAAAGACAATGACAAACTTGTCCAAGTATGGTCGACACACCCGGTTCATCAAATCCATGAACACCGCCGGTGCATTAGTCAACCCAAACGGCATAACGGTAAATTCGAAAGTGACCATACCTTGTACGGAACGCCGTCTTTGGTATGTCATCTTCATGAACTCTAAGTTGATGATAACCCGAACGGAGATCGATCTTTGAGAAATATTTGACACCTTGCAATTGATCAAATAGGTCATCGATTCTAGGAAGTGGATACCGGTTCTTCACCGTAAGCTTGTTCAATTCCCGTTAGTCGATACACATCCTAAAAGACCCATCCTTCTTCTTCACAAACAAAATAGGAGCTCCCCAAGGCGATTGACTAGGACGAATGAACCCTTTCACTTGAAGTTCCTTGAGTTGAGATTCTAATTCTTGCATTTCTGTCAAGGCAAGTCTATATGGAGCTTTAGCCACGGGCGCGGCTTCGGGAATCAAATTGATACGAAAGTCAAGTTGACGAGATGGGGGTAGACCCGGTAGATCATCCGGAAAGACATCGGAAAAGTCACGAACGATAGGAACGGTTTTCAATTCTACCTTTGTGACGGTAGCACTAAAAACCTTGGAACTAGAGGAATCGGATGTTTCACCTTGAACTCTAAGAACTTTACCGTTAGACAACGGTATTTTGACCACTCTTTCACCACAATCAATGACCGCATTAACCGCCGTCATCCAATCCATACCCACAATGATGTCAAAGCTTCCAATATCGAAAGGCATAAGATCAATGAAAAATTTGACGTCGTTTAAAGTCAAGATACAATCACGAAGTACTTGACTAAGTCTAGTTAGAGCACCATTGACCATTTCAATATCAAGCACATAGTTTAAGGCACAAGGATGGACATCTATCAAAGGAACGAAACTATGGGACACGAAGTTATAATCGGCTCCAGAATCAAATAACACCGTGGCATAATGACTGTTAAGAAGAAATGTACCTGCCACCACATTTGGATCGTTGCGGGCTTCATTAGCATTCACCGCAAAGGCTCTCCCCCTAGGTTGCACTTGATGGCCTTGTTGGCCACGGTTTTGGTTAGGACCGGCGATTTGAAGTTGGTTTGGATGAACCGCCACTTGAACATTTTGTCCCACCCATTGAGGACAAGTATTATGATAATGATCGGTGCTTCCACATTCATAACAAGCTCCCCGTTGGCCCCTTTAATAGTTAGCTTGAGGAGGAAGGGCTTGGAGAGGAACCGCATGTGTAGGAGCCACCCTCGGGGCCCTACAATCTCTAGCAAGATGACCGATTTGATTGCAATTATGGCATGTCCCACAAGGAGTGGTGGGAGCATGATGTCGAGAGCATCTATTACAAAGTGGATGAGGACCCACATAAACCTTCTTTGTCAGTTTAACCACCGCAAACACTTTTCTTTTATTAGGGCGTTTGGGGTCAAACCTACCCGCTTTCTTCACTCCACTAGATTTCGGTACATCTTTTCTTTTAGTTGAAGCCTTGCTCAACTCACCACTTCTTAGTAAATCCTCGGTAACACTACCGGCACGGTTAATGGCTTCCGTCAAAGTGGTAGGCATGATATTATTCACCAAGTGTCGGACTTGTGGAGTCAAGCCCATAACAAACTTTTCAATGGCACGAGGCTCGGGAGACACCAAGTGTGGTATAAGAGTTGACAAATCTTGAAATCGCCGAATGTATCCCTTATAGTCTGCCCCATTCATTTGGAGTTGAATGAACTCCAATGTTAGAGTTTGGAGCTCATAGGGAGGACAAAATCTCTCCTTCACCAAAATCTTGAATTGGTCCCAAGGTATAGCATTGCCCGCACCCGCTTCTTTGTTCCACCAACTCAATGCATCACCCTTAAACATACCGGTTGCATAAGTAACTTGGTCATCATAGGTACAATGGCTCCTAGCAATTACCGCCTCAATCTCTTCAAACCACCTTATACATGCCGTGGGACCCCCACTCCCATCATACTCCGGGGCTCCACAACTCTTAAAGTCTTTGAAAGTGCATCCTTGACGATACACTCCGTGTTGATTGAACATTGGAACATAGTTGTCTTGCATTATCGGTGCCTCTTCTTCTTCCACCACTACCGGTTGAACACCTTCATTGTTCACATTCACTTGAGTTTCAACATTTGGCACAAGATTGTTGGGTGCTTGGAGAGATGCCTTGACTTGGGCAACTATAGTAGGCATGATGTTTGTGACCGCTTGAGCGATCGCGGTTGCCAAGTCGGGTGTTGGTGCTTCACCACCACCTTGAACTCTCTCTTGACCTCTTCCTCGGCCCCTACCTCGGCCTCTACCACCACCTCTACCTCTACCACCACCACGACCTCTTCCTTGAACTTTCGGCTCCGGTCTTTCTTGAGAGTTTTCCCTATAAGTGGTCCCGGCTCTTCTTGGTGTCACCATTACTATAAGACCAGGTCGAACACAAGGACTTTGAAAGCAATTGTTAAAATTAAGTAATTCAAATGAAAGGGGGTTTTGTGACCGAATTGTCACTTTGCTCAACTTAAAGTAAAAGAAGAATAATTAAATCCGGTATTACCGGGGCAGGGATCGTCCTCAAATGATAGAAAAAGGATTTTATGACAATAATAATTAAAAGGTATCCATCTTGATTTCGCTCGACAACATGTTAAGATTGCACATAAGTGAAGTTCAAATCCAAATTAAGTTGATTAAATAACCGAGACTCAAACCAAGCACCAACCCCGTACCCGTTAAGTTAATGGCATAGTTTGACTCTCTTGTTAAACCAGTTTAATTACAAAGACCGGTACCCCAAGACATCTTTTATAACTTTCCTAATCAAACAATTGTTTTGGTTATTGAAATAACAATTATACATATCGATTGTACCCAACCGTTAACACATTTCTCCCTATTATCAATGAACGATTATCTACCGTACCCATCATAGACCCAATGTTTGTACCCAAACAATCAAAATGATATAAGTATAATCCAAATCCGATACACTCTCTAGTTATTGATTGGGTTTGTATACAGGTGATACCATCGGTTTTCCCTCCACCCAATCAACTCCCATTAAACATATCGGATTTTGATGTGTAATATCGAGTTTATAAATTTTTAAACAAGTAATACCAAATAACGACTACCACACACTATTGGGCAGTGGACCCAATCGTATATAGTATAGCTAAGTGGTAAGACCAGGTCGAACACAAGGACTTTGAAAGCAATTGTTAAAATTAAGTAATTCAAATGAAAGGGGGGTTTTGTGACCGAATTGTCACTTTGCTCAACTTAAAGTAAAAGAAGAATAATTAAATCCGGTATTACCGGGGCAGGGATCGTCCTCAAATGATAGAAAAAGGATTTTATGACAATAATAATTAAAAGGTATCCATCTTGATTTCGCTCGACAACATGTTAAGATTGCACATAAGTGAAGTTCAAATCCAAATTAAGTTGATTAAATAACCGAGACTCAAACCAAGCACCAACCCCGTACCCGTTAAGTTAATGGCATAGTTTGACTCTCTTGTTAAACCAGTTTAATTACAAAGACCGGTACCCCAAGACATCTTTTATAACTTTCCTAATCAAACAATTGTTTTGGTTATTGAAATAACAATTATACATATCGATTGTACCCAACCGTTAACACATTTCTCCCTATTATCAATGAACGATTATCTACCGTACCCATCATAGACCCAATGTTTGTACCCAAACAATCAAAATGATATAAGTATAATCCAAATCCGATACACTCTCTAGTTATTGATTGGGTTTGTATACAGGTGATACCATCGGTTTTCCCTCCACCCAATCAACTCCCATTAAACATATCGGATTTTGATGTGTAATATCGAGTTTATAAATTTTTAAACAAGTAATACCAAATAACGACTACCACACACTATTGGGCAGTGGACCCAATCGTATATAGTATAGCTAAGTGGTAAGACCAGGTCGAACACAAGGACTTTGAAAGCAATTGTTAAAATTAAGTAATTCAAATGAAAGGGGGGTTTTGTGACCGAATTGTCACTTTGCTCAACTTAAAGTAAAAGAAGAATAATTAAATCCGGTATTACCGGGGCAGGGATCGTCCTCAAATGATAGAAAAAGGATTTTATGACAATAATAATTAAAAGGTATCCATCTTGATTTCGCTCGACAACATGTTAAGATTGCACATAAGTGAAGTTCAAATCCAAATTAAGTTGATTAAATAACCGAGACTCAAACCAAGCACCAACCCCGTACCCGTTAAGTTAATGGCATAGTTTGACTCTCTTGTTAAACCAGTTTAATTACAAAGACCGGTACCCCAAGACATCTTTTATAACTTTCCTAATCAAACAATTGTTTTGGTTATTGAAATAACAATTATACATATCGATTGTACCCAACCGTTAACACATTTCTCCCTATTATCAATGAACGATTATCTACCGTACCCATCATAGACCCAATGTTTGTACCCAAACAATCAAAATGATATAAGTATAATCAATAATTACCATTAAAGACACACATATACCACCAATCAATTCAAGATAAATTAAAAGGAAGAAATACGCCAAGATCACGATATAACGTTAAATGAAATCAACATTGAATTATAAAAATTGTGCAATCCTTACATATTTTCTCACTCCATCAAGATGGATGATAAAATATTTAGCTACTCATATTTTGACTAACACCAACACGAACAATAAATTTGGAAATTGAAGAAAACATAATTCTGCCAAACAATGAATCCAAACCAAAACTCCAAAAGTAATTGTTCGTAACAATTAATAAATCTTTAACAATTTGCTTAACCAAATGTTCGAAATAAAATAAAGAAAAGAAATCGACCAGTTGCCTGCTTGATTTGACTGACTGAATTTCGGCTCCTTATGTCTCACGCACCAAAACAAAAGCAAGGCTTTTACGGCTGCCCTTATGCACCGACTCCTCTCCACAAAACTCGACCGACCTCCAAAAGTAATAGATAGATACTATATATTTGATTTTGGGGTTAACTCTTTGAAAGCCCACGTGAGGTTATCCAAACCCAAAATTCAATCTTTATTGTAAATTTCATAAAATGGACCTGTTTTTCTCTTGCCTTCCTTTTCCAGCCGAGCCCAATTAATGGTTGTCCCATTAGTCTTCTAAAACATATTTTGGTGCAGTAGCCCATGCGACTTATTTTCTGACCAAATATTGTACTCGATATTTATGCTGCGATGATGCATCACATTCTTCTTCTTACAAGCTTTAGTCCATTTTCTTCCGGATAAAACTCTTTATTTAGCACATTTCACTTCAAAACGTCGTTTTCTCCAGAATTATGTCACAATACCTGTTAATATCACGAAACACTAACAAATACCATAAACGCACCAAATGTATACGAAAACGACTCGAAAACCACTTAAAAACAACTAATAAAGATGTGGGAAAATGGTATAAAATAAGGCATATCAAATCCCCCCACACTTAAGCTTTGCTTGTCCTCAAGCAATTCCAAGCTTCAAAACTCAATTTACCTTGGTACATATGGGAATAACATTACAGTAATAAAAAAGAAGCTAAACCATCATTGAAAATGAAACGAGATGGTTAGGTAGTTTTAATCTTAAATGAAAACTGGAATGTTTGACAATACTTGACTGATACACAAGCCTCAATAACACGACTAAGCACAAAAGAATCGAATCAGTGATATCTCGTCTATCCTACTCCAACTAACTTACTTTTGGGGTTGAATATTAGAATAATCACTCATTGCCTAGTCGTGATGCATACTCTTTTACCATAGGCTTGTACTAGGTTCGTTCCTTCACCATCATGATGCAAGCACCACAACGTTAATCAGAAGAGGTCTTTAAGGGTTTTAATGAACTATGAGGCTAAACAAGGTATTTAAAAGGGTGTGGAAATTTGGGATAACAAAGAGTGTTAAAAAGAAATAACACAACATTTAACAAACTTTTTACAAAATAGTCTAATCCATAAATCCCATGTCATCAGTTGCCAACGGTCCAAAACCCGAGAAGTTGTCCCGACAATACCCCCAATAGAACGATTAAAAACCGACACCATTGTGGTGTATGACAATCAAACAACTCCATCAACCAAGACTAACCATGTTGGCTTAAACGAACGTGCCAACCCAAGAATAACAACTTAAAATTATAGCATTCTAAGATCCTTTTGTTGGTTATAACTTACGAACCAACTAATAAAAATGATTTGACAAAAAGTGAGAAATACCAACTGACAGCCCAAGCTCTTTTCATTTTTTTTTCTATTTTTTTTCTTTTCTGTTTTTCAATTCTTTTATTCTTTTTCTCTTTTTTTGTGAGCTACTTTTACTCTGACTAATTGGTATTCTCTTAAATAATATTGAAACAGTGACAAATCATCTACTCATATGCTCAAATGAACGATCCAGACTTTATCCAAACAAACATGACGAAATCAATCTATTCTCAATAACCGAGAATATCGCAACCCGACATAAAGGACAACCCCAAACCATCCACTAGCATAGGCAACCAATGACCCACCAGGACTTCGACTATCGGTATGGTTAGGAAAAGGTGTATATTAAGGGTGGATTTAATAACAAAGAACAGGCGAGTGACAACAAGTTTTCTATTGTTTCTTGCACTAAAAGTGAGTGCAACATAAGGGTTTTAACAGGTGGTTCACTAACCAGTGTAGTTAGCTACTAAGCACATTAACAAAACATGCACATAACAATTATTTACGAAACAAGGGGTGAATCAAACAAAGAACAAAGGGTTTTATCCTAAATTTGCCTCTTCTGATAAATAACACGGAACGATCAACTAGGACAAGTTCTAGAATCAACGCAATCACCGGCACACTCATAGCAAATGAAATAATCCGGAAATGGAAAAACCAACCTCAAACTTGCACATCATAGTTCAGAGCTCTAAATAGAACCCTTACTCTTGAATAAATCCAAAAGCCTACGAGAGGGACAAATTTACAAGGCTAATAAAATCCAAACCCGTAACACCTAGCATAACTAGCAATGAATCAATAATCTCGCAAAATTAGGTGTTTTGGTGCTATAAGCGTGCTAGTCATATTATTAATCCAGAAGGGATTGCCAAATTAATCAGTCAAAACACATTCCACAAATTAAACTTTGTACCAAGGGTGTAGTCAAATTGCTTATTAATATCTATAATTAGGTGACAAAAGCAATTAACTACAAGGACAAGCATGCAAAAGTTCAAAATTCCTCTAAAAATACCCGACTTTTTCCTATTTACCACCCCCCACACTTGAGTTGGACAATGCCCTTAATGTCCAATTAATTAAGGCAAACTATGGGAAGTAGGGGAAAGTAAACAAAAACAAAATCAAGAACAAGAAAAACATGCCGGGTATGACGTATGTTCCATGCTTGAATGATGCCAACAAGAATATATCGTTGAACTTACTGCCAGCATATGCATATGATAAACTTGCTATTCAACATGAACACACGATTAACGGATAACAATAATAAACCACGTCAAAGCCAACCAACAACCATCATCGAAGAGTTTATTCAAAAACACAAACGAAAAGAAAAATGCAAAATTTAAATTTAAATAACAAAATAAAAGACACGGGTTGCCTCCCGAGAAGCGCTTAATTTATTAACGAGTCGTTAGCTAGACTCCTACCCCGAAAAATTACCATGGTGGGGTCTCTGACGCCCCTACACTTAAAGTGTTAGGCGGTCTACCCTTAAACAGTGAAAAACAATCACCTTTCACCCCTGTCAGAATCCAATCATCGACATCACCTACACAAAAGTCTGGTGGCCTACACGAGTAGGGTGAAAATTTTGTGAACTTAACTTTTATCATTACCCAATCTTTAAAATTCACCTTTTCAAAATCTCTCCTCACATGATTTATCATATCTATTTTTAAAACCGAGTTTTCTACCCATCGCCGTTTATTATACTCAAACAATATTGGGTTACCTGAAGTATAAAAACGACTCTCTTGAGAGATAATTAAGCACTTATAATTGAGGAAAGTAGCCGATGCTCCCTCTAGCTTCCTCTTTTTGCTCACCAGATGAAAACATGCTTGAACTGTCGATAATTCATCCATTATGGTGTGTTCAAGCTCAATCCTCTTTGTTGGACCAGTTACCAACTCCTCATCCAAGTCGATTATGACTTCATCCTCCAAATCCTGCAAGATATAGTTAGCAACATTTGTATCATCATAAGAAACATCACATACCTTACCAAGGAAGGAGGAACAAATCTCCAAATCAACAACTTCAATCACTGGCTTATTATTAATAAGTGGTAGTTCATTTGGTTCCGAATGAGTGAACTGATAATCATCTTCTTTCGAGTCAACTCCAATGAAAAGTTGTGGACATGATTCTAGCTCTTGTGCCACTATCTTACTAACACCATCGCCTGATTCCATGAATTCTTCTTTCAGTTCTTCCATTATCACTTCACCAAAGTCAGTTTGTCGAAGAGACACATGTGGTTCCTCCATTGCATCAGTGTTCAGGATTTGAATGGAATCCTGTATCTCTGGATATTTTTGGCTTTCAGGAGGTTGGGTATGAGATTCATTCTACAAGAGATCATAAGCTTCCGTTGTTTCATTCTCTTCTGAAGTCTCATACTCTTCTTGCCATATTGCATTATTTTTGGGCAGATACACAAATTCATTCGATTGAACAAATTCTTCCAAATAATCAAATACTCCGTCGGTATTCATCCCTACTAATTCCTCGTCTAGAATTTCGTATGATTCGTCATCTAGCCCACGCAAATAAAACGTAACAAGTTCACAAACAAAAATGTTGTTCGTGTTTAACTTATCAACTACGTATCTAATCCTCAACCATGCTTCATACCAAGTTTCGTTGGGTAATTGCTTAAAGTACCGAATCTCGTCCGGATATTCTCCCTCCAACTCATAGTCTTGATCGGCCATTGGTGACGCTAATACTACAAAACAAACACTAGCACACCACGTGAAAAGCACAAATGGAAAAGAAAAACTAAATAATAAAATGGACTATAACTAAATAAAAAAAAATTAACACTAAATTACGCTAACCTAAGAAAGCAAGTAACTTTCTCGTAAATGAATACAAGAAAGGATCGAACTAAAAAATTAAACAACTACTTAACAAAAGTCCCCGGTAGCGGCGCCAAAAACTTGATGTGTAATATCGAGTTTATAAATTTTTAAACAAGTAATACCAAATAACGACTACCACACACTATTGGGCAGTGGACCCAATCGTATATAGTATAGCTAAGTGGTAAGACCAGGTCGAACACAAGGACTTTGAAAGCAATTGTTAAAATTAAGTAATTCAAATGAAAGGGGGTTTTGTGACCGAATTGTCACTTTGCTCAACTTAAAGTAAAAGAAGAATAATTAAATCCGGTATTACCGGGGCAGGGATCGTCCTCAAACGATAGAAAAAGGATTTTATGACAATAATAATTAAAAGGCATCCATCTTGATTTCGCTCGACAACATGTTAAGATTGCACATAAGTGAAGTTCAAATCCAAATTAAGTTGATTAAATAACCGAGACTCAAACCAAGCACCAACCCCATACCCGTTAAGTTAATGACATAGTTTGACTCTCTTGTTTAAACCAGTTTAATTACAAAGACCGGTACCCCAAGACATCTTTTATAACTTCCCTAATCAAACAATTGTTTTGGTTATTGAAATAAAAATTATACCTATCGATTGTACCCAACCGTTAACACATTTCTCTCTATTATCAATGAACGATTATCTACCGTACCCGTCATAGACCCAATCGTTTGTACCCAAACAATCAAAATGATATAAGTATAATCAATAATTACCATTAAAGACACACATATACCACCAATCAATTCAAGATAAATTAAAAGGAAGAAATACGCTAAGATCACGATATAACGTTAAATGAAATCAACATTGAATTATAAAAATTGTGCAATCCTTACATATTGTCTCACTCCATCAAGATGGATGATAAAATATTTAGCTACTCATATTTAGACTAACACCAACACGAACAATAAATTTGGAAATTGAAGAAAACATAATTCTGCCAAACAATGAATCCAAACCAAAACTCCAAAAGTAATTGTTCGTAACAATTAATAAATCTTTAACAATATGCTTAACCAAATGTTCGAAATAAAATAAAGAAAAGAAATCGACCAGTTGCCTGCTTGATTTGACTGACTGAATTTCGGCTCCTTATGTCTCACGCACCAAAACAAAAGCAAGGCTTTTACGGCTGCCCTTATGCACCGACTCCTCTCCACAAAACTCGACCGACCTCCAAAAGTAATAGATAGATACTATATATTTGATTTTGGGGTTAACTCTTTGAAAGCCCACGTGAGGTTATCCAAACCCAAAATTCAATCTTTATTGTAAATTTCATAAAATGGACCTGTTTTTCTCTTGCCTTCCTTTTCCAGCCGAGCCCAATTAATGGTTGTCCCATTAGTCTTCTAAAACATATTTTGGTGCAGTAGCCCATGCGACTTATTTTCTGACCAAATATTGTACTCGATATTTATGCTGCGATGATGCATCACATTCTTCTTCTTACAAGCTTTAGTCCATTTTCTTCCGGATAAAACTCTTTATTTAGCACATTTCACTTCAAAACGTCGTTTTCTCCAGAATTATGTCACAATACCTGTTAATATCCTGAAACACTAACAAATACCATAAACGCACCAAATGTATACGAAAACGACTCGAAAATCACTTAAAAACAACTAATAAAGATGTGGGAAAATGGTATAAAATAAGGCATATCAGATTTCTATTATACCCTAAGCCAAGCATGTGCAATCCGTGATGCCATTAACTTGCATATAACATGGATAACCATAAAATAGTTGATCAGGCTGTTTTAGGGTTGCCACTATGTTATACTAAGTTAATGTCATAACTTCATTTTGCCCTAATTCATCAAACAACATCAATTCAAATCATCTCAAACCAACAATATGCACATGACCTCATTGACTTCCAATAACCACATTGACCTCATGCACTTGACCATCACACAAACAACACATTGTCCACATCAAGCTAATTGTACTCATGTCATCACTTGTAATGAACCTTCCTACGAACCCCAGGTGTACACTTATAATGTTCATATAATTCACGTTGCATACAAGATTCCTAATCATGCATGCTATATGAAGAGTTTTACTTAAGCTGTAGTCTAGGTCAAACCACCTAATTCTCTACGACCATGCAATGGGCCACCATTCTGTAACACCCCGAGCTAGTCTCGAAATGCACCGAAAAGCATGACACAAGATGTAATTATCATAGAACGAGACTATATGAATTCAAAAGGATTCTGTGAACCCAACATTTAAAATATAATGTCACAAAAGCATAAGGAGCATACAACCATCAAAAGATTACAAAATAACATCCAAAGATGGCTAATGATCCTAAGCAAGTCTCATCAACGGGTAATGAATCACGGATCCATGGTCATAGTTCAACTTCTAGCAATGCACATCAAGCTCTTGGGTTCTCTTGGTTACCTGAAAAATGTACTAAACAATGTCAACACTAGGTTGGTGAGTTCGTAGGAAAGAAATGTCAAGAACACGTACCAATGTCATCCATAACATAAGCAAGTATAAAGAACGAGAATTTGGATAACAATAAGTATCTAGCAAGTTCTATGACTTCTCACATGTACACAATGTCCCTCAATTGTCCTCATGTCGTCCATAAATGTCATCAAGTACTCAAGTACCCGTATAATGTCATCAAGAACTTAAAGTGCCCGTTTATATTGTCCTCATGTCCATCATTGTTCTCAACACATCACAAATTGTTCATCAATGACCATCAAAGTACACAACATCACCAAAACACCATGTACATACACTTCGTACGATACTACTTTTGAGAAATCATATATGGTTATATATAGGGTCACCCGCAGCCTTCCCACCACATCTACAACCTTTCAAAGGCATTACCGTCTTCCATGTATGCACAACTATCCTAATAATCACTTAAACAATAACACACAATAACCATACCACAATCAAATAGTCATACGTCAAACAATTCAATCAAACGATCATTCAATCAACAATGTAATCATGCACGTATGTACACTTTTCAGCCCGACTCTTAAAAGAGTAAGGGAACTACGAAAACTCACCTTGGCCTTGGGATATCAAGTTTAGAACAATACACAAACGTCAAATGATCACAAATGCTCACGACCTATCATTACAACATCAACCCATCACAAGGTATCCCAAACAGTAAAGTCTAGCTAG
Source organism: Erigeron breviscapus (assembly GCA_034093135.1). NCBI lineage: Eukaryota > Viridiplantae > Streptophyta > Magnoliopsida > Asterales > Asteraceae > Erigeron > Erigeron breviscapus. The sequence continues at coordinate 62,470,278 of CM067175.1, read as the reverse complement.
TTAAACTATGCCACAATCCCCCAAAGATGCTTTAGAAGTGATACTAGAACGTTTAAACGATCAATGAAGAGTTTTGGTTAAACATGGTTCAATGACTTAGCACCCAAAATTTGACATGAAAATCAAAGTGTTTAGAAATGTGTTTAATCAATTTTGTTGACCTTAAAATGATGATATAAGACTAATAAACAAGCTTTGGATCATTGAAAGTCGACCGATAACCGAACGAAAATGCTACGGAGAAGACAGCGATTGGCGGATGATCTGGCGGATGATATGATGAACACGGATCATCGGCCAATTCCTGAAGATCATCCGCAGATTCTGAAAAACAACAAACGGGTTTTGACCTAAAAATCGACAACCTTAGAAGCCAAATCCGGTTACCAAACTTTAACACAACATATTTCTATTTTTTTTTTTTTTTTTTTTTTTTTTTTTTTTTTTTTTTTTTTTTGTTTTCTAGTATAACTAAGTACAAAAATCAGTTCCTTTTCACAACCCACTTCCAAAACCACCAAATCCTCTTTTGACACCAATTACTCAATAAAAACCAAATCAATCTAAAGATTTGACCAAGAACTCTTATGATTTGACCTAGGAACATGATTAACAACATAAAATGATGAATTAAATTTAGAAAACACTTACCACAACTTCCTTGTTGACTTAAATCCGAAATTCTAGCTAGATGGGAGGTTTTCTTGTACTTTGAAACTTCAATTTCTTGATATGATATGTAGAAGATGATAAGGATAATGAATCTAGTGTAAATCTTGTTCAAATTGGTAATAAATGATGCATTAATGTAGAGAGAGAGGGATGGATGTTGGTGTTCTTGCAAGAGTTTTAGAGAGAGAGTGAGAGATGGAGAATGAATTGGATGAAAAGGGGGATGGGTGTAAGGATAGGGTTGGGTGGAAGAATTGGGTAAATGGGTCATGGGTTGGGTATGGGTCAACCCAAGAAGGATCCATTTAACTTTCTATTTAATTTAAATGTCATCTCATATTGTAAAATCGATTAGTACTATCAAATGATCTCGACTAGCATATAATCTCAAATTAAACGGTAAATTGATCTACATGAACACATTGCACTTAATTGAATCACAAATTGCACTTGAAATATATTGGCTAACTTAATAATTAGTCAAATTGTACACGCGGTCAAAGAGTCAAAAATCACAATTGTTACATAAATACTTAATGTATTTTGATTATTAATGTGTAGAGGGTCGAATTGAGCTCAATTTTGTGTTTAGGTGAAGTAGGTGTCATACTCATGGTAGTTATGGTTTCTTAGGAGATAGAAAGTGAGGAAAAAAGTAATTAGTTGTATTATCAAGTGCAAAGGTTACTCCAAAATTGTAAGCTCCAACATACAAATGTATAAGAAATATACAATTAAACACCACAATTATATTTCTAACATTCTCTCTTGATGTGAATTGTGTGTGTTCAATTTTTTTCGAGATTCAACAACATTAATTATGACGTTGAGCTGGAAAATTGAATCTTCTATATCTGAGAAGATCCTTGAAGCTTCACTTTTATTTAAGATTATTTATGAATCAGTTTTAATATGAATCTTGAACCTTTGAAATCATTCTGGAAGACAATTCTTACTTAGTTGAGATTTGGGTTTAAGGAATTTCTTACTCATCCTTGGATATACCATCAAATGGGATATCGAGAGGTATAGGTTTGTGATTTTCTTGAAGATTTATGAACATAAATTTTAATTGATATCTTGAAATTGAGAATGTTATTTGGTAATGGTATTGGTTAAGCTATAAATTAGGACTCGGAAAGGAAATTGTTGGTGAGCTTTGAAGTTTAAAACCTTTAATGAGGTTTAGACATATATTTGGTCATAATAATGTGGAAAATTTATAATCACTTTTCTTTGCTTCCACTCTAATATAAACGACTCTCGGAGATTATCAGACATTCGAATATCTTGTATTATGTTATAAATATATATGTAATGGATGTCCATATCTTTGGAGATCTTTTATCAATATTCGGAGATTTATTACTTGGAGAAAACTCCACCATTGTACTATAAATATATGCCTCTATATGAGATGAATAATAGAATTCTCCATTCTCATCTATTTTCTCGTCTCTTTATTGTTCGGTTTCTTTAGTTTTACAACACGTTATCAGCACGAGTCTCTAACCCTAAAAGGAAAAAAAATTGGCCGACAATTTTTTTGATATATTCGATCGGTAGTAAAAAATAAACTTTGATTTATAATGATAATACATCTTTGGAATTTTTTTATGTTTTTCTTAGAAATCTGTATTCGGTGGTCAAAGTGTTATACATTCTTATTTAATATAGAGCTCGTCCATGTTTTCTTGTATAGCTCATCCAATGTTGTGCTTTGTGATTCCAGCCGAGAAAAAAAAAGTTACAAATAATAATTATTGTTAATAACTTTGGTTTTGTTTTGGGTAATTTTAGTCGGTGGAAATTAACAAAAGATTTTGTTTTATTATTTCTCACTTGTGTTCGACGAAAGAGAAGCATGTTTTTCGAGCTTTTGGCCTTTGGTGAATTTTTGTGTGATTTCGGCTAATCTACCAAGTTACCACTAGCTGAGCTTCACTTTTATTTAAGATTATTTATGAATCAGTTTTAATATGAATCTTGAACCTTTGAAATCATTCTGGAAGACAATTCTTACTTAGTTGAGATTTGGGTTTAAGGAATTTCTTACTCATCCTTGGATATACCATCAAATGGGATATCGAGAGGTATAGGTTTGTGATTTTCTTGAAGATTTATGAACATAAATTTTAATTGATATCTTGAAATTGAGAATGTTATTTGGTAATGGTATTGGTTAAGCTATAAATTAGGACTCGGAAAGGAAATTGTTGGTGAGCTTTGAAGTTTAAAACCTTTAATGAGGTTTAGACATATATTTGGTCATAATAATGTGGAAAATTTATAATCACTTTTCTTTGCTTCCACTCTAATATAAACGACTCTCGGAGATTATCAGACATTCGAATATCTTGTATTATGTTATAAATATATATGTAATGGATGTCCATATCTTTGGAGATATTTTATCAATATTCGGAGATTTATTACTTGGAGAAAACTCCACCATTGTACTATAAATATATGCCTCTATATGAGATGAATAATAGAATTCTCCATTCTCATCTATTTTCTCGTCTCTTTATTGTTCGGTTTCTTTAGTTTTACAACACGTTATCAGCACGAGTCTCTAACCCTAAAAGGAAAAAAAATTGGCCGACAATTTTTTTGATATATTCGATCGGTAGTAAAAAATAAACTTTGATTTATAATGATAATACATCTTTGGAATTTTTTTATGTTTTTCTTAGAAATCTGTATTCGGTGGTCAAAGTGTTATACATTCTTATTTAATATAGAGCTCGTCCATGTTTTCTTGTATAGCTCATCCAATGTTGTGCTTTGTGATTCCAGCCGAGAAAAAAAAAAAATTGGCCGACAATTTTTTTGATATATTCGATCGGTAGTAAAAAATAAACTTTGATTTATAATGATAATACATCTTTGGAATTTTTTTATGTTTTTCTTAGAAATCTGTATTCGGTGGTCAAAGTGTTATACATTCTTATTTAATATAGAGCTCGTCCATGTTTTCTTGTATAGCTCATCCAATGTTGTGCTTTGTGATTCCAGCCGAGAAAAAAAAAGTTACAAATAATAATTATTGTTAATAACTTTGGTTTTGTTTTGGGTAATTTTAGTCGGTGGAAATTAACAAAAGATTTTGTTTTATTATTTCTCACTTGTGTTCGACGAAAGAGAAGCATGTTTTTCGAGCTTTTGGCCTTTGGTGAATTTTTGTGTGATTTCGGCTAATCTACCAAGTTACCACTAGCTGAGCTTCACTTTTATTTAAGATTATTTATGAATCAGTTTTAATATGAATCTTGAACCTTTGAAATCATTCTGGAAGACAATTCTTACTTAGTTGAGATTTGGGTTTAAGGAATTTCTTACTCATCCTTGGATATACCATCAAATGGGATATCGAGAGGTATAGGTTTGTGATTTTCTTGAAGATTTATGAACATAAATTTTAATTGATATCTTGAAATTGAGAATGTTATTTGGTAATGGTATTGGTTAAGCTATAAATTAGGACTCGGAAAGGAAATTGTTGGTGAGCTTTGAAGTTTAAAACCTTTAATGAGGTTTAGACATATATTTGGTCATAATAATGTGGAAAATTTATAATCACTTTTCTTTGCTTCCACTCTAATATAAACGACTCTCGGAGATTATCAGACATTCGAATATCTTGTATTATGTTATAAATATATATGTAATGGATGTCCATATCTTTGGAGATATTTTATCAATATTCGGAGATTTATTACTTGGAGAAAACTCCACCATTGTACTATAAATATATGCCTCTATATGAGATGAATAATAGAATTCTCCATTCTCATCTATTTTCTCGTCTCTTTATTGTTCGGTTTCTTTAGTTTTACAACACGTTATCAGCACGAGTCTCTAACCCTAAAAGGAAAAAAAATTGGCCGACAATTTTTTTGATATATTCGATCGGTAGTAAAAAATAAACTTTGATTTATAATGATAATACATCTTTGGAATTTTTTTATGTTTTTCTTAGAAATCTGTATTCGGTGGTCAAAGTGTTATACATTCTTATTTAATATAGAGCTCGTCCATGTTTTCTTGTATAGCTCATCCAATGTTGTGCTTTGTGATTCCAGCCGAGAAAAAAAAAGTTACAAATAATAATTATTGTTAATAACTTTGGTTTTGTTTTGGGTAATTTTAGTCGGTGGAAATTAACAAAAGATTTTGTTTTATTATTTCTCACTTGTGTTCGACGAAAGAGAAGCATGTTTTTCGAGCTTTTGGCCTTTGGTGAATTTTTGTGTGATTTCGGCTAATCTACCAAATTACCACTAGCTGAGCTTCTACAGCCGGATGATTGGGTTCCACATATGGGGTTGTCGTCAATGATGGTAAAACATTCTAACAATTCTTTCAACAATTTGTTTATATTAATTAAACTATTACCTATCTATCTAGCTACGTGGCAATTTGTTGATTGAGATAATGTTCTTAGTTTTATGGTAATGCTACAAGCAAATCGATCGGCAGTCGTCTCAAATTTTTGATTTATTATATGCTAAAAGTAGTGTCAGATTTTTTTTATTGAGTATATATATTGTGCATTGAATTAACAAGGAAAAGAAATTATATAAATTTAATACAATCTATTTATGCCGCCGATCAATTTTCTTTTGAAACATGATATTAATACGACAATACCTGCATAATCTTAACATGATATATTAGTACTGTACTATTTTGAGCTAGCATACATAAATACATAATAGTGCTAATTTTCTTTTCTATAGTTTTATATTGCTAATATATACGGATTTTTACAGTAAAACCTCTATAAATTAATAATGTTGGGACCAGGATATTTTATTAACTTAGTGAGATATTATTATATGGATAAATTAATAAATCATTAATTTAAAGAGGTTTCATGTATTACCTTCAAAAGTTTTATATCTAATATATATACATTCACCCATTAAATGAAACAAAAGTCCATAACAAGTTGTTTTTGACACGATAAAACTCGTTTAATGAATTCAAGCGGCTCAAGTAACTTAAACGATGTAAACTCCAGACATTCGTGAGCTTAAGAGCTTAATTACGAGTATGCATTTTTAGCACAAAACTGATGTGAATGAGTTGTGGAATTATCCTGGTGAAAATAATGAATATTATGAGGTTCAAAGCATTGAAGAAATTGCGATAGATACTTTTCAAAATCTAGTTGGTAGTTTTAAAATCAATCACTCAGAAAGAAGCATTGCAAGCGGCAAACAACTCTTCACAACTTTTTGTTACGGCAATGTCTCAACTCTTAAGTGCAATGTAGAAATTTAAAGATATATTCAGCATAGATATAAAGTTAAAAAAAATAAAACTAACTATAGATTCATCTTTTACTAAACAATATTAAAATTTTGGAATTTGTAAGGAATTATTAATTTATAGTTTTGATGGGACTTATATATTTACATTGGAGTTTCAAAAAAATTATTATCTTATTATTTTAATGATTGGTGTCCAATTTTGTATTGGTCCCAAGTTGGTACCGGACAAATTATTAATTTTATCGAGGTTATTAATTTATCGAGTATCAATTTATGGAGGTTCTACTGTATGTTGTAATTTAATTAAAATGATTAGTTTTGAAGGTAAAACTTCCCACCGTACGTAATGTATAATTATTTGTTTAATCTGTATATTTTCGATAAGGCGTGTTAAACTTTGTCTACTCTGGACTGTCACCATATTAATATCCAACTTAATTGTATGATATATTAGTCATTGTCATGTATTGCCGAAAGTTTTTTTAAAACATGCGACTTGCTCTTGTTTGCTATATTCACGAAACACACAGTTAGAAAGATTTGTAGATAAAATTGTTATTTTGTTTTGCATAGCATAGTTTTTATTCATGTGTGGTTAAGAATTACTACAAAACATGTTGTTGATAAACATTAAATAACTACTATACATACCCCATAATTTGTAAGTAAATCAAACAGGATCGAGTAATATATGGCTTATATATATATATATATGTTTGATAATGATTGTTGATTTTGTTGAATCTCGAGCAGTAATAGCATGTTTTGTATTACCAAAATTTTTTTATCTTAATTAGTTGTTCAATTTGATTAAAGCCTACATACTGGGTAAAATAATCTGGGCCAAACGTGTACGTGTGTTGGACATAATAATTTGATTATGCTAATGATTGAATCTTATTTTTTAGAATAGATAACATGGAAACTTTATTATTTACACTATATATGGTTTATAAAGGAAATAATGCTAATTGGTTATAGATTTTATTGTTTACACCATATATGGTATGTCGGACAGAATTTTATTATTTACCCTATACTTTGTTCTTATATGGTTATAGATTTATATGCAACCTTTTGTATGACAAACATTGTGAATATATTACCCATTTGATTATGTGCAATATATATATTGTGATATGTTTGAATATATTGGCGACCCATTTGATTTTGGTAAAATTTGATTGAGGCATCATATGAATGAACTAGGAGTTTCATGCCGCCCGATGGGCGGCGTAAGTTTTTGAAAACGTTTGCGTTTATGGGTGGGGTTAAAAAACTCACAAATTTATGGGAGACAAAAAATATTGAAAACCAAATGTTAAAAAATTACAAAAGAAATATACTAAAAAAAAAAAAACCAAAAAATAAAAAAAAGAAAAAAAAAAACAAAAAGGAATACGAAAACCAAATGAATAAGTTATAAAAAAAACAAATATTACATGTGAAAAAGGTATAAAAACCAAATGTTTAAAAAAAATACAAAGAATATATAATGCAACAAAAAAATCAAAAAAAAAACCAAAAAAATTGTAAATAACAAAATATATAGCATTTTAAAAAGTTTATAACATTTTAAAAAGTTATGAAAAAAATGTTAAATGTGATAAAGGTATAAAAAAACAAAATGTTACAAAAGATTAAAAAAACATAAATTATAACAATAAAAAAAAAAAAAAAAAAAAAAAAAAAAAAAAAAAAAAAAAAAAAAAAAAAAAAGGAAAAAAAAAAAAAAAAAAAGGAGGGGCCAAAATGCAAATACTTTATTATTAAATACAAACTAAAAAAAAAAGGAGGGGGGAGGGTTTGAACCCGTGACCTCCACCCCCAAAGCCATAAAGACCAACCACTCTACTAAATCCACTTTTTGTTTCATAATTGTTAATTCTGTTATTTATATTGAAAACGCAGATAAAGACAAAAAGGTACTGTTCACATCCTATTCCTTTATTATAGTAGATAATAGATAATAGCTTATGAGTCATGATAAGTCTCATCCTTATAAGCACAATATTGTTACGTATGCTATTCAATTTGAATGATTTTCGAAGGATATCGGATGGAACAAGGCAATTGAAAATATATATATATATTTTTTGTTTGTTATACTTAATACTTTTGAAAAGCCAATATAAATGTGTCACTAGAAAATATATAGAGATATTTGGATATATGTTATATATATGCTTTTGGTAGTGTGATATTTCAAATATTGTCTTCTTAATGTGATTCATTAATTTATGAGGATGAAATACTTTGTTAATCTTTTGAGTTATATTAAGGATGTTTAGCTTCACAAAATATACTAGATGGTGCTCAGAATGTTAAAAGTTAAAAGTAAATATTATATTGAGCTAATAAAATTTTGTTATGAATAATAAAATTTAAAGTGTAATGATATACTATGGACTTGTATTAAAGCACATATGGTCATAAATAATAATTTATGGACCTTGATTATATGATTGATTGGCATGACCGGATCGACCATCCCGGGTCAATGATGATGCGAAATATATTGAAGAGTGATGAGATTCTTCAAAGTGATTATTTAAATTGAGGTTATTTGCTCCATAAGAAAGCATATGTCAAGAAAGATAAGGACTGAATCCTTTTAATGTAATGGAACATATGCAAAAGAGATGTGAGTAGGCCTATACATCGTCCAATAGACCATTTAGTGTTTTAAATCGATGCATCGTCTAAATGGGTCATCAAAGTCGCAACATGATGTTTGCGTAATTAATTGCTCATCTTGTAAGATTGGGAGCATGTTCCATATTGTATTGGCAATAATGATTAATTTGGTAATGATTATTTAGAGCAAAATGAATATGATTTGGGGCCATGTTATTTAACATGCAATAATATGAACTCGCATCATGCCAATAGTGTTCCTCCCCATTGAAATTGGTTTATGGTCAGAAACCATGTATGTCTCATATAAGAGTTTTTTGTTGTGCGATATATGTTAAAGTTGCTCCACCATAACGCACAAAGATGAGACCTCAAAGAATGTTGGAAATAATGTTGGGAAAATAAGCGTGCCTTGGAAGTGTGTAGGCTCATGCTTTGATTCACTTCGAAACTGTCTGATTAAACTAGACATTAGTATGGCTGTTTTGGGTATGCGTCAAAACACGAAAGAGGTGTACGTATTCAATAAAGCCATCATTGGAAGATTTGTTTATGGCTTAAATTTCTCATTGATATGATTTAGTTTTCCCAACATTAGGGGGAGAAGTTCCCAACATTAGGAAAAAGATGGAAAGCTGCTGAAATGAGTAGGAATGAATTATCAAAGATCCTAACACCGATGAATATTAAATTAAAGTTTGTTGGATAATTCATTCACATGATTTAGTAATTGCCAGCAATGTAAACTGACCAAAAAGCTGGTAGCTCCTATTGGTAATGAGTCTACACACATTTGAAAGTGGTAGAAAAGTCGATTCCAAATAAAAAGCCTCGAAAGAAATGGAGCATAAAATTAAGATGGTCAAAGTCGAGGTATAAAGACCCCATAAGAGATTGATGATGAGAAACTAGACATGAAGGTTTTTGAGAAACCCCGGGTACCTGGAAATAATGAGATCTCAATGATTTGTGGACATGTCTAGAGACTTCTGGAATCGAAAATAAATAAAAACGACGTCGAGATTGATTGAATATGATAGCGCTAAAAGTATGTAAAATTGTGAGGATCTAGAAAGCATGCATGCACATAAAATTGATATAATATGATATGGATGATTGACCAAAGATGAAAAGACGCTAGTAGTTTGGGACATGAAGTACAAGCACTTGATATTGCTGATATTATATGGTGGAAGCAACTAAATTAAAAGTCTGGAAAAATGAGAAAGTCTTGATTCGCGTCTAAAGAATATGAAAAGAGCTCATTCGATGTTGAGATTCCATAAGGGATATAAAATGCATGAAGCATGTCTCGTGATTTAAAATTGATTGAAACACGTGTGAAAAATTCTCGAGAATATTATTTGTCATTAAAATTATTATGGTTTCAATTTATAAAGAAATCCGGATTTGAATATGATATAAATTTCATGCAATTTTGATGATTTGAATATCGATGGAACTCTGAGGGAGTGTCCAATGGTGATTGAATTAATGAATGGGAGATGAAAGACAAGGTTTGTCTTGATTTATGAATTTAACATCTTCAGAATGAATCAATGTGCATCATGACAAATAAGAGAGAAAGATGATAAATATACTTGATATTGATAATAAATGACGCTCATGATTATGAGGTCACATGATGCTTAAAATGCCCTTTCATGACTTTTAAGATAATAATCACATTATTGGTTTAGAAGTGTCATTGAAACATTAATTATTCTCGCAGTTCAAACATGGATTATACATCATTTACTTTGAGTTTGTTGGCAATGTGTAGCTTGTGAAGTAGAGATGCAAATATAGGTTAAAAAAAAAAAAAAAAAAAAAAAAAAAAAAAAAAAAAAAAAAAAAAAAAAAAAAAAAAAAAAAAAAAAAAAAAAAAAAAAAAAAAAAAAAAAAAAAAAAAAAAAAAAAAAAAAAAAAAAAAAAAAAAAAAAAAAAAAAAAAAAAAAAAAAAAAAAAAAAAAAAAAAAAAAAAAAAAAAAAAAAAAAAAAAAAAAAAAAAAAAAAAAAAAAAAAAAAAAAAAAAAAAAAAAAAAAAAAAAAAAAAAAAAAAAAAAAAAAAAAAAAAAAAAAAAAAAAAAAAAAAAAAAAAAAAAAAAAAAAAAAAAAAAAAAAAAAAAAAAAAAAAAAAAAAAAAAAAAAAAAAAAAAAAAAAAAAAAAAAAAAAAAAAAAAAAAAAAAAAAAAAAAAAAAAAAAAAAAAAAAAAAAAAAAAAAAAAAAAAAAAAAAAAAAAAAAAAAAAAAAAAAAAAAAAAAAAAAAAAAAAAAAAAAAAAAAAAAAAAAAAAAAAAAAAAAAAAAAAAAAAAAAAAAAAAAAAAAAAAAAAAAAAAAAAAAAAAAAAAAAAAAAAAAAAAAAAAAAAAAAAAAAAAAAAAAAAAAAAAAAAAAAAAAAAAAAAAAAAAAAAAAAAAAAAAAAAAAAAAAAAAAAAAAAAAAAAAAAAAAAAAAAAAAAAAAAAAAAAAAAAAAAAAAAAAAAAAAAAAAAAAAAAAAAAAAAAAAAAAAAAAAAAAAAAAAAAAAAAAAAAAAAAAAAAAAAAAAAAAAAAAAAAAAAAAAAAAAAAAAAAAAAAAAAAAAAAAAAAAAAAAAAAAAAAAAAAAAAAAAAAAAAAAAAAAAAAAAAAAAAAAAAAAAAAAAAAAAAAAAAAAAAAAAAAAAAAAAAAAAAAAAAAAAAAAAAAAAAAAAAAAAAAAAAAAAAAAAAAAAAAAAAAAAAAAAAAAAAAAAAAAAAAAAAAAAAAAAAAAAAAAAAAAAAAAAAAAAAAAAAAAAAAAAAAAAAAAAAAAAAAAAAAAAAAAAAAAAAAAAAAAAAAAAAAAAAAAAAAAAAAAAAAAAAAAAAAAAAAAAAAAAAAAAAAAAAAAAAAAATAAAAAAACCGGTTAAGGTTAACCGGTACCGGTTAATAACCGGTTTGTACACTTAAAAACCTTAACCGATGTAACCGGTTCAGGTTAATAAAAACCGGTTAACCGATATAGGTTAACCTATTTCGGTTTTTATTAACTGAAGCAGAAGAAAACTGTAACATCCCAAACTTTTCTTTACTAGTTGACTAATGTCGTTAAGTTAATATTGTGCGTGTCGTTAAGTCTATTTTAGATTTAATGCTTATATGTAGTTAATGTGTGTTATGTGTGAGGCTTGTAAGCCTAAATGTTAATGTAGTATAAATGTGTGTAATATGAAGATTAATGTCTATGTAGTGACATTTAATGAAGGATTAATGATATATATGGTCAATAAAGTAGTTTGTGACCAACAATGAAGGATTAGGAAGCTTAGGGGCTAGTTTTGACATGTGTGTAAAGTCAAAAACGGGTTTAGAGGCTTAGGGTTGTCATTAGAGAGCCATTATGCAGATTTTCTTCCTCCTAAACAAGCCCTAGCCGATCCCCTTCCTTCCCTCTCAAGTTTCTCACTAGATCTATTCGTTGTGGAGCCAAATCGATCGTGTATTGCTTAGATCTTGGATCTTTATCACCAAATACAGGTAATATAGGTATTCCTCATCTGAGATCTGATTGTGTGAGTCTTATATTAGTCTTAATCCAGGCCATAAGGGTTTGGGTTGGGTTATTTGATTAAACGTTCACCGATTTCATGTTATTCGGGTGATTAAATGATTGATTCATGATGTAAAGGATTAAAGGATTAATAGGATGGTTAAAGTTGATGAAAGTGCAATTAAAAGGATTAATTTTAAGTCCCCAGGTTGGATTTGGGGTATGGGTTCGTATGGAATTCGTTTGATCAAAGAACAAAAATTGGTTTGCTGGTCGGCACCCCAGGTGCGGCGCACCAAAGGAGTGGTGCGGCGCACCACAGCCAGTTTGTTTTTGTTGGTGGACCCCGATATGCGACGCACCAAGGGCTGGTGCGGCGCACCTAGTGTTGGTCTGAATTCTCTGGAGGTTTGGTGCGACGCACCACTTGGAAGGTGCGGCGCACCACTTGGTCAGATTTTACAAAATGTGTCGTTTAGCTTATATTTTGATCTTATACTTGTTCTAGGATATTGGAGACACCTAGTCATCGTTGTATTGTGCTTGTAGCTTGTTGTTAAGCTGTATCAAGGTAAGATACACTACTTTTGTCACGCTGAGGGTTCAACAAGCAAAGGTTTCATACTTATAACTTCCTTAACGGTAACATATGATATATGTGGGTATCTCGGGTTACACGGGAGGTATTATGGGATATGTAGTTGACCATGAGACCTGAAATGCAGACCTTAATGTAGTGAAATGAAGTATTGTTTAATGTAGTGTACTGTTATGCAGTTTATGTAGCATTACGAAGTATCTTATTATGTGTGAAATGTAGAAATGGAGTTAATGTGCGACATATGCATACTACATGGCTTGTACACCTAGCTCACTAGACTTGGTAGGTTGCCATGTCACTTGCACGTGTAAGGGCCCAAACGAAATGAAGGTAATGTGTGATTATGTTTAGGTTATGTGTGTTGCCTAAACTATTATGTGTGAAATCGAGCTCGTAAATATAATGCAGGGAAAGTGTTAAGCTTAACCCGTACAAGTCTTAGCCGGACGAGTACGTTGACGTAGTTGTTGCTTGGGTGGCTCCTTGCAACATGGTCTTTATAATGCAGGGCGAGTAATACGAGGGGTTTGACCAACCTCCACATACGGATTACTCTTGGATTGGCTTGCCATTCCTTAACGACATACGATGATTAGCCTTTGGTTGATCATCCTGTCGGGTGTGATGCAGGGCACACTTATATGCAGTAAACGAAGATATGTGTGACAAAAAAAAAAAAAAAAAAAAAAAAAAAAAAAAAAAAAAAAAAAAAAAAAAAAAAAAAAAAAAAAAAAAAAAAAAAAAAAAAAAAAAAAAAAAAAAAAAAAAAAAAAAAAAAAAAAAAAAAAAAAAAAAAAAAAAAAAAAAAAAAAAAAAAAAAAAAAAAAAAAAAAAAAAAAAAAAAAAAAAAAAAAAAAAAAAAAAAAAAAAAAAAAAAAAAAAAAAAAAAAAAAAAAAAAAAAAAAAAAAAAAAAAAAAAAAAAAAAAAAAAAAAAAAAAAAAAAAAAAAAAAAAAAAAAAAAAAAAAAAAAAAAAAAAAAAAAAAAAAAAAAAAAAAAAAAAAAAAAAAAAAAAAAAAAAAAAAAAAAAAAAAAAAAAAAAAAAAAAAAAAAAAAAAAAAAAAAAAAAAAAAAAAAAAAAAAAAAAAAAAAAAAAAAAAAAAAAAAAAAAAAAAAAAAAAAAAAAAAAAAAAAAAAAAAAAAAAAAAAAAAAAAAAAAAAAAAAAAAAAAAAAAAAAAAAAAAAAAAAAAAAAAAAAAAAAAAAAAAAAAAAAAAAAAAAAAAAAAAAAAAAAAAAAAAAAAAAAAAAAAAAAAAAAAAAAAAAAAAAAAAAAAAAAAAAAAAAAAAAAAAAAAAAAAAAAAAAAAAAAAAAAAAAAAAAAAAAAAAAAAAAAAAAAAAAAAAAAAAAAAAAAAAAAAAAAAAAAAAAAAAAAAAAAAAAAAAAAAAAAAAAAAAAAAAAAAAAAAAAAAAAAAAAAAAAAAAAAAAAAAAAAAAAAAAAAAAAAAAAAAAAAAAAAAAAAAAAAAAAAAAAAAAAAAAAAAAAAAAAAAAAAAAAAAAAAAAAAAAAAAAAAAAAAAAAAAAAAAAAAAAAAAAAAAAAAAAAAAAAAAAAAAAAAAAAAAAAAAAAAAAAAAAAAAAAAAAAAAAAAAAAAAAAAAAAAAAAAAAAAAAAAAAAAAAAAAAAAAAAAAAAAAAAAAAAAAAAAAAAAAAAAAAAAAAAAAAAAAAAAAAAAAAAAAAAAAAAAAAAAAAAAAAAAAAAAAAAAAAAAAAAAAAAAAAAAAAAAAAAAAAAAAAAAAAAAAAAAAAAAAAAAAAAAAAAAAAAAAAAAAAAAAAAAAAAAAAAAAAAAAAAAAAAAAAAAAAAAAAAAAAAAAAAAAAAAAAAAAAAAAAAAAAAAAAAAAAAAAAAAAAAAAAAAAAAAAAAAAAAAAAAAAAAAAAAAAAAAAAAAAAAAAAAAAAAAAAAAAAAAAAAAAAAAAAAAAAAAAAAAAAAAAAAAAAAAAAAAAAAAAAAAAAAAAAAAAAAAAAAAAAAAAAAAAAAAAAAAAAAAAAAAAAAAAAAAAAAAAAAAAAAAAAAAAAAAAAAAAAAAAAAAAAAAAAAAAAAAAAAAAAAAAAAAAAAAAAAAAAAAAAAAAAAAAAAAAAAAAAAAAAAAAAAAAAAAAAAAAAAAAAAAAAAAAAAAAAAAAAAAAAAAAAAAAAAAAAAAAAAAAAAAAAAAAAAAAAAAAAAAAAAAAAAAAAAAAAAAAAAAAAAAAAAAAAAAAAAAAAAAAAAAAAAAAAAAAAAAAAAAAAAAAAAAAAAAAAAAAAAAAAAAAAAAAAAAAAAAAAAAAAAAAAAAAAAAAAAAAAAAAAAAAAAAAAAAAAAAAAAAAAAAAAAAAAAAAAAAAAAAAAAAAAAAAAAAAAAAAAAAAAAAAAAAAAAAAAAAAAAAAAAAAAAAAAAAAAAAAAAAAAAAAAAAAAAAAAAAAAAAAAAAAAAAAAAAAAAAAAAAAAAAAAAAAAAAAAAAAAAAAAAAAAAAAAAAAAAAAAAAAAAAAAAAAAAAAAAAAAAAAAAAAAAAAAAAAAAAAAAAAAAAAAAAAAAAAAAAAAAAAAAAAAAAAAAAAAAAAAAAAAAAAAAAAAAAAAAAAAAAAAAAAAAAAAAAAAAAAAAAAAAAAAAAAAAAAAAAAAAAAAAAAAAAAAAAAAAAAAAAAAAAAATATATGTAATAATGTGTGAAGTTTTATGTTGGGCAACCGTTGGGTTTTCATTTGAACTATTGTTTGATATGGCATGTAACACCAACTAAATGCAGAAACCGAAATGTTTTTATCGGTTTTGACTTTTACGGTCTTTACTTCCGCAATTTAACACCGTTAGGTGAAGGATTTTTGAAAACCCATATTTTTAAACGTCGGGTGTTACAAGTTGGTATCAAAGCATTGGTTTAAGTGAACCAAAATTCGACTTATGTCGTAGGATTTTGGACTTAGACCGATGAGAAGTAGGTTAGGCTTAAGTAGGATGCCTAGCTAATGAAGTGGAATGCTCTAAGACGGGTTGGGGAGTGAGTGAGAGTTTGATTTAAGGCTTGATTATTGTGTGTGATAATGTAGTTATATGTAGTAGAGCCTTAACATATGTGGTCACTCTTTAACTCTTGCTAACCGTCGTCGTTGCTTTGTAGAGTTAATGGCAAACACTAGAGCTAGTAATCAGAGAGCAGGAGGAAATGGTGGTGGTGTTCCTCCAAATGGAAACGGGGCTGGAAATGAAGTAGAGCAAAGGCTACCCCGTGTACAAAATCACCGTCTTGGTGATCCACCAACCGTCTCTGAAGTAGATAGGGCAAACCCGGTAATAGAGCAGGTTCCCAATCAAGCCCAATTACATGAAGAACTGAGAGCTATCCGAGCTCTTTTAATGAGAAATGAAGAGGAGTTAGCTCAATTGAGGGCTGAAAGAAATGCAGAAAGGATTGGGAGTGAACAAAGGGGTGAGCGTTCGGAAGGGAATTACTCTAATCCCTCTCAAAGTGCTGAACCATCCATGGCAGCCGTGGGTGTTAATGAAGTTAATGGTGGAGGACTTGGAGTTGTTAAAGCACCTCGTATTAATAACTTCAAATATGAAAGTTTTCAGAAATGTGGTGCCAAGGAGTTTGATGGTACCCAAAATGCAGTGGGTGCTATGGAGTGGATCGAGGACATTGAGGTAGTTTTTGCATCTTGCTATTGTCCGGATGATATGAAGGTTTTGTGTGCTAGTAGGATGTTGAAGAAGAATGCCCGTAATTGGTGGAGGGCTACTACAGTGTCTATGGCTCCTGAGGTACTTGCAGTTATGCCTTGGGGAACATTTAAGGAGAAGTTTCTAGAAGAGTATGTGGGAACGCGTGAGTTAAGGTTGATTGAAAAGGAGTTTAGATCGTTGGTTGCTAAACCCGGTGCAATTTCTGATTATGCACACTCGTTTATGGAGAAGTTGAAGTTTGTTGGACACTTGGTTCGAAGGCAGGAAGACCAAATTGAGGCTTATTGTGATGGTCTCCCCGTTAGTTATCGTGGATTATGTAGACAACATGTGACTTTATCGGCGGCTATTAAGGAGTCAAAGAGGTTGGATGATGACTTCAAAAGTGAGAAAGTTGTGGTGAAGGTTGATGACAAGAAAGCAGGGTTCAAAAGAGGGTCAAATTGGTCATCTAATAACAATAATAAGAAGTTTCGTGGGAATTCTAGCTCAAGTGGTGACAAAGATAAAAAGAAGAAGGGCTAATTACTTGGAAAGTCATCCAACTTGTCACAAATACCTTTTTCGGGGTCCCAACAAAAAAAAGTTTTAATGTGGGGTAAAAACCCGGCTAAAAAACGTATTAAGGGGTTTTTTGTAAGTTGCAGGTAACAATTTAATTTTCAAATACCCCACATTAAAACTTTTTTTTGTTGGGACCCCGGAAAAGGTATTACTTTTTTTTGTTGGGACCCCGGAAAAGGTATTACTTTTTTTTGTTGGGACCCCGGAAAAGGTATTTGTGACAAGTTGGATGACTTTCCAAGTAATTAGCCCTTATAGGGCACGTGAATTTATGAGGACGTGGCAGGTGATTTGGCAGATAACCGGGTAAAAAGCAATGTTATCCGGTAAAACCCCTTAATACGTTTTTTAGCCGGGTTTTTACCCCACATTAAAACTTTTTTTTGTTGGGACCCCGGAAAAGGTATTTGTGACAAGTTCGATGACTTTCCAAGTAATTAGCCCAAAGAAGAATGGGTCTTGGTGTGCTTTTTGCAAGAATGTTCATGAAGGTCAATGTTCCGACAAGACAAGAAGGTGTCATAAGTGCGGGAAGTCGGGACATCTTGCAACGGAATGTAGGGACAAGACTCGTTGTTACAAGTGTCAGGAAACGGGTCATCTTATTGCCGATTGCCCACAAATGAAGAATGACGGGAAGAAAGCAGCCACTTCAGCAACAAAAGTGAGAGCCTTGCAGATGACTGTGGATGATGCTAAGAACAACGACGAGGTGGTAAGTGGTACTTTCCTTGTTAATTCAAAACCTGCTTCTGTTTTATTTGATTCGGGTGCAAATAGGTCGTTTGTGTCTACTTTATTTGCTCCTAAGCTAGGAAGAGTCACTACCCCTTTAGATTGCTCGATAGAGGTGGAAATTGCTAATGGTACGGTTAGTGATATATGTGTGGGTTATGATGATTGTGACATTGAGATTGAAGGTCGTTTGTTTCCGGTCCAGTTATTGCCTACTACTTTAGCCGGTTTTGACGTAGTGATTGGTATGGATTGGTTGTCTAGAAATGAAGCTAATATTTTGTGTTCCGAAAAGATTATTCGGTTTCCTACATCCGATGGTAATGTGGTAACGGTTTATGGAGATAAGAAGAGAGGGGGGATAAAGATCATTAGTATGATGAAGGCTATTAAATGTATAAGGAAGAATAAGAGTCATTTCTTGGCCTATGTTATTGATGTGAGAAAGGAGAAGCCTTCTATTGCTAGTGTTGATGTAGTATCTGATTTTCCCGATGTGTTTCCTGAAGATCTTCCCGGTATCCCTCCTGACCGTGAAGTTACTTTTCAGATAGATCTTATTCCCGGTGCTACACCTGTTGCTAAAGCACCTTACCGATTAGCTCCTACAGAAATGAAAGAGTTAATGTCCCAACTTCAGGAGTTACTGGACAAAGGTTTCATTCAACCTAGTTCCTCGCCTTGGGGAGCTCCGGTTCTCTTTGTTAAAAAGAAGGATGGATCTATGCGCATGTGCATAGACTACCGTGAGTTGAATAAGCGAACGGTTAAGAATAAATATCCTCTCCCGCGAATTGATGATCTCTTTGATCAACTACATGGTGCTTCATATTTTTCAAAGATAGATTTACGGTCCGGTTATCATCAATTGAAGGTTAAGAAGAAGGATGTAGCAAAGACAGCCTTCCGGACTAGATATGGTCATTATGAGTTCTTGGTCATGCCATTTGGGTTGACTAATGCTCCAACCGCGTTTATGGATTTAATGAATCGGGTATGCCGTCCCTTTCTAGATCATTTTGTTATTGTGTTTATTGACGATATTTTGATCTATTCTAAGTCAGAAGATGAGCACCGTGAGCACTTGAAAGCAGTTTTGGAGGTGTTGAGGGAGAAGAAGTTGTATGCCAAGTTTTCTAAATGCGAGTTTTGTTAGAAATCCAAAAATAGTGATAAATTGTAATCTAGATTAGAGGAATTTCTTGTTATTAATTCATAGATAAGACGATCTTCACCAAGATCGTTTCATTTCTTCGAAACCTAAGACGATCTTCACCAAGATCGTTTCATTTCTTCGAAACCTAAGACGATCTTCACCAAGATCGTTTCATTTCTTCGAAACCTAAGACGATCTTCACCAAGATCGTTTCATTTCTTCGAAACCTAAGACGATCTTCACCAAGATCGTTTCATTTCTTCGAAACCTAAGACGATCTTCACCAAGATCGTTTCATTTCTTCGAAACCTAAGACGATCTTCACCAAGATCGTTTCATTTCTTCGAAACCTAAGACGATCTTCACCAAGATCGTTTCATTTCTTCGAAACCTAAGACGATCTTCACCAAGATCGTTTCATTTCTTCGAAACCTAAGACGATCTTCACCAAGATCGTTTCATTTCTTCGAAACCTAAGACGATCTTCACCAAGATCGTTTCATTTCTTCGAAACCTAAGACGATCTTCACCAAGATCGTTTCATTTCTTCGAAACCTAAGACGATCTTCACCAAGATCGTTTCATTTCTTCGAAACCTAAGACGATCTTCACCAAGATCGTTTCATTTCTTCGAAACCTAAGACGATCTTCACCAAGATCGTTTCATTTCTTCGAAACCTAAGACGATCTTCACCAAGATCGTTTCATTTCTTCGAAACCTAAGACGATCTTCACCAAGATCGTTTCATTTCTTCGAAACCTAAGACGATCTTCACCAAGATCGTTTCATTTCTTCGAAACCTAAGACGATCTTCACCAAGATCGTTTCATTTCTTCGAAACCTAAGACGATCTTCACCAAGATCGTTTCATTTCTTCGAAACCTAAGACGATCTTCACCAAGATCGTTTCATTTCTTCGAAACCTAAGACGATCTTCACCAAGATCGTTTCATTTCTTCGAAACCTAAGACGATCTTCACCAAGATCGTTTCATTTCTTCGAAACCTAAGACGATCTTCACCAAGATCGTTTCATTTCTTCGAAACCTAAGACGATCTTCACCAAGATCGTTTCATTTCTTCGAAACCTAAGACGATCTTCACCAAGATCGTTTCATTTCTTCGAAACCTAAGACGATCTTCACCAAGATCGTTTCATTTCTTCGAAACCTAAGACGATCTTCACCAAGATCGTTTCATTTCTTCGAAACCTAAGACGATCTTCACCAAGATCGTTTCATTTCTTCGAAACCTAAGACGATCTTCACCAAGATCGTTTCATTTCTTCGAAACCTAAGACGATCTTCACCAAGATCGTTTCATTTCTTCGAAACCTAAGACGATCTTCACCAAGATCGTTTCATTTCTTCGAAACCTAAGACGATCTTCACCAAGATCGTTTCATTTCTTCGAAACCTAAGACGATCTTCACCAAGATCGTTTCATTTCTTCGAAACCTAAGACGATCTTCACCAAGATCGTTTCATTTCTTCGAAACCTAAGACGATCTTCACCAAGATCGTTTCATTTCTTCGAAACCTAAGACGATCTTCACCAAGATCGTTTCATTTCTTCGAAACCTAAGACGATCTTCACCAAGATCGTTTCATTTCTTCGAAACCTAAGACGATCTTCACCAAGATCGTTTCATTTCTTCGAAACCTAAGACGATCTTCACCAAGATCGTTTCATTTCTTCGAAACCTAAGACGATCTTCACCAAGATCGTTTCATTTCTTCGAAACCTAAGACGATCTTCACCAAGATCGTTTCATTTCTTCGAAACCTAAGACGATCTTCACCAAGATCGTTTCATTTCTTCGAAACCTAAGACGATCTTCACCAAGATCGTTTCATTTCTTCGAAACCTAAGACGATCTTCACCAAGATCGTTTCATTTCTTCGAAACCTAAGACGATCTTCACCAAGATCGTTTCATTTCTTCGAAACCTAAGACGATCTTCACCAAGATCGTTTCATTTCTTCGAAACCTAAGACGATCTTCACCAAGATCGTTTCATTTCTTCGAAACCTAAGACGATCTTCACCAAGATCGTTTCATTTCTTCGAAACCTAAGACGATCTTCACCAAGATCGTTTCATTTCTTCGAAACCTAAGACGATCTTCACCAAGATCGTTTCATTTCTTCGAAACCTAAGACGATCTTCACCAAGATCGTTTCATTTCTTCGAAACCTAAGACGATCTTCACCAAGATCGTTTCATTTCTTCGAAACCTAAGACGATCTTCACCAAGATCGTTTCATTTCTTCGAAACCTAAGACGATCTTCACCAAGATCGTTTCATTTCTTCGAAACCTAAGACGATCTTCACCAAGATCGTTTCATTTCTTCGAAACCTAAGACGATCTTCACCAAGATCGTTTCATTTCTTCGAAACCTAAGACGATCTTCACCAAGATCGTTTCATTTCTTCGAAACCTAAGACGATCTTCACCAAGATCGTTTCATTTCTTCGAAACCTAAGACGATCTTCACCAAGATCGTTTCATTTCTTCGAAACCTAAGACGATCTTCACCAAGATCGTTTCATTTCTTCGAAACCTAAGACGATCTTCACCAAGATCGTTTCATTTCTTCGAAACCTAAGACGATCTTCACCAAGATCGTTTCATTTCTTCGAAACCTAAGACGATCTTCACCAAGATCGTTTCATTTCTTCGAAACCTAAGACGATCTTCACCAAGATCGTTTCATTTCTTCGAAACCTAAGACGATCTTCACCAAGATCGTTTCATTTCTTCGAAACCTAAGACGATCTTCACCAAGATCGTTTCATTTCTTCGAAACCTAAGACGATCTTCACCAAGATCGTTTCATTTCTTCGAAACCTAAGACGATCTTCACCAAGATCGTTTCATTTCTTCGAAACCTAAGACGATCTTCACCAAGATCGTTTCATTTCTTCGAAACCTAAGACGATCTTCACCAAGATCGTTTCATTTCTTCGAAACCTAAGACGATCTTCACCAAGATCGTTTCATTTCTTCGAAACCTAAGACGATCTTCACCAAGATCGTTTCATTTCTTCGAAACCTAAGACGATCTTCACCAAGATCGTTTCATTTCTTCGAAACCTAAGACGATCTTCACCAAGATCGTTTCATTTCTTCGAAACCTAAGACGATCTTCACCAAGATCGTTTCATTTCTTCGAAACCTAAGACGATCTTCACCAAGATCGTTTCATTTCTTCGAAACCTAAGACGATCTTCACCAAGATCGTTTCATTTCTTCGAAACCTAAGACGATCTTCACCAAGATCGTTTCATTTCTTCGAAACCTAAGACGATCTTCACCAAGATCGTTTCATTTCTTCGAAACCTAAGACGATCTCACCTAGGACGATCTTGCTTAGGACGATCTCTCCCAGAACGATCTTACCCAGGACGATCTTATCAAGATCGTTTCATTTTCTGATCTTAATTCAATTCAATTTTTTAAATCAAATCAAATTCAAATGGCTTCTCGTGAAGCATTGGCATTGGGTTCAGACACAAGACCTCCAGTTCTCTACCGTGGTTCCTATGGACTATGGAAGAAAAGATTTATGGACTATGTGGAAAGTCAAACAAATGGTCATATGATGAAAGATTCCATCCTTAATGGACTTGCCGTTCATCGCCATCCCACTACTGATGCAATAATTCTAACTCCTGATCTTTTGAATGCTGAACAAAAAGATCGAACAGCTGCAGATAACAGAGCTAGGTCATGCTTATACAAAGCTCTACCGGATGAAATCTATGGCTCTGTTGATTCTTATGATACGGCCAAGGAGATATGGGATGAGGTGGCTAGACAGATGGAAGGAGCTGATGTGACTTCGACGATAAGATTGACCAATATTTTGACAACTTCGCCAAATTGCCTAATGAATCTCTTGAAGCTGTCTACTACAGATTTTGCAATGTCATAAATGAACTGAGGAAGAACAATGTCAAGAAAACAGAGATTGAGTTAAACATCAAATTCATCAAAGCTCTTGGTCCAGAATGGGAAGATTTTGGAACACAGATCAAGCAACATCAAAATCTGACCAAGTTCACCATTCATACTCTTTATGAATCTTTCAAACTAAATGAAAACCAAGTCCTAAACAAAGCTTCATCAAACAAAATGCCAGAAGTTGTATCTTCTGATCCTTTGGCATTGATAGTTGAGAAGAAGATTTCTGAAGCTCTTAAGAGGCAAATGGTAGTTGTTTCTTCATCTGATGAGGAGGGAGATGATCTGATGGCTACAAGAGATGGTGTTTCAGATGAACTATATCAAGCTCTTGCCGCGGTAACAAAGCATATCAAGAGGAAATTTTACAAAGCGAGGCCAACAAACAACAATCTCCGCACTTCTTCTACAAGTGCATTTCCCAAGAAGGAACACTATCATCCTAAGAGTAATGAGCTAGGTGAAGCTAATGGATCAAGGTATGGTGAAAAGAAGGAAGTATATGAGAAACAAGTTGTTGAGAAGGGTAAGGCATCAGACAAAAAGTGCTACAATTGTGGTATTCCTGGACATTTTGCCGTTCATCGCCATCCCACTACTGATGCAATAATTCTAACTCCTGATCTTTTGAATGCTGAACAAAAAGATCGAACAGCTGCAGATAACAGAGCTAGGTCATGCTTATACAAAGCTCTACCGATGAAATCTATGGCTCTGTTGATTCTTATGATACGGCCAAGGAGATATGGGATGAGGTGGCTAGACAGATGGAAGGAGCTGATGTGACTTCGACGATAAGATTGACCAATATTTTGACTGAGTTTGACAACTTCGCCAAATTGCCTAATGAATCTCTTGAAGCTGTCTACTACAGATTTTGCAATGTCATAAATGAACTGAGGAAGAACAATGTCAAGAAAACAGAGATTGAGTTAAACATCAAATTCATCAAAGCTCTTGGTCCAGAATGGGAAGATTTTGGAACACAGATCAAGCAACATCAAAATCTGACCAAGTTCACCATTCATACTCTTTATGAATCTTTCAAACTAAATGAAAACCAAGTCCTAAACAAAGCTTCATCAAACAAAATGCCAGAAGTTGTATCTTCTGATCCTTTGGCATTGATAGTTGAGAAGAAGATTTCTGAAGCTCTTAAGAGGCAAATGGTAGTTGTTTCTTCATCTGATGAGGAGGGAGATGATCTGATGGCTACAAGAGATGGTGTTTCAGATGAACTATATCAAGCTCTTGCCGCGGTAACAAAGCATATCAAGAGGAAATTTTACAAAGCGAGGCCAACAAACAACAATCTCCGCACTTCTTCTACAAGTGCATTTCCCAAGAAGGAACACTATCATCCTAAGAGTAATGAGCTAGGTGAAGCTAATGGATCAAGGTATGGTGAAAAGAAGGAAGTATATGAGAAACAAGTTGTTGAGAAGGGTAAGGCATCAGACAAAAAGTGCTACAATTGTGGTATTCCTGGACATTTTGCTGTTGATTGCAAACAACCTCGAAAGCGGAACTATGAGTATTACAAGCAGAAGATGCTGTTAGCCAAACAAGTCGAAGCAGGACATGCATTGCTAGCTGAAGATGACAAATGGCTGTTACTCACAGATGATGAAGATCAAGATCTCTCTGCTAATGTTTGCTATATGGCAAGGTTGGCCAAGAACAAAGTCTTTGAAGCAGAAAGCACTGATGATGAATACCCAGATGATGAGGTAAATCTCGACTCTACTTTTTCTTTGATTAAGGACAAAGAGTCATGTAGATTAGCTTTATCAGATTTAACAACTCATATCAATTCTTTAGCCAACAAAAACAAAAAGTTGAAAAATAGCATTTCATTTTCTAAAAGTGAATTTTCAAACCTTCTTGAAGAACATTCAAAATTACTTTTTGAACATGATGCTATTAAACAAGATTTTCAAGCTTACAAAGATAAGATGTTGGTTAAAGAATGTGAGTTGAATGTCTCTCTTGATTCTAAGTTATTACAAAAATGTCAAAATCTAGAAAAGACCATTCATGATCTTGAAAAGACCAATCAAGATCTTGAAATTCAAAAGTCCAATGAATGGCTTCGGGCAAATGCAAGACAAATGGATGTTGATATTCTCAATAAAAAGCTTCAAGAAGCTAAACCAAACAATGTTGAATTCGAAAGGAAGATTTCTGATTTAAATCATAATTGTTTTCTAAAAGGCATTGAGATTGAGAATCTTGAAAAACAAGTTGAGGAACTTAAAAAGTATATACTTTTCTATCAAGAAAAGTTATATAAAGTTGAACAAAATCCTCTCTTGAATTTCACTGCCTATTTCAACAAGTCAAAAATTGACAAAACAGAACTTCTTCTCGGGTTGGGATTTGAGAATATCACACCATTACAAAAAGCCAAAGAGGAAATTGAACCCTTGTATGATGAAAAATTCCTACGACTTGGTATGATACAACAATTTATTCGTCCATTGGATGACGAATTTGAGACTGATGAAGTTGAGAGAATACCAAAACAAGAATTTTTGGTTAATTATGATGCAATAAATGATTCATACAAAACTAAGGAATCTTCAATTTTCAAATTGGAAGAAATTGAATCAAATTTTCAAAACCAAGAATCTGTCGGTACTCCACCTAAACCAACTAAAATGTACTTTCCAACCACATTTTTGGAAAAACAAATAGAAGGTTTACAACAAAAGGTGGAATCTCAACAAAAAGTTATTAATCACCTCAAGTCTCAAAGTCCGAATTCAGAGGATAAATGTATTGTTGTTGATACTAAGAAAGTTTGTGAGAATGTTTCTACTCAAACTAACCAAAGTGCTTTAGTAGACAATTCTACCCAAACTACTTGTGATTCATCTACCAATACCTCTACCCAGACCTTGACTGATTTTCTTCAGTGTACTTGTCAAAATACTGCTACATTTATAGCTGATGATTATGTGCAATCTGATTTATCTAATGAAGAACTTGCACATAGTTTAGTTTTGATATGGTACTTCTATAGGTTTTTCACATGCAACACTGTTGATGAGTTAGTTGTTCACCCTAAGCCTAGTGCTAGTATAGGTGTTGATACTTCTACTCAATTTTCTTGTGAAACCAAAGATGTGTCAGTTCAAGTTGACCTAATTTCTGAGACTACCCATATTGTGAAGTTGGACACCAAGATTCCTGATTGTTCAAAACTTTCAAATGAATCTGAAACTAATCAATCTCCATTGAAATTTTCTTTTTCCAAAGATTTCACAAAGAATGATTTTGATAAATTCATGGAGGGAGAATATGTTTTTAATTCAGAAACTGAGAAAAAGATTGAATCTACCAAAATCAAAGTGGAAACAAAAGTGGAATCTCAACAAAAAGTTATTAATCACCTCAAGTCTCAAAGTCCGAATTCAGAGGATAAATGTATTGTTGTTGATACTAAGAAAGTTTGTGAGAATGTTTCTACTCAAACTAACCAAAGTGCTTTAGTAGACAATTCTACCCAAACTACTTGTGATTCATCTACCAATACCTCTACCCAGACCTTGACTGATTTTCTTCAGTGTACTTGTCAAAATACTGCTACATTTATAGCTGATGATTATGTGCAATCTGATTTATCTAATGAAGAACTTGCACATAGTTTAGTTTTGATATGGTACTTCTATAGGTTTTTCACATGCAACACTGTTGATGAGTTAGTTGTTCACCCTAAGCCTAGTGCTAGTATAGGTGTTGATACTTCTACTCAATTTTCTTGTGAAACCAAAGATGTGTCAGTTCAAGTTGACCTAATTTCTGAGACTACCCATATTGTGAAGTTGGACACCAAGATTCCTGATTGTTCAAAACTTTCAAATGAATCTGAAACTAATCAATCTCCATTGAAATTTTCTTTTTCCAAAGATTTCACAAAGAATGATTTTGATAAATTCATGGAGGGAGAATATGTTTTTAATTCAGAAACTGAGAAAAAGATTGAATCTACCAAAATCAAAGTGGAAACAAAAGTGGAATCTCAAAAACCATGGTCCAAAGCTCCAACTTCATATTACTCAAAGAAACGAGTTAAGACCAAACTAGTCAAGACTGAACCAAAGACCATTAAGTTAGAAACCTTTATTGCTACCCCAGTGAAACATGTCAAAAAGGAACAAGCTGAAACCCCACTCAGGACAAAGTACACCAAAGTGAAACTTCCGAAAGACTATCCTAATGCTTCTCAATCTAGCTCTCAATCTAGCTCTATACCTAAGGTGTCTAAGTCTAGCTCTCAAGACTTTCCTAATGCTTCTCAATCTAGCTCTCAATCTAGCTTTATACCTAAAGTGTCTAAGTCTAGCTCAGTTTCGCTAACTAAGGATACATCAAATGGTACAACTAGATATAGGGATAGATATGGATGGTTTTCTCATGATAAACCAAAGAAGCAAGAAGTTTCCTCACCTCCAAAAGATTCCAAAAAGATGAAAGTGTTTAAAACTCCTAGTTCTAATCTTCTTAGTTTCAATTCAACAGGTGGAAAGAGCATAACTAGTGGTGCTAAATGGGTCGCTAATACATTAGTACCTAGGATCACTAGTAATCAAAAGGATGTTGAGAAAAAGAAGAAAAGAAAGAGGAGAAAGGCTGTTAATAGGAGGAAGGGTGTTCATGTTAATCAAAACAATTTTTCTTTGTCAAATATTGTTGAAAATGCCAAGGCAAGACCTTGTGAGCTTGTAAACAATCTTAATTCTCATACTTGTGTATCTGATGATGATGCTTGTAAACATGTTACTTTTAATTCTCATGTGAATGTTCGTACTTTTTATTCAAATGTGTTTGTTGATAATGTGCTTGTTAATGCTTATGTTGATTCGAAAACATGTTTGAATGCATATCCTAAGTTATATACCCTGCCTGTTTTAACTAACCATAAAGGACCCGTCTTCAAGTGGGTACCTAAAAACAGTTAAATTTCTTTGATTGCAGGAAATAACCATCTGTGTTTGGATACTCGATTCCGGGTGTTCGAAGCACATGACTGGAAATAAATCTTTGCTCAAGAATTTTGTTGAAAGATTCATGGGAACAGTTCGCTTTGGAAACAACAATTTCGCTCCTATCTTAGGTTATGGAGACATTGAAAGAAATGGAATTATCATCAAGAAAGTTCACTATGTTGAAGGATTAAGTCACAACTTGTTCAGTGTTGGACAATTCTGTGATAACAATCTTCAAGTTCTGTTTCGAAAATCTCTTTGCAAAGTCCAAACTCTAGATGGAGTTGATATTCTTTGTGGTGACCGTGATGATAATCTTTTTACCGTCAATCTCGATGATAACCAACCAAAAGATTCCAAAAAGATGAAAGTGTTTAAAACTCCTAGTTCTAATCTTCTTAGTTTCAATTCAACAGGTGGAAAGAGCATAACTAGTGGTGCTAAATGGGTCGCTAATACATTAGTACCTAGGATCACTAGTAATCAAAAGGATGTTGAGAAAAAGAAGAAAAGAAAGAGGAGAAAGGCTGTTAATAGGAGGAAGGGTGTTCATGTTAATCAAAACAATTTTTCTTTGTCAAATATTGTTGAAAATGCCAAGGCAAGACCTTGTGAGCTTGTAAACAATCTTAATTCTCATACTTGTGTATCTGATGATGATGCTTGTAAACATGTTACTTTTAATTCTCATGTGAATGTTCGTACTTTTTATTCAAATGTGTTTGTTGATAATGTGCTTGTTAATGCTTATGTTGATTCGAAAACATGTTTGAATGCATATCCTAAGTTATATACCCTGCCTGTTTTAACTAACCATAAAGGACCCGTCTTCAAGTGGGTACCTAAAAACAGTTAAATTTCTTTGATTGCAGGAAATAACCATCTGTGTTTGGATACTCGATTCCGGGTGTTCGAAGCACATGACTGGAAATAAATCTTTGCTCAAGAATTTTGTTGAAAGATTCATGGGAACAGTTCGCTTTGGAAACAACAATTTCGCTCCTATCTTAGGTTATGGAGACATTGAAAGAAATGGAATTATCATCAAGAAAGTTCACTATGTTGAAGGATTAAGTCACAACTTGTTCAGTGTTGGACAATTCTGTGATAACAATCTTCAAGTTCTGTTTCGAAAATCTCTTTGCAAAGTCCAAACTCTAGATGGAGTTGATATTCTTTGTGGTGACCGTGATGATAATCTTTTTACCGTCAATCTCGATGATAACCAACCAACCGATAATATTTGTCTCATTTCAAAGGCTACTTCAAAGAATTCTTGGTTATGGCATAGAAGGCTGTCGCATCTGAATTTTCAAACCATCAATATTTTGGTCAACAAGCATCTTGTTAAAGGCTTACCTGACTATAAGTATGAAAGTGAGCATGTTTGTCCTTCTTGTGCTGTTGGGAAGATTAAGAGAGCTTCTCATAAACCGAAGAAATCTCCAAATTCTTTAGCACCTCTTCATTTGCTTCACATGGATCTTTGTGGGCCGATGAAAGTACAAAGCCGAAATGGGAAGAAATACATCTTGGTTATTGTTGATGATTATTCAAGATATACTTGGGTCAAGTTCCTTGCATCCAAAGATGAAACAACTCAGATGTTGATAGATTTCATCACTAATACTCAAGTAAATCTTCAACTTCCAGTTCGTTACATCCGTTCGGATAACGGAACTGAGTTCAAGAATGCTGTTTTTGATGAATTCTGCAAATCCAAAGGTATCACTCATCAATTCTCAGCAGTTCGCACCCCACAACAAAACGGTGTTGTTGAAAGGAGAAATCGATCGCTGGTGGAAGCAGCAAGGACAATGCTTGCTTATTCCAAATTGCCATCCAATATGTGGGCTGAAGCTGTTGACACTGCATGTCACACTCAGAATCGGTCCATTATCAATCAGCGTTTCGAAAAGACTCCTTATGAGGTTATTAACAAACGCAAACCCAACATCAACTACTTTCATATATTTGGGTGTGTTTGTTATACTTTGAATGATCGGGAGAATCTTGGAAAGTTCGAGAAGAAAGGTGATGAAGGATATTTTGTTGGTTATTCCAAAACATCAATTGCCTATCGAATCTATAATCGTCGAACCAACACAATTCAAGAAACAATGAATGTTTGGTTTGATGAGATGTCAGGCATGATTTTTGAGCAAGAAGGTTTGCTGCCAACAAGTAATGATCCAAGTACTTCAAGTACTTCTACAAGGAATTCTACCTTAGCTTCTATATTCAAGAAGTTTCCAACTCCAACAAGTGATGAATTAGATATTCTTTTTGAAGAATTCTATAATTCAAAACCGATTCATGATCAAGAACCTCAGGTCATCTTTGAACCAATTCAAAACAAAGATGAAACAACTCAGATGTTGATAGATTTCATCACTAATACTCAAGTAAATCTTCAACTTCCAGTTCGTTACATCCGTTCGGATAACGGAACTGAGTTCAAGAATGCTGTTTTTGATGAATTCTGCAAATCCAAAGGTATCACTCATCAATTCTCAGCAGTTCGCACCCCACAACAAAACGGTGTTGTTGAAAGGAGAAATCGATCGCTGGTGGAAGCAGCAAGGACAATGCTTGCTTATTCCAAATTGCCATCCAATATGTGGGCTGAAGCTGTTGACACTGCATGTCACACTCAGAATCGGTCCATTATCAATCAGCGTTTCGAAAAGACTCCTTATGAGGTTATTAACAAACGCAAACCCAACATCAACTACTTTCATATATTTGGGTGTGTTTGTTATACTTTGAATGATCGGGAGAATCTTGGAAAGTTCGAGAAGAAAGGTGATGAAGGATATTTTGTTGGTTATTCCAAAACATCAATTGCCTATCGAATCTATAATCGTCGAACCAACACAATTCAAGAAACAATGAATGTTTGGTTTGATGAGATGTCAGGCATGATTTTTGAGCAAGAAGGTTTGCTGCCAACAAGTAATGATCCAAGTACTTCAAGTACTTCTACAAGGAATTCTACCTTAGCTTCTATATTCAAGAAGTTTCCAACTCCAACAAGTGATGAATTAGATATTCTTTTTGAAGAATTCTATAATTCAAAACCGATTCATGATCAAGAACCTCAGGTCATCTTTGAACCAATTCAAAACAATGAACCTCTTCATAACAACGATCCAGTTCCTGACAACATTCATGAATCTTCATCAAGTTCTTCAGAGCAAGAATCCTCTTCTACTGATATTTCTCCACCATCCTCTCAGGATAATTCTTCTCAAGTGAATGTTCAAGAACAACCTTCTCGATTAACTCAGACAAAAAATCCATTAAACACTCCAAATGTGTATGTACCACTTGATTTTGATCATCCAGCTTATGAGGAAAGAGTTATACCAAGTTATGACTCCATCTCTCAACAAAACTCAAGTTTTAATGATGGTGATGTTGATCTTCAACAACAAGATCCTCTTCCTCATGCTCACAAGTGGACACGAATGCAGAAAGACCATCCTACTGATCAAATAATTGGAGATCCACAAGCAGGAGTAACTACTCGTACCTCAGTAAATGAGTGTCTTGTTGCACTTTCTCTTAGCAATATTGAACCCAAAACGGTATCTGAAGCTCTTCGTGATCCAGAGTGGGTTAAGGCAATGCAAGATGAACTCGCACAATTTGAAAGACTGAAGGTATGGAGATTAGTTCCAAATCCTAGAAAAGATGATCCAATCGGTACAAAGTGGATATTCAAAAACAAAAAGGATGAGAATGGAGTGGTAGTAAGGAATAAAGCTCGACTTGTTGCAAAGGGTTATTGCCAACAACCTGGTGTTGACTTCGACGAAACTTTTGCTCCAGTTGCAAGAATGGAGGCCATTCGAATATTCTTAGCTTATGCAGCATTCCGAAACTTTACTGTGTTTCAAATGGATGTGAAGACTGCTTTCTTGAATGGTGACCTCAAAGAAGAAGTTTACGTTGATCAACCAGAAGGTTTTGTTGATCCTCAAAGGCCAAACCATGTCTACAGGTTAGACAAGGCTCTCTACGGTCTTAAGCAAGCACCCCGAGCATGGTATGATTCTTTAACTACTTTCTTACTAAGAGGTGGCTTTACCAAAGGCACAATTGACCCTACCTTGTTCATTCGCAAACAAGGTAAGCACGTTCTACTTGTTCAAATATATGTTGATGACATTATTTTTGGGTCGACCAGTCAAACATTTTGCCGAAACTTTTCATCTCTTATGGTTAATCATTTTGAAATGAGCATGATTGGGGAAATGAATTATTTTTTGGGTCTTCAAATCAAACAATTACCAACTGGTATTTTTATATCACAAGGTAAATACATAAATGATATGTTGAAAAAGTTTGACATGACTTCATGTTCTTCAATTTCTACTCCGATGGCTGCTCGAACAAACATAAATACTGATACAAATGGAAAACCGTTTGACCAAAAGAGATATCGAAGTATGATTGGTTCGTTGTTGTACCTAACAGCATCTCGCCCAGATATAATGTTTGCAATATGTATGTGTGATAGCAATCAAGTTGTTCAAATAAAGTTTTCAAAACTCTCAATTGTTGATATGAGACGCAAAGGATCGAACGCCTTTGTGTACTTCCAAGTGTTCTTATATGAATATGTATGTGTGATAGCAATCAAGTTGTTCAAATAAAGTTTTCAAAACTCTCAATTGTTGATATGAGACGCAAAGGATCGAACGCCTTTGTGTACTTCCAAGTGTTCTTATATGAATATGTATGTGTGATAGCAATCAAGTTGTTCAAATAAAGTTTTCAAAACTCTCAATTGTTGATATGAGACGCAAAGGATCGAACGCCTTTGTGTACTTCCAAGTGTTCTTATATGAATATGTATGTGTGATAGCAATCAAGTTGTTCAAATAAAGTTTTCAAAACTCTCAATTGTTGATATGAGACGCAAAGGATCGAACGCCTTTGTGTACTTCCAAGTGTTCTTATATGAATATGTATGTGTGATAGCAATCAAGTTGTTCAAATAAAGTTTTCAAAACTCTCAATTGTTGATATGAGACGCAAAGGATCGAACGCCTTTGTGTACTTCCAAGTGTTCTTATATGAATATGTATGTGTGATAGCAATCAAGTTGTTCAAATAAAGTTTTCAAAACTCTCAATTGTTGATATGAGACGCAAAGGATCGAACGCCTTTGTGTACTTCCAAGTGTTCTTATATGAATATGTATGTGTGATAGCAATCAAGTTGTTCAAATAAAGTTTTCAAAACTCTCAATTGTTGATATGAGACGCAAAGGATCGAACGCCTTTGTGTACTTCCAAGTGTTCTTATATGAATATGTATGTGTGATAGCAATCAAGTTGTTCAAATAAAGTTTTCAAAACTCTCAATTGTTGATATGAGACGCAAAGGATCGAACGCCTTTGTGTACTTCCAAGTGTTCTTATATGAATATGTATGTGTGATAGCAATCAAGTTGTTCAAATAAAGTTTTCAAAACTCTCAATTGTTGATATGAGACGCAAAGGATCGAACGCCTTTGTGTACTTCCAAGTGTTCTTATATGAATATGTATGTGTGATAGCAATCAAGTTGTTCAAATAAAGTTTTCAAAACTCTCAATTGTTGATATGAGACGCAAAGGATCGAACGCCTTTGTGTACTTCCAAGTGTTCTTATATGAATATGTATGTGTGATAGCAATCAAGTTGTTCAAATAAAGTTTTCAAAACTCTCAATTGTTGATATGAGACGCAAAGGATCGAACGCCTTTGTGTACTTCCAAGTGTTCTTATATGAATATGTATGTGTGATAGCAATCAAGTTGTTCAAATAAAGTTTTCAAAACTCTCAATTGTTGATATGAGACGCAAAGGATCGAACGCCTTTGTGTACTTCCAAGTGTTCTTATATGAATATGTATGTGTGATAGCAATCAAGTTGTTCAAATAAAGTTTTCAAAACTCTCAATTGTTGATATGAGACGCAAAGGATCGAACGCCTTTGTGTACTTCCAAGTGTTCTTATATGAATATGTATGTGTGATAGCAATCAAGTTGTTCAAATAAAGTTTTCAAAACTCTCAATTGTTGATATGAGACGCAAAGGATCGAACGCCTTTGTGTACTCCCTTATATGATATGTTGAAAAAGTTTGACATGACTTCATGTTCTTCAATTTCTACTCCGATGGCTGCTCGAACAAACATAAATACTGATACAAATGGAAAACCGTTTGACCAAAAGAGATATCGAAGTATGATTGGTTCGTTGTTGTACCTAACAGCATCTCGCCCAGATATAATGTTTGCAACATGTATGTGTGCTAGATATCAAGCTGCTCCAACTGATTTACATTATCAAGCTGTGAAACGAATCTTTCGTTATCTGAAGGGGACACCCGATTTAGGTCTCTGGTATCCAAGGGATACTGGATTCAATCTAACTGCATATTCAGATGCAGATCATGCAGGTTGTAAACTTGATCGCAAGAGCACTTCCGGTACTTTACAATTTTTAGGCGATAAAATTGTGAGTTGGTCTTCCAAGAAACAGAATTGTGTGTCTCTATCAACGGCTGAAGCAGAATATGTGGCTGCGGCTAGTTGTTGTGCTCAAGTTTTATGGATGAAGACACAACTAACTGATTATGGTCTGAAATATGATCATATCCCTATCTATTGTGATTCTCAGAGTGCCATTGCCATTGCAGTCAACTCAGTAAACCACTCTCGCTCAAAGCATATTGATGTTAGATATCATTTTCTCAAAGATCATATTGAGAAAGGTGACATCGAGCTCTACTTTGTGGGTACTGACTTTCAACTTGCAGATTTGTTCACAAAACCACTGGATGAAAAGAGGTTTAACTTTCTTATCTCCAAGCTAGGTATGTTAAATCTTAAACCTTAACTCTTTTGAAGGAATTCTTGACACATTCCAGAAAACCAAAATACAAAATTGCATATTTTCAAAAATAAACAAAAGCCCTCCCTAAATTCTCAAAAAGCCGGGTAAACACGTTTCTATCGGATTTCATTTGTTGATTTCTTGATATTGAAGAAGTCTTCATGGACCCAGTGAAGCGATGCACATCTTTACCTAACCACTCAAGTGTTTCTTAACAAATACTTGTTTCATTTCTCACGGAGATTTTCACATTTCTATTGACTCTTCATTCGGAAGATGTTGATATTGAAGAAGTCTTCATGGACCCAGTGAAGCGATGCACATCTTTACCTAACCACTCAAGTGTTTCTTAACAAATACTTGTTTCATTTCTCACGGAGATTTTCACATTTCTATTGACTCTTCATTCGGAAGATGTTGATATTGAAAAAGGGCGACATTCTACTCCAGTCCCCGACTTCATTTGATCACGCTGTGTCTAGAGCTATTTTGATTGATCATTAATTTGATCATCTTTTTTTAGGACACATTAGAGTCATGTCTTTGTGATATTATTGCTTATCTTTGTGATATAGCCGGAACATTTGTAGTGATATCTTAATTGATATTCCACGATGATCGAATGGAAATCCTACCAATGCTAACATCCTTTCCAACATTGAACGTAGGTCTCACATTTTCATTTTATGAATTTGTTGAGTTAACGAGAAGTCTATGTGACCTCAGATGTTATTTCCCAAAAGTCTTTGAGGATAGTAAGACATGGTCATCGAACGCCTTTGTGACACTGACCATGAATTACATTCTTTAAAGCACTCTCGTGGTTGAAAAGCCGCAGATCGAACTATGTTAGAGAATTGTTTTGTGCATATCTCAATGATACATAGGAAATCCGAAAAATGTTATACATTTCAATCGGTCATTTCATTAATCCTTTTGATTTTTGAACATGCTAACGGATCATTTTTATCCGGTTTCACTTCTCATCACACAAACACAGAAAACACCAACACCATGATATAACGTTAGTACCAACAACTTCGATCTTACATTTTAGTCACCCCTAGGATTTCTTGGGTTGGGCTAATGGTTTGGGTTGATGTTTTGATGGTTGACATTTCTTCATGTGCTCATGTTATTCCTTTTGACATTTAATCAATCAAATGTGTACATAATGACATTGGTTCCCAATTTTGTCATTATGAGGGGGAGAAAATATTATGATTGATTTACTGATTGATAAGGAAACAAGGAGAAAAGTTTGTGTTTGGTTGTTTCAATAGGTTTTAGGTTTTTCAAAGTTTGTGTATAGAGGGAGAAAATTCTTCATGATGTGTCAATAGTCTCTTGTATTCAGATTTTCACTAGATTTTAGTTGATTGAGATTTTGGCTTTAAAAAGGGGAATCTGATTTAATTTCAAGAAGTCCAAGACCAAGACTGAATCAAGTTTTCAAAGACAAAAGAGAAAGCTTTGAAGACTTGTTTCAACACTCCAATTGTCTTCACCACCGGGCTCATCAAATTCATTCCTACAAGACAATATAACACGTACTTCATTCATTACAATGTATCACTAAGGGGGAGAATGTTAGAAATCCAAAAATAGTGATAAATTGTAATCTAGATTAGAGGAATTTCTTGTTATTAAATCATAGATAAATGATCACTAAGGTTGAGGGGCTAATTATGACAATTAGCATAATTGTGTAGTTAGACTATAAATAGCCCTCTCATACCTTATAGATCATAACTTTTAGATAATCCTTTCATAACTTTAATACCTGATAACTTTAACACACAGTTCTCTCTCAAAACACACACAAACACCAAGAACACACACTCACCAAATCCACCATTGATGACTTGAATTCGGTGTTATAAATCGTGTTATAACAAGTTTTGGCTTCGAGAGGTGCAGTTTCTTGGTCATGTTATTTCATCGGAAGGTATTAAAGTAGATCCTTCAAAGATTGAAGCTGTTTCAAAGTGGGAGCAGCCAAAGACTCCTACTGAGATTAAAAGTTTTCTTGGTTTGGCTGGATATTATAGAAGGTTCATTCAGGATTTCTCCCGAATAGCCAAGCCTATGACTGAACTAATGAAGAAAGGAGTAAAGTTTGAGTGGACCGATAAGCAGGAGAATGCATTTCAAACGTTGAAGAAGAAGTTGTGTGAAGCTCCTATACTTGCCTTACCTGAAGGTACCGATGATTTGGTTGTGTATAGTGATGCATCTATCACGGGTTTGGGTTGTGTACTGATGCAGAGGGACAAGGTGATCGCCTATGCTTCCCGCCAGTTGAAACCACATGAGAAGAATTACCCTACCCATGATCTTGAACTGGCCGCAGTTGTTTTTGCATTGAAATTGTGGAGACATTACCTTTATGGTACAAAATGCACTTTGTTTACTGATCATAAAAGTTTACAGTATGTCTTTAATCAAAAGGAAATGAACGTGAGACAAAGGAGGTGGATGGAATTACTTAAGGATTATGATTGTGAAATCAAATACCATCCGGGTAAAGCCAATGTAGTGGCGGATGCACTAAGTAGG
Source organism: Erigeron breviscapus (assembly GCA_034093135.1). NCBI lineage: Eukaryota > Viridiplantae > Streptophyta > Magnoliopsida > Asterales > Asteraceae > Erigeron > Erigeron breviscapus. Next base: position 62,433,047 of record CM067175.1, on the reverse strand, counting down.
AAGGTGCAAAGTTCTTCTTGTAAGTTGATGAGTATGCAAGTTCAAGCCAAGTCGGGGCTACTTGATCGAATTAAAGAAGCACAAGTGAGGGCATTGATGAAGGATAACATTGACAATGAAAGCATTGGGAAGAAGAAACGTCTTGTGATGGAGACTAATAGCCGTGGGTTCAAAACATACAAGGGTCGAATTTGGGTGCCATTGCTTGGTGATAATCGAGAATTGATCCTTGAGGAAGCCCATAGAAGTAGATATTCGGTTCATCCCGGTGTCACCAAAATGTATGCAGATTTGAAGTCGATTTATTGGTGGCCGGATATTAAAGGGGAAGTAGCTCATTTTGTTGCAAAGTGTTTGACGTGTGCACGTGTGAAAACGGACCATCAAAAGCCGTATGGTTTGTTGCATCAATTAGACATTCTCGAGTGGAAATGGGATCATATTACCATGGACTTTGTAACGAAGCTACCTAAAACACCGAAAGGGAATGATATGATATGGGTGATTGTGGATAGATTGACGAAGAGTGCTCATTTTCTAGCTACCCGACAAGATGTGCCTTTAACGAAGATGGCAAAGATGTACATTGATGAAGTAGTTGCGAAACATGGAGTTCCTTTATCTATTGTTTCGGATCGAGACTCGAGGTTTGTGTCAAACTTTTGGAAGGGTCTTCAACGGGAGTTGGGTAGTAGAATAAATTTGAGTACCGCCTATCATCCTCAAACCGATGGGCAAAGTGAGAGAACCATTCAAACCTTGGAGGATATGTTGAGAACGTGTGTACTTGAATACGGTGGAGCATGGGATGATCATTTGAGGATGATTGAGTTTGCTTACAACAATAGTCACCATGCAAGCATTGGAATGCCACCATTTGAGATGTTATATGGTAGAAGGTGTAGGACTCCAAGTTGTTGGATGGAGCCCGATGAAAAGCAGTTGACCGGTCCCGAAATTATTGAAATTACCTCTGAAAAGGTTAATGTAGCTAAAGAAGCCTTACGTGTGGCAAGAGAAAGGCAGAAAACATATGCAGATAAGAAAAGGAGACCGATTGAGTTTAATGTTGGTGATTTAGTGATGCTAAAAGTATCACCTTGGAAAGGAGTTATTCGATTTGGAAAGAAGGGAAAGTTGAGTCCACGTTTCATTGGACCTTTTAAAGTTGTGAAGCGCATTAAAGATGTGGCATATCAGTTGGAATTACCTCCAGAATTGGATGGAATTCACAACACCTTCCATGTATCCTACTTGAGGAAATGTTTAGCTGAGGAGTCAAGTGTGATTCCTATTAAAGACGTGAGTATTGACCCAATGAAGAGAATAGTAGACAAACCGGTAGCGATACTTGGAAGAAAGCAAAAGAAGTTACGTCGAAAAGTGATTGACCTTGTGTTGATTAAGTGGAAGCATAATCATGGAGAAAGCTTAACGTGGGAAACTGAAGCAGTAATGAAGGAAAAGTATCCCGAGTTGTTCCTTACTGATGAGATTCCGGGGACGGAATCCTCTTAAGGGGGAGGTAATTGTAACATCCCAAACTTTTCTTTACTAGTTGACTAATGTCGTTAAGTTAATATTGTGCGTGTCGTTAAGTCTATTTTAGATTTAATGCTTATATGTAGTTAATGTGTGTTATGTGTGAGGCTTGTAAGCCTAAATGTTAATGTAGTATAAATGTGTGTAATATGAAGATTAATGTCTATGTAGTGACATTTAATGAAGGATTAATGATGTATATGGTCAATAAAGTAGTTTGTGACCAACAATGAAGGATTAGGAAGCTTAGGGGCTAGTTTTGACATGTGTGCAAAGTCAAAAACGGGTTTAGAGGCTTAGGGTTGTCATTAGAGAGCCATTATGCAGATTTTCTTCCTCCTAAACAAGCCCTAGCCGATCCCCTTCCTTCCCTCTCAAGTTTCTCACTAGATCTATTCGTTGTGGAGCCAAATCGATCGTGTATTGCTTAGATCTTGGATCTTTATCACCAAATACAGGTAATATAGGTATTCCTCATCTGAGATCTGATTGTGTGAGTCTTATATTAGTCTTAATCCAGGCCATAAGGGTTTGGGTTGGGTTATTTGATTAAACGTTCACCGATTTCATGTTATTCGGGTGATTAAATGATTGATTCATGATGTAAAGGATTAAAGGATTAATAGGATGGTTAAAGTTGATGAAAGTGCAATTAAAAGGATTAATTTTAAGTCCCCAGGTTGGATTTGGGGTATGGGTTCGTATGGAATTCGTTTGATCAAAGAACAAAAATTGGTTTGCTGGTCGGCACCCCAGGTGCGGCGCACCAAAGGAGTGGTGCGGCGCACCACAGCCAGTTTGTTTTTGTTGGTGGACCCCGATATGCGACGCACCAAGGGCTGGTGCGGCGCACCTAGTGTTGGTCTGAATTCTCTGGAGGTTTGGTGCGACGCACCACTTGGAAGGTGCGGCGCACCACTTGGTCAGATTTTACAAAATGTGTCGTTTAGCTTATATTTTGATCTTATACTTGTTCTAGGATATTGGAGACACCTAGTCATCATTGTATTGTGCTTGTAGCTTGTTGTTAAGCTGTATCAAGGTAAGATACACTACTTTTGTCACGCTGAGGGTTCAACAAGCAAAGGTTTCATACTTATAACTTCCTTAACGGTAACATATGATATATGTGGGTATCTCGGGTTACACGGGAGGTATTATGGGATATGTAGTTGACCATGAGACCTGAAATGCAGACCCTAATGTAGTGAAATGAAGTGTTGTTTAATGTCGTGTATTGATATGTAGTTTATGTAGAATTACAAAGTATCTTATTATGTGTGAAATGTAGAAATGGAGTTAATGTGTGACATATGCGTACTACATGGCTTGTACACCTAGCTCACTAGACTTGGTAGGTTGCCATGTCACTTGCACGTGTAAGGGCCCAAACGAAATGAAGGTAATGTGTGATTATGTTTAGGTTATGTGTGTTGCCTAAACTATTATGTGTGAAATCGAGCTCGTAAATATAATGCAGGGAAAGTGTTAAGCTTAACCCGTACAAGTCTTAGCCGGACGAGTACGTTGACGTAGTTGTTGCTTGGGTGGTTCCTTGCAACATGGTCTTTATAATGCAGGGCGAGTAATACGAGGGGTTTGACCAACCTCCACATACGGATTACTCTTGGATTGGCTTGCCATTCCTTAACGACATACGATGATTAGCCTTTGGTTGATCATCCTGTCGGGTGTGATGCAGGGCACACTTATATGCAGTAAACGAAGATATGTGTGACAATGTGTGAACTAATGCAGGATAGGCACATTTAGGATGGTTATCCTAATTGATATGAAGTTGTTATGCAGTTATGTGTGTTGTGTGTTGTGCCTAATGAGTTTGTCTATTAACGAAGAAATGTTTTAATTGGACAAATGCTTTTAAATTAAGAGTGGTCTTACTTAGCTATTCTTATAGCTAACACTTGTTTCTTTAATGTGGTTGTTCCCTCAGGTTTAGCTTGAAGGACTTGTAGGTGCAGGAAGTGAGGGCGTGGGTAGAAAGCATGCAGATTCCTTAGCTACCCCTAGTTGCTTATTATGGAGACTTTTGATTACATTTCATTTTGATGTCGAATATATGTAATAATGTGTGAACGGTTGTTTAATGTTGGGCAACCGTTGGGTTTTCATTTGAACTATTGTTTGATATGGCATGTAACACCAACTAAATGCAGAAACCGAAATGTTTTTATCGGTTTTGACTTTTACGGTCTTTACTTCCGCAATTTAACACCGTTAGGTGAAGGATTTTTGAAAACCCATATTTTTAAACGTCGGGTGTTACAAAAACAGACAGAACAAACAAAGAATCAAGACAGAAAAACAAAGAAGTCAAGACAGAAAAACATTAGAAGCAAGACAGAACAAACAAAGAAGGTCAAGACAGAACAAACAAAGAAGGTCAAGACAGAACAAACAATAGAACAAGAACATAAGCAGAAAACAAGACAATAGCAGTAGCATTACAGAAACATTACAGAAAGTGATCAAGACAGAACAAACAAAGAAGGTCAAGACAGAACAGTTTAACAGAAGCAAGACAGAACAAACAAAACAGGACAGAACAAACAATAGAACAAGAACATAAGCAGTAAGAACAAGACAATAGCAGTAGCATTACAGAAACATAAACACTAGCAGTAGCATTACAGAAACATTACAGAAACCATAAACAAGACAGTAGCAAGTTAATGGTAACCTATAACCGGGTTTGATAGACTGGTGGGTGTAATTAGGGTATGTAATAAATAAAAGAATATAGATAGATAATAAATATATAGGTTAACCGGTTATAGGTTAATATCTTTAAAAAAAAACCGGTTATAGGTTAACCGGTTAATAACCGTTTTTTGTTTCGAAAGTAATGATCGGTTCCTAACCGACGGTTAATGGTAACCTATAACCGGTTTGTACGGTATCGGTTCCTAACCGAGGTTAATGGTACTATAACCGGTTTGTACGGTATCGGGTCTCGGTTAGGTTAACCAGTTATTTTGTGCACCTCTATTGTGAAGTACGAGGATGTACTAAAATGAGATGCATGATATATTACTAATCCTCAAACATGGTATGTGAATATATGTGAAAAGAATAATATTTAGGATTTCATTTGTGCGAGGAGCAATGAGATTTATATTGTTAAGACACTTCATATGTTAGACATTGAAAGCCTTTGGTAATAATGAGAATTTTTAGTGAAGTAATCATGAGGGGAAAAAAATACGCGTTGCACTCTTTTTCCCTTGAGCAAGGCTTTGTCCCACTGGGTTTTCCTGTCAAGGTTTTTAATGAGGCAACATCCCCAAGCGTATCAAAAAGAATTATGTACTCTTTTTCCTTCACTAGAATTTTGTCCCATTGGGTTTTATCTAGTAAGGTTTTAACGAGGCATAATATCTTTAGTGGATGGACATCCAAGGGGAAGTGTTATGAATATTTATGGAATGGATGTCCATATATTTAGGAGATCTTTTATTAATATTCGGAGATTTATTACTTGGAGAAAACTCCACCATTGTACTATAAATATATGCCTCTATATGAGATGAATAATAGAATTCTCCATTCTCATCTATTTTCTCTTGTCTCTTTATTGTTCGGTTTCTTTAGTTTTACAACATATTATTTGTATTTTAAGGTGTACTAAAAATCCAAATCCGGAATCCAAAAGATCCTAAAACCCCGATCCCAAATAATATTAGGATATCCGAGTTTTCGGATTTGGATATCGGATGATACTTTCTAAAATTTGAATATCCGAAATATCCTAGTTTACATACATGGGCTTGAACGTAGTAGTTGGACTTTACATGATGCTATTATAATATATATTTGTGATAAGCTACCACTCGAGTTAAATACTCCTAGTTCTTATGAGGTCTTCTATAAATAAAGAATATGACAAAAAAAACTTTTTGTTTTGCAATGACTTTGACTAAATAAAAGAATATGGACAAACAAAAAAAAACTCTATAAATCGTATGGTAGTGATATTGTCCTTGCTAAAGAGCTGGTCAAACTAATAATCAACTAGGTCCATCTGTTTTTGTCTTTAGTGAGGATATGGTGTCCTTGCTATACAATTTCCTCATTAAAGTTCGCAGGTTCAATTTTTTGCTCAAATAGTTTTATTAACGGTATTTTAGATATATTAAGTATTAGGAGATAATATATGTTTTGTAATATGTATTAAGGAAAACGATTAATCAACCTAATAATCAACCTAACAATATGATGATGACGTTTGGCATAATCAAAGGAAGAGATTGGGAGAGAAAATGAGGGATTACACTTGTCATGTAATAAAGGCTTTCGGTTGATATGTATTAAAGATTTAAATATAAATATAGATAGTATTTTCATGGTGTTTTGATTGTATATCTAACTATTTGAGTTAGATCAAGTGGCTCTTAAATCTTCCAAGTGTGAGGTAAACCGTAAATGCGAGTTTTAATTTTTTATTAGTTTGACTTTGACTACATAAAAAATTACTAGCATGGTACCCGCGCAATGCGGCGGCGGTGGTGGGGACGACGGTCTAGTGGTGTCGGTGACGGAACTATTGGTGGTGGCAGTGTCAAGTGGTGTAGGTTGATATAACACCATGAACTAGGGCTCGGGATATTACGGAAAATAAATTGCACATGATGGAATTATCGTAGGCAACTAAATGACATAAAATGAATTCGGTGAATTCAACAAAATAAGTTAAATCAAGTACAAAATGCATAAGGAGAAAGTAACCATCAAAGTATACAAAAGATCATCAAAAGATGGCTATCGATCCTAAGCATAATGCAAAAGTAGGCAAATGAATCCTTGATCCATGTAAGTCCAAAGTCCGGGTCCAAAAGCAAGCAATCAATCATACTTCACGTCCTAGATTAACCTGGTTACCTGAAAAGTGTACTAAACAAGTCAACACGAGGTTGGTGAGTTCGTAGAAATGGTTCACAAGGAACCATTGTCGATAGTCACAGTGTCAAATCACAATAAAAACATATGGAGTAAAATAGTTACGTATAATAAATGAGCACAAGTGGTGTAAATGTCCAAGTCTCGTATCGTATGTATGCATGTGCCATGATGAATATCGAATGTAGGCCCATCATATCCCATAAAGGGCTTTGCATGCGTGTAATTTGCATAGATAAGTATGCTTGCGTGTAAAGCGCGTAAATAAGTATGCATTGCGTGTAAAGCGCATAAATAAGTATGTTCGCGTGTAAAGCGCGTAAATAAGTATGCTTGCGTGTAAACCGCTCAAATCATGTGCAACAATGCGTATATGTCCATTCCAAATACAACACGTACCTACACTTCGGAGGATTTTACTTTCATCAAGTTCTAGATGCTTATATATAGGGTCACCCGCAGCCTTCCCACCACATCTAAAACCCTTTGAAAAGCATAACCGACTTCCATGTAGGCATAACTATCCTAAACATCATGATATCACAAACATGCACAAAACCAACCAAATAGTCAATGGTCGTCAATCAAATCAATCAAGCAATCACACAAGTAGTTGTACACTTTCCAGCCCGAATCTCAAGCGAGTAGGGTGCGACGGAACTCACCTTGATTGGTGGAACTAGTCAAGTAGGATATAAAGTCGAGTTACAATCGTTCAATGTTCACTTCTCGTCCAACACCTATAATAGTAATATATGTATTTATTAATACAAATATGTGTGCCATTTACTTGAATTTAAACCCTAATTAGGTTTTAAGTGAGGTTTATGTCGTTAGTCGACCCCCGAGACAAGACATGGTCGATTAAAAGTCAAGAGATGTATTATATTGCTCCAAAGTTGTCAAGAAGTCGTCTTGTATTCAAACGTCGTTATTATATACATTTATATATATAAATTAAGTTAAACCCCTAGCTAGGTTTCAACATATTTAAGGCTTAAAAGATTGTCGGGATTCGTAATCATCATTAAAAGTGTCAACAATTGGTCTAGATTGAAGCCCGACCCACACTTAGGGTTTTGGAAGTCACAAAAACCAAAACAGGACAAACAAGAGAGGGAGGCAGCGTAATTTACGGTCTATATAGGCGTAAGGTACGGTGGTGATGACATAACAGGCGTAAGATACGGTGTGAAGAGGCGTAAGTTACGGTGGGCGATGGTGGCTGAGCGTAAGGTACGCTCATTAGGCCGTAACCTACGGCTGCTTGGAAAACTAGATTTTGGCGTCTGGAGAAACAAAAAGGGGCGTAAACAGACACTTTGGGGCGTAAGGCTCAAATGCAATTTGCAGAGGGGCATAACCTACGCCAGGAAGGGCGTAGGGTACGGTCGTGCAGGGCTGAAGCAATCTGGGTAGGGGTTGAAGATGAACACCTTTGACTTTTGATAGTCAAACCGATCCATGACACACCAAACCCTAATTGAACATGAAAATCGGTTTGTGTTGGCTCATGGGCTGAATTTACTTCGAGTTAAACATGCTTAGACAATAATAAACACCACCCATTGCAACGAATCGACTCATAACCGATCTAATGATTTAAATGGTGTTCATGACCCATTTACTTGCCAAAAACCCTAATTTGACCTAGGTTTCTCCTTGACCCGATTTTTAAGTTTTGATACTCATATATTATCATAATAAACACCACCCATTGCAACGAATCGACTCATAACCGATCTAATGATTTAAATGGTGTTCATGACCCATTTACTTGCCAAAAACCCTAATTTGACCTAGGTTTCTCCTTGACCCGATTTTTAAGTTTTGATACTCATATATTATCATAATAACATGTTTTCCATACAAAAATCCCAGCCCATTACTCCATTCATGTTAAATTCGATTTTGACCTAATTAAAGTCAATTAAAACCTAATTTTTGACTAATTAGGGTTTTGACCTGGTTTTGACTCAAGGTTTGTTGGTTATGATTTAAAACAACATTTATTACATGAAATAATGATTATGAGATAGATTTAGCTTACCAAAAGTCACCACCAAAGCTCAAACCCGAAATTTGATCCAAATGGAAGAATTCTTGCACTTAATGAACCCAACTTTTGATATGAGGAGTAAATGATGATGGAGATGTTGTTTCTACCACAAATTTAACCCAAGAACATTAAATGATACTAGAATTAATGAGAGAGAGAGATGGAAGTTTTGTGTGTTTCTTGCAAGAGATTTTGAGAGAGAAAGAGTGTAAGGGAATGAGTGGTGATTGGGTGAAAGAGTGAGGAGTGGATAGGGTTGGGTCCATAGTTGGGTCTTGGGTTACACCCATGGGTTGACCCATTCTCATTTACTAGTTAATTCAAATGTCGTCTCGCATCGAGTCACATAATAAGTCGGTCCATCAACCCGTTAACATGTTGTCTAGTCAAATAGTCACAAATGGGCTTAATTATTTCATTAAATACGAAAGTTAGTCAAATTGCACATAAAGCTAAACGAGTCAAAATAGCGGATGTTACATTATTCCCCCGTTAAAAGAATTTCATCCCGAAATTCAACAAAACACTAATCACTAAACAAATGTGGGTACTTAGACCTCATATGGTCTTCGCGTTCCCAAGTGAACTCGGCTCCACGTCTAGCATTCCATCTAACTTTGACGATCGTGTAGCGTTTATTCTTGAGCTTCTTGACTTGACGCTCTAAGATCTCCGCCGGTTCTTCAACAAAATTAAGCTTCTTATCGACTTGTATCTCATTCATGGGCACATGATGTGTAGGGTCCGCCAAACACTTACGTAAATTACAAATATGGAACACATCATGCACACCACTAAGTTCTTGTGGAAGTTCTAGTCGGTATGCCACCTTGCCAACCCGTTCAAGAATTTTGAAAGGACCAATGTATCTTGGCCCGAGTTTGCCCCGCTTCACAAATCTTACAACTCCTTTCCAAGGTGACACTTTCAAAAGTACATGATCACCCACTTCAAACTCCAACGGTCTCCGTCTCACATCGGCATACTTCTTTTGGCGTTCACGGGCTACTTGCATTCTCTCTTTAATTTGGGAAATTACTTTTGTTGTTTCAACTACAATCTCTGGCCCGATTAGTTGGCTTTCACCAATCTCCGCCCAAGCTAGGGGAGAACGACATTTTCTACCATAGAGTGCTTGGAATGGTGCCATTTGTATGGTTGCATGGTAACTATTGTTGTAGGAAACTCAACCAACGGTAAGTGTTCATCCCAATTACCACCAAAATCAATAACACACGCTCTCAACATGTCTTCGAGCGTTTGAATAGTCCTTTCACTTTGTCCATCCGTTTGAGGATGAAACGTCGTGCTCATGTCAAGTTGTGTACCCATGGCACGTTGAAAGGATTTCCAAAAGTTGGATTTAAATCGAGTATCTTTTTTTTTTTTTTTTTTTTTTTTTTTTTTTTTTTTTTTTTTTTTTTTTTTTTTTTTTTTTTTTTTTTTTTTTTTTTTTTTTTTTTTTTTTTTTTTTTTTTTTTTTTTTTTTTTTTTTTTTTTTTTTTTTTTTTTTTTTTTTTTTTTTTTTTTTTTTTTTTTTTTTTTTTTTTTTTTTTTTTTTTTTTTTTTTTTTTTTTTTTTTTTTTTTTTTTTTTTTTTTTTTTTTTTTTTTTTTTTTTTTTTTTTTTTTTTTTTTTTTTTTTTTTTTTTTTTTTTTTTTTTTTTTTTTTTTTTTTTTTTTTTTTTTTTTTTTTTTTTTTTTTTTTTTTTTTTTTTTTTTTTTTTTTTTTTTTTTTTTTTTTTTTTTTTTTTTTTTTTTTTTTTTTTTTTTTTTTTTTTTTTTTTTTTTTTTTTTTTTTTTTTTTTTTTTTTTTTTTTTTTTTTTTTTTTTTTTTTTTTTTTTTTTTTGTGTTTCTTGCAAGAGATTTAGAGAGAGAAAGAGTGTAAGGGAATGAGTGGTGATTGGGTGAAAGAGTGAGGAGTGGATAGGGTTGGGTCCATAGTTGGGTCTTGGGTTACACCCATGGGTTGACCCATTCTCATTTACTAGTTAATTCAAATGTCGTCTCGCATCGAGTCACATAATAAGTCGGTCCATCAACCCGTTAACATGTTGTCTAGTCAAATAGTCACAAATGGGCTTAATTATTTCATTAAATACGAAATTTAGTCAAATTGCACATAAAGCTAAACGAGTCAAAATAGCGGATGTTACATTATTCCCCCGTTAAAAGAATTTCATCCCGAAATTCAACAAAACACTAATCACTAAACAAATGTGGGTACTTAGACCTCATATGGTCTTCGCGTTCCCAAGTGAACTCGGCTCCACGTCTAGCATTCCATCTAACTTTGACGATCGTGTAGCGTTTATTCTTGAGCTTCTTGACTTGACGCTCTAAGATCTCCGCTGGTTCTTCAACAAAATTAAGCTTTCTTATCGACTTGTATCTCATTCATGGGCACATGATGTGTAGGGTCCGCCAAACACTTACGTAAATTACAAATATGGAACACATCATGCACACCACTAAGTTCTTGTGGAAGTTCTAGTCGGTATGCCACCTTGCCAACCCGTTCAAGAATTTTGAAAGGACCAATGTATCTTGGCCCGAGTTTGCCCCGCTTCACAAATCTTACAACTCCTTTCCAAGGTGACACTTTCAAAAGTACATGATCACCCACTTCAAACTCCAACGGTCTCCGTCTCACATCGGCATACTTCTTTTGGCGTTCACGGGCTACTTGCATTCTCTCTTTAATTTGGGAAATTACTTTTGTTGTTTCAACTACAATCTCTGGCCCGATTAGTTGGCTTTCACCAATCTCCGCCCAAGCTAGGGGAGAACGACATTTTCTACCATAGAGTGCTTGGAATGGTGCCATTTGTATGGTTGCATGGTAACTATTGTTGTAGGAAAACTCAACCAACGGTAAGTGTTCATCCCAATTACCACCAAAATCAATAACACACGCTCTCAACATGTCTTCGAGCGTTTGAATAGTCCTTTCACTTTGTCCATCCGTTTGAGGATGAAACGTCGTGCTCATGTCAAGTTGTGTACCCATGGCACGTTGAAAGGATTTCCAAAAGTTGGATTTAAATCGAGTATCTCTATCAGAAATGATAGAAACAGGAACTCCATGCTTAGATAAAACTTCTTTAATGTACAAACGAGCCATAGTGTCAAATTTGTCGGTTTCCCGAATGGCTAAGAAATAAGCCGACTTCGTTAACCGATCAACAATCACCCAAATCGTGTCATGACCCTTGCTTGTTCTCGGCAATTTGGTGATGAAGTCCATAGTGATTCGTTCCCATTTCCACTCAGGTGTCACCGGTTGAACCAACAACCCGGGTGGCTTTTTATGATCGGCCTTCACTTGTAAGCAAGTAAGACACTCACTCACATACTTGGCCACATCTCTTTTCATGCCCGGCCACCAATAAAAGTCTTTCAAGTCAAAATACATCTTATCCGATCCGGGATGGACCGAATAAGCCGATTTGTGGGCTTCATCCATGAGAAATGTCCTTAGATTTCCCAAGACGGGGATCCAAAGTCTCTCAACCAAGTATAGCCCATTATCATCCTTTCTATCAAATTGTTGCTCCATTTTCGTTGCCAAAGTTCTCCGGTAGGGTGGCTTGCATTTGAGCTTCAATGATCCGGTCACGAATATTTTGCCCTACCGTGAGACTCATAATTCTAGCTCGCCTCGGCTTGACTCTCTCTTTTCTACTCAAGGCATCGGCCACGACATTGGCCTTACCCGGATGATAACGGATATCACAATCATAGTCACTAAAGAGTTCCAACCATCGCCTTTGCCTCATGTTTAATTCACTTTGATTGAAAATGTGTTGGAGGCTTTTGTGACCGGTGTAAATCACACACTTAGTGCCATATAAGTAGTGTCTCCAACATTTCAAGGCAAATACAACCGCCCCCAATTCTAAATCATGTGTTAGGTAGTTCTTCTCATGCACCTTAAGTTGTCGGGAGGCATACGCAATGACCTTGCCCTTTTGCATAAGAACGCAACCCAAACCTTGTCCCGAAGCATCACAATACACTACAAAGTCTTCAACTCCATCCGGAAGAGTCAAGATAGGTGCATCACACAACCTATCCTTAAGAGTTTGGAAAGCATTTTCTTGTCTTTCACCCCATTCAAATTTCCTCTCTTTTTGAGTCAAGAGAGTGAGCGGTTGTGCTATACGGGAGAAATTTTCAATAAATCTTCTATAATAACCCGCCAATCCAGGAAATTGACGGATCTCTGATGGCGTTTCGGGTCTTCTCCAATCCTTGACCGCTTCAATTTTGCTTGGGTCCACATGAATACCATCCTTGCTCACCATGTGACCAAGGAAGTGGACCTTTTCTAACCAAAACTCACACTTGGAGAATTTATCATACAACTTCTCTTTTCTCAAAAGTTCAAGCACTTGACGCAAGTGCTCGGTATGCTCTTCTTTTGTTTTAGAATAAACAAGGATGTCATCTATAAAGACAATGACAAACTTGTCCAAGAAAGGTCGACACACCCGGTTCATCAAATCCATGAACACCGCCGGTGCATTGGTCAACCCAAAGGGCATAACGGTGAATTCAAAATGGCCATACCTTGTACGAAAAGCCGTTTTATGAATATCATCTTCATGTACTCGGAGTTGATGATAACCCGAGCGAAGATCGATTTTTGAAAAGTGCTTAGCACCTTGAAGTCGGTCAAAAAGGTCATCGATTCTAGGAAGGGGATACCGGTTCTTCACCGTGAGCTTATTCAACTCCCGGTAGTCAATACACAATCTAAAAGACCCATCTTTCTTCTTGACAAAGAGAATGGGAGCACCCTAAGGTGATTGGCTAGGGCGAATGAAACCCTTTTCTTGGAGTTCTTTGAGTTGAGTTTCTAGCTCTTGCAATTCGGTTAAGGCAAGTCTATAAGGAGCTTTTGCCACGGGCGCGGCTCCGGGGATAAGATTGATACGGAAATCGAGTTCTCGAGATGGAGGTAATCCCGGTATGTCATCCGGAAAAACATCGGGAAATTCACAAACGATAGGAACGGCCTTCAATTCTACCTTTAAGACGGTAGCACTAAAGACTTTGGAATTTGAAGAATCGGATACTTCACCTTGGACTCTAAGGATTTTACCGTTAGATAACGGTATCTTGACAACTCTCTCACCGCAATCAATAACCGCATTAACCGCCGACATCCAATCCATACCCACAATGACATCAAAACTTCCAATATCAAAAGGCATAAGGTCTATGAAGAAATCAACATCGTCTAGGGTCAAGACACAATCACGTATTATTTGATTAAGTTTGGTTAGTGACCCGTTTACCATTTCTATATCAAGCACATAGTTCAAAGTACATGGGTGCACATCAATCAAGGGAACAAAACTAGAGGAAATAAAACTATAATCGGCTCCGGAGTCAAATAAAACCGTTGCATATTGACCATTGAGAAGGAATGTACCTGCAACCACGTTAGGATCATTTCGGGCTTCATTAGCATTGACCGCAAAAGCTCGGCCACGGGGTTGCACTTGGTGGCCTTGTTGTCCCCGGTTTTGATTAGGACCGGCTATTTGAAGTTGGTTGGGGTGGACGGCTACTTGAACTTGTTGTCCCACCCATCGAGGACAATTGTTGCGGTAGTGATGAGGGCTACCACATTCGAAACACTCCCCTCTTCTTTGATTACCATGAGGGGGAACGGCTTGAATAGGAGCCACATTCATTGGGGCCGCTCTCGGTGCTCTACACTCTTTTTTCGTATACCCAAGTCGATTACAATTGAGACAAGCCCCACATTGGAGGTTGGTGGGGTGATGTTTGTTACACTTGTTACAAAAGGGATGAGGCCCCGCATAAGGCCTCCTTACCGGCTCAACCGCCGCCATCACCCTTCCCCGGTTAGCATTCTTCGGGTCAAACCTACCCATCTTTCTAGCCCCACTAGTCTCCACCACATCCTTCCTCCTTGATGATGAAGATGATGATTTACTCAAAACACCGCTTCTCAATAAATCCTCGGTCACACTACCGGCTCGGTTAATAGCATCGGTCATAGAAGTAGGCATGACCGAGTTAACAAGAGATCGGACTTGTGGAGTCAAGCCCAACACAAACTTATCAATAGCCTGGGACTCGGGGTTTACCAAGTGAGGAACAAGGGTAGACAAGTCTTGGAACCGTCTAATGTAGCCCTTGTAATCGGCTCCTTCCATTTTGAGATGGACAAACTCAATAGTCAAGTTTTGGAGTTCATAAGGAGGACAAAACTTCTCTTTCACCTTGTTCTTGAAGTCGGCCCATGACAAGTTACGGGTCTGACCCAAGGTTACCTCTTGGTTCCACCAACTCAACGCATCGTCTTTAAACATGTCGGATGCATAAAGAATTCGGTCATCATAGAAGCAATGACTTCTTTCAATCACCGCTTCAATTCTTTCAAACCACCTTATACAATCCGTGGGACCACCCTTACCATCAAACTCCGGCGCCCCACAATTCTTGAAATCTTTGAATTGGCAACCTTGGCGATATACCCCATGTTGATTGAACATGGGCATGTAGTTATCAACTCCCACCGGTTCTTCCTCTTCATCTACCACAACATGAGGTTGAGCACCCTCATTATTCACATTAGCCGGGGCTTCATTGTTTTGAGGCCCATTGTTTGGGGCCACATTGTTTCCCCCAAGAGTTGCCGTGACTTGGGCAATAATGGTTGGCATGATATTGGTGACCGTTTGAGTGATCAGTTCCGCCAAGTTTGGCCGGGGACCTCACCATGACCCCTTCCTCGGCCCCTACCTCGACCTCCACCACGGCCCCTACCCCTACCTCCTTGCACCTCCGGTTGAGCTTCCGGTTGGGGTTCTTCCGAGTTAGCCCTATAATTTGTTCCGGCTCTCCTTGGTCTCACCATTTCTATAAAACAAGTAACACGTTGACCCGAGAGTTAGTCTCAAAATGCTCACATGTTAGTCACACAAGTAGTCAATGCCCTCATGTCGATATAACATACATAATTCATATCATAATGCTAAGGCAAGAGTGCTAGAGTCCTAAGGGGGTTATTACTTATCATGTCATCATGCCAAGTCCACTACAATCGTTTATCAACAATTTAAGTACTCATGTTCACCACATTATACAATCTAAGTAACTAACCACAAATGGTTCAAAGTATAATCCGAATTCAACATGCTTTCTAGTTATTGATCAGGTTTGTATACAGGGTGTACCAGCGGCTAACCCTCCACCCAATCAACTTCCATTAAGCATATCGGTTCCTTATTATACCCTAAACCAAGCATGTGCAATCCGTGATGTCATTAACTTGTTATAATACCGGGTGGCCATAAAATAGTTGATCAAGCTCTTTTAGGGTTGCCACAATATTATACTATGTTAATGCCATGACTTCATTTTGCCCTAATTCATCAAACTATCACCAATCAATAACAACAATCCATCTCAATCACAATTGTTAGAAACTGGACAGTCTCCAGTTGCATCTGGAGACTAAGAAGATTTGTCCAGAAATATATTGAAGTCCAGTTGCAACGTACAGTTAACGCAACTGAAGACTTTCTCCAGTTGAGATCTGACCAGATGAAGAATCCTTCCAGTTGAAGTCGAAGACAACAAGTGGAAGAAAGAGAATGACAATGGCAGCGAAGCCCAGTTGACATTCTACTCAGATACAAACTGGAGAGCATCAGTGTAAAGTACTTACAAAGCTTTACACTTATTACAAGGAAAAGACTTTTATGCTTTATGTGCTATTACACGGATAAAAGGATTTATCTATGTATAAAGTACAAAAGGTACATAAAGCAAGTTGAGAAAAGTTACTTTATTCTGTAACTTTACACAGCATTTTTAAGGAATTAAATGTTATTCCTTAAATGCTCTTAACCATATTTGTACGGCCAAGTTGACATTCTACTCAGATACAAACTGGAGAGCATCAGTGTAAAGTACTTACAAAGCTTTACACTTGATTACAAGGAAAAGACTTTTATGCTTTATGTGCTATTACACGGATAAAAGGATTTATCTATGTATAAAGTACAAAAGGTACATAAAGCAAGTTGAGAAAAGTTACTTTATTCTGTAACTTTACACAGCATTTTTAAGGAATTAAATGTTATTCCTTAAATGCTCTTAACCATATTTGTACGGCCAAAGTTGACATCCCAATGTCAACTTTGCCTATAAATAGAGGTCTTTGCACAACAAGAAAACAACTTTGCAAACCTGCAATATTCTTGGTGAACTTGTTCAATATTCTCTCAATCGCAAAAAGGAACATTTCACAACTTTAAGTGTTTCGATTGTCAAGAGAATTTCCAAGTGTAGATCAGTTGTATTTCATAGGTTGTTAGGATATTTACATACTTTGTATTATCTTGGTTCCGCAACAACCTTGTAATTTATTTAAAGTTAATAAATAAATTACACTTGAAAATTACATATTGTCTCACCAATTTACTTTACAAGTACTTTATATTATTGCATTGTTTTTACTTATTGTCACTTTAATAAGTAATCTATCCAAGAACTTGGTATACACTCACTGCAACTGGTCGTCTCCGGTTCAGTGTTTATATTGCAAAGTAACCCCACCATCGACATAGAGGTGTCTTCAGGTAGTACCATCTATTAACTTGGGACTTACAAGTGGTATCAGAGCAGAAGGCTAATATACTTGCCTAGATCTGCTTAGATGACTACTACTGAAGGTGGGGATGGTTCTGGTCAAGGTGAAAACCCTCTAAATGTTAATACAAACCCTCCTCCTCCTACTGCCCCAAACCATGTCCATGTACATTATTCTAACACTCCTGTTCCCAAATTTGATGGAAACAGTGAGACCTTTGGTACATGGAAGGCCAGAATGCTCTTGCATTTTGGTGGGATAGAGAGGTATATGCTGAAAATCCTTAAGGATGGACCTTATATACCCATGTCTCTTGGGGTAAGTCCTCTTCTAGATCCAACTGGAAGAAGAGGTTCCAGAGAAAAGCTCGAAGACCACTGGTTTGATGAGGATCGTAGACTTGTAGATCTGGACACCAGACTCAAGAACATGATCCTTGGAGCTGTCCCTGAAGACTTAATTCCAACACTTGTGTTGTTCCCCAGTGCCAAGGCAATGTGGGATGAATTAGTCATTCAGTTTGAAGGAGGTGATGACACCATTGTCACCAGAAAGGTTGCCCAGAACAAGAAGTATGAATCCTTCTTTGCTCTTCCCAATGAAAGTCTAACTGGTACTTACACCAGGTTTTCTAGCCTCATTAATCAGTTGAGAGGCTTAGGTGTTGAGAAGGATAAGGATATTCTTCTTGAGAAGTTTTGTGATATTCTTCCTTCCAAATGGGAAAATATGGTTCTTGTCTTAAGACAAGGTAAAACCCTGCACAGTCACACTCTTGCATCGCTCTATGGAGCCTTCAGATTCACTGAAGATAATAATGCAGCAAGACTGGTGGCTGAGCAGGATGCCATGAACCATGCCCAGAGTCCCAAGGTTGCTAGTGTAACTGAGCGACCTTGTGATGCTTTAATGTCTGCAGAGAGTGTCCAGTCACACTCAATGAAGGAGATGTTAAACAGTTTCTTGAACTCTGGACTGACCACTGAAATCAGTGATGGTTGTGATGAAACTGACGATGATGATCTGGTAGCCATGATTGCTAAAACCTTTAATAGGTTTAAGCATAAATCTAAAAGATTTAATGGCCCAAACAATGCTTCCAGCTCCAACTCTCTGGATAAAACCAATCTTACCTGCTATAAATGTGGTAAGAAAGGTCATTTTATGAAGGAATGCAGATCTAGTCAGATGAACAACCAAACTGGTCCCTCTGTCCCAAATTTCAATCGGCCTGATGACAGCTATAAAGCTAAATATAAGAAGCTTAAGGCCCAGATTGCCCTCCTGTCCATGGAAAAAGAAAAGAATCAGTGCTTGATGGCACAAACTGAGGAAAAATGGGAGTACTCTGATGACTCATCAGTTGATGATGAAGAGGAAAGGGACATGTGTTTCATGGCCTTGGAAGATCAACAGCAACACGTGGCAAAGGAAGATGTCATCATTGGAAGATGGGTGGACATCATTTTGAAAAAGGTATGTGACTATGACAACCAGGTTGATCCAGAACTGAAACTAGACCTCGCTGAATCATTAAGTGGTGATTTGGCTTTTGTGGAAACTATTAGAGCAGACAGTGAAAGATATCTGGATACTATCTTAACTGAACTGAACAATGTGAAACCACAATTAAATGATTTACAAAGTGTCCAGTTGGCTCTCAAGGAGTCAGTTTTGAAAATTGAGGCTTTTGAACTTGAAAATCAGAAATTAAAATCTGATCTTGAAAAAGAACAAATGATTATCAAGTCATGGGTTAAAGCATCTGGAAAGAATTATGATGCATTTTCTAGAACAATTAATGCCCAGAAAAATGCATGGAAATCTGGAGATCTTTAAATGGCAGCTCTCATACCAGATCTTCATGCATTGCCTCCAGCTCCCAGGGTTGAAACTCCATATGATCAACCTGAGATTGTCAAAACTGAACCCGCTGAGACCACCCCCATTGAGGTTAAACCTGGAGCCAATCAGGCTAGTGCTCCAGTTAAAAAGGTATCTGGTAACAAGCCTTTACCTCAAAAGTCTAAAGAGCCCAAGACTCAAAAGACCAAAACTCCAGCTGAACCTAGGTCCAAGGTTCAGCAGCCTGATGAAAATAATATTTTGTCAAAACTGGAAAGTCAACTCCAACTTTTGTCTAGACAGGTTCAGAGTTGTACTGCCCGGATTAAAAATCTGGAAGGTGGTTCATCACCTCCAGTTGAAAAACAAAATATTAAACCCCCCTCAAAACCAAAACAAAAGAATGTTCCATCTGGAACAAAATCTGATAAGAAAAAAGGGAGCAAGTATCAAATACCAATCATTTTTACTCCTGTACCTGGAGCTGATGAGACTTCTGTAGTGAAGTCCAGTGAACCCATCAAGAAAAGATGGGTTCACAAAAAATAACTAATGATTTTTGTGGGTGTGCAGGGCGATCGAAAGAAGAATATCTGGTATCTTGACAGTGCAGCTGGCCGGACTATGACCGGATGTAAGCCCCTGCTTGAAGAGTTCACTGTCCAAGATGGACCGGCAGTGACGTTTGGTAATGATCAAAATGGAAAGACTGAAGGATATGGTGTGCTCAATAACGGACAGGTCGAATTCAAAAGAGTTGCATTTGTGAATGGTTTGAAATACAACCTGATCAGTGTAAGCCAACTTTGTGATGATGGCTACAGAGTTTTGTTCGATATTGCTCAAGGCACCATATTTAACAAGGATTGGAAAGTGGTGATGATTGCACCAAGAAAAGCAAATGTGTACATCATGGATATGGAACCAGCTCCAAAAGAGCAGTGCTTCTATACCAAGGCTGATGAGGACACCAACTGGCTGTGGCATAAAAGATTATCCCATCTTAATTTCAAAAATATTAACAAGTTGTCTCGCAAACAACTGGTAGATGGGATACCTCAGATTTCTTTCAATAAAGAAAAGCTATGTCCAGGGTGTGAGATGGGCAAGCAGAAAAGGGTCAGTTTCAAAACAAGGCAAAACTTTAGCATCACTGAACCTCTTCACATGCTTCATATGGATCTCTTTGGTCCAGTGAATGTTCAAACTAGAGCTGGATAGAAGCACACTCTAGTTGTGGTCGTTGAATTCACCAGATATTGTTGGGTGGTATTCCTTCGGTCCAAAAGTGATGCACCTGCTGAAATCATCTCTCTCATCAAAAGAATTGAACTCAAGTATACTCGAAAAGATTGTCAGTTGCGAAGTGATAATGGTACTGAATTTCAAAATAAGGTACTTGAAACATTTTGCAATGACACTGGCATCTCTCAAAACTTCTCATCAGCACACTCTCCAGAGCAGAATGGAGTTGTGGAAAGAAAGAATCGCACACTGATAGAAGCGGCCAGAAGCATGCTATCTGAATCAGGTCTTTCCACCAGTTTCTGGGCTGAAGCAGTTGCAACTGCTTGTCATACCCAAAACCGGTCAGTCTACATCAAGAGACATAAGAAGACTGCCTATGAAGTACTCAGGAATCATAAACCAAATATTGGATATTTTCATGTATTTGGTTGTCCATTTTATATTTTAAATGATTCCAGTTAGCTTGGAAAGTTTGATGCAAAAGCAGTATAAAAAAAAAAAAAAAAAAAAAAAAAAAAAAAAAAAAAAAAAAAAAAAAAAAAAAAAAAAAAAAAAAAAAAAAAAAAAAAAAAAAAAAAAAAAAAAAAAAAAAAAAAAAAAAAAAAAAAAAAAAAAAAAAAAAAAAAAAAAAAAAAAAAAAAAAAAAAAAAAAAAAAAAAAAAAAAAAAAAAAAAAAAAAAAAAAAAAAAAAAAAAAAAAAAAAAAAAAAAAAAAAAAAAAAAAAAAAAAAAAAAAAAAAAAAAAAAAAAAAAAAAAAAAAAAAAAAAAAAAAAAAAAAAAAAAAAAAAAAAAAAAAAAAAAAAAAAAAAAAAAAAAAAAAAAAAAAAAAAAAAAAAAAAAAAAAAAAAAAAAAAAAAAAAAAAAAAAAAAAAAAAAAAAAAAAAAAAAAAAAAAAAAAAAAAAAAAAAAAAAAAAAAAAAAAAAAAAAAAAAAAAAAAAAAAAAAAAAAAAAAAAAAAAAAAAAAAAAAAAAAAAAAAAAAAAAAAAAAAAAAAAAAAAAAAAAAAAAAAAAAAAAAAAAAAAAAAAAAAAAAAAAAAAAAAAAAAAAAAAAAAAAAAAAAAAAAAAAAAAAAAAAAAAAAAAAAAAAAAAAAAAAAAAAAAAAAAAAAAAAAAAAAAAAAAAAAAAAAAAAAAAAAAAAAAAAAAAAAAAAAAAAAAAAAAAAAAAAAAAAAAAAAAAAAAAAAAAAAAAAAAAAAAAAAAAAAAAAAAAAAAAAAAAAAAAAAAAAAAAAAAAAAAAAAAAAAAAAAAAAAAAAAAAAAAAAAAAAAAAAAAAAAAAAAAAAAAAAAAAAAAAAAAAAAAAAAAAAAAAAAAAAAAAAAAAAAAAAAAAAAAAAAAAAAAAAAAAAAAAAAAAAAAAAAAAAAAAAAAAAAAAAAAAAAAAAAAAAAAAAAAAAAAAAAAAAAAAAAAAAAAAAAAAAAAAAAAAAAAAAAAAAAAAAAAAAAAAAAAAAAAAAAAAAAAAAAAAAAAAAAAAAAAAAAAAAAAAAAAAAAAAAAAAAAAAAAAAAAAAAAAAAAAAAAAAAAAAAAAAAAAAAAAAAAAAAAAAAAAAAAAAAAAAAAAAAAAAAAAAAAAAAAAAAAAAAAAAAAAAAAAAAAAAAAAAAAAAAAAAAAAAAAAAAAAAAAAAAAAAAAAAAAAAAAAAAAAAAAAAAAAAAAAAAAAAAAAAAAAAAAAAAAAAAAAAAAAAAAAAAAAAAAAAAAAAAAAAAAAAAAAAAAAAAAAAAAAAAAAAAAAAAAAAAAAAAAAAAAAAAAAAAAAAAAAAAAAAAAAAAAAAAAAAAAAAAAAAAAAAAAAAAAAAAAAAAAAAAAAAAAAAAAAAAAAAAAAAAAAAAAAAAAAAAAAAAAAAAAAAAAAAAAAAAAAAAAAAAAAAAAAAAAAAAAAAAAAAAAAAAAAAAAAAAAAAAAAAAAAAAAAAAAAAAAAAAAAAAAAAAAAAAAAAAAAAAAAAAAAAAAAAAAAAAAAAAAAAAAAAAAAAAAAAAAAAAAAAAAAAAAAAAAAAAAAAAAAAAAAAAAAAAAAAAAAAAAAAAAAAAAAAAAAAAAAAAAAAAAAAAAAAAAAAAAAAAAAAAAAAAAAAAAAAAAAAAAAAAAAAAAAAAAAAAAAAAAAAAAAAAAAAAAAAAAAAAAAAAAAAAAAAAAAAAAAAAAAAAAAAAAAAAAAAAAAAAAAAAAAAAAAAAAAAAAAAAAAAAAAAAAAAAAAAAAAAAAAAAAAAAAAAAAAAAAAAAAAAAAAAAAAAAAAAAAAAAAAAAAAAAAAAAAAAAAAAAAAAAAAAAAAAAAAAAAAAAAAAAAAAAAAAAAAAAAAAAAAAAAAAAAAAAAAAAAAAAAAAAAAAAAAAAAAAAAAAAAAAAAAAAAAAAAAAAAAAAAAAAAAAAAAAAAAAAAAAAAATAAAAAAAATAAAAAACAAAAAAACGATTGGTAAAATAAACTACCATTTTAATTAAAAACTAGTAAAATTCGGCCCGCGTTATTAGGGTTGCAAATTATATATATATATATATATATATATATATATATATATATATATATATATATATATATATATATATATATATATATATATATATATATATATATATATATATATATATATATATATATATATATATATATATATATATATATATATATATATATATATATATATATATATATATATATATATATATATATATATATATATATATATATATATATATATATATATATATATATATATATATATATATATATATATATATATATATATATATATATATATATATATATATATATATATATATATATATATATATATATATATATATATATATATATATATATATATATATATATATATATATATATATATATATATATATATATATATATATATATATATATATATATATATATATATATATATATATATATATATATATATATATATATATATATATATATATATATATATATATATATATATATATATATATATATATATATATATATATATATATATATATATATATATATATATATATATATATATATATATATATATATATATATATATATATATATATATATATATATATATATATATATATATATATATATATATATATATATATATATATATATATATATATATATATATATATATATATATATATATATATATATATATATATATATATATATATATATATATATATATATATATATATATATATATATATATATATATATATATATATATATATATATATATATATATATATATATATATATATATATATATATATATATATATATATATATATATATATATATATATATATATATATATATATATATATATATATATATATATATATATATATATATATATATATATATATATATATATATATATATATATATATATATATATATATATATATATATATATATATATATATATATATATATATATATATATATATATATATATATATATATATATATATATATATATATATATATATATATATATATATATATATATATATATATATATATATATATATATATATATATATATATATATATATATATATATATATATATATATATATATATATATATATATATATATATATATATATATATATATATATATATATATATATATATATATATATATATATATATATATATATATATATATATATATATATATATATATATATATATATATATATATATATATATATATATATATATATATATATATATATATATATATATATATATATATATATATATATATATATATATATATATATATATATATATATATATATATATATATATATATATATATATATATATATATATATATATATATATATATATATATATATATATATATATATATATATATATATATATATATATATGTATATACATATATTGATATAAAAGAAATATTTATATTAAAATTATTTTCTAAAGTATAGTTGATTAGGTATTTGTATATGTGAATGAACATAAACGAACAAATGTTCAAGGACATAAACGAACTATTGTTCACGAACGATGGTTCACGAACATAAACGAATGAACGTTCACGAAAAGATTATCGAACAGATTATCTAATGTTCATGAACATAAATGAACGAACGAGAGATTTGTTCATGTTCGTCCAATAAACTAAACGAACGAACACGAACGAACTTCCCACCGAACGGTTCATGAACTGTTCGTGAACTGTTCAGACATTTACAACCCTACGCGTTATGAGGCTTCAACTGGTCTGTTGAAACAGTTGCTGTAACATCCTAAACTTTTTATTTAACGGTTGACTAGAGTCGTTAAGTCAACCTAACGTGTCTGTTAAATCTATGGAAGATTTAATGCTTATGTGTGGTTAACGTAGTTTGTGTGGGAGACTTGGATGTCTAACTGACGGATGTAGTAATGTGTTAAAGATGTAGTTTTATGCCTTTTAGAGGTGTTCAAAGTGTGTATCAAGTTGTATATAGTCCATAGAGGTGTTTTGGGCTATTAATATGATCTTATGAAGCCTAGGGACCAAATTTGACATGTGGTGAAAGTCAAAAACGGGATTAAGGTTTAGGAAGGAGTCATTAGATGTTAATATGCAGAAAAATAACCTCCTTCCCAAGCCCTAGCCACCCCTTTGATCCCCTATCAAAATCCTAGACGAAAATACTTCGAAAAGTGTGATTAAGAAGTGTTTGATCGAGTCTTTTGCATCCTCATTGTGATCTTCAGGTTGTAAAGATATAATAACTTTGATTTCATGTCTTTTCAATTATATGGATCATTAGAAAGTGGTTGTAGATCATTGGAGGATCAATTGATGTCGAAAAAACGTTTGTTTTAATAATGCAAATCATGTGTGGTTTATTAAAGAAGATTATTGCATTTTAATGGTCTAAAAATGAAGGATTTTGATGTATGAAAGTCTTGTGTTTGGTTTGAAGTCGTGGGGATCTGGTTTGGGGTATAATCGATCGAAGCTGTGCAGAATCGCGACAGGTTGCGGCGCAACACCTAGTTGCGGCGCAACGAAATTACAGAAGTTTAAGTTGCGGCGCAACAAAGTATGTTGTGGCGTGTTATGCCTGAGATTTTCACCTCCAAGATCTTTGTGGTCCAAGATCTTCGTGGTCCAAGATCTTAGTGGTCCAAGATCTTTGTGGTCCAAGATCTTGGGGCTCTAAGATATCTGACCGTTATTACTTTGACTTAGTAGTACAGGAACAGGTAAAACGGAAGACTTGCCCCCAAAGTCGAAATTTATGGTTGAAAACGTGTGAAAATGGCTCCATAACGTCCATTTACCAAGTAATCAAGTCAAAGAGAGAAATCTGCTCAAGATCCCTGATTGCCAGCTCAAGATCCCAGATTTTTAGGATAGTTAGTTAGATATTTTCTCTATAAAAGGGGCAAGTGATTGCTAGGCTAAAACACTTCGACTTATCTCTGAAAAACACTTCTTTCTCTCTATTTTCTTCTGTAAACACATTACACTAAACACTTTTCATCATTGTAACACTTAGATCAATCACTTGGGCTCTCGAATTGTAATTAACTTCGATTTATAATAATAAAAGTAGCACGGAGGGACGATTGCTTCCTCCCGGGGTTTTTATGCCAGAAATCCAGAAGGATTAAGGGCTTTTCCTCGTCAACAAATCATGGTGTTCTTATTCCTTTATGCATTTTACTTTATATATACTTTATATAGCGTTTTTCTTACGATTATCGCTCATATCTTGCATTTTGCTTACTTTAGATCAACTTTTACAAAGTAATCTTTTTATTTATGTTCAAGTACTTTAATTAGTCATATTTCATGCTTTTATACCGTTTTTCAACGAATTCTTAAGTATTATCACGTTTTAACGTTTTTTATTCAAGATCTTGGCACTTTATATGTTCATTTATTAGATTTTACAAGTAGATCTTTATTTTTACAGTCCTATCTTGATAAAAACAATCATTTTAGCTTTATTTTACGTGATTATTCAATATTTAGCAAATAAGTTACATTTTCGCAATTATTTTAACATCTCAGTATACTGATCTTTCAAGATCTTTAAGCACACAGCCTCACGAATGAAAGTTTGGTTACATAATTGATCTAAGTCTTTAACGTAAATTATCTTAGGTAATTTTTGACCAAAATACGGCGCAACTGGGGGTTTGGGTTGCGGCGCAGTAAGTAGATTGCGGCGCAACTGAAATGCAGGGAGTTAAGTTGCGGCGCAACGTGGGGTGTTGCGGCGCAACTATGTCAGGTTTTAAATGAAGTAACTTTTGAACCTCCAATGCGTATGTCGTTGTCGTGAGTCATGTTTGTAGGTGTGTAAGCCTGAGTTATGATCAAGTATCGTGAGTATGTAGCTTGTCTAATTATCATTTACTAATTATAGGTAGACGAGCATAGTTGCTTTACACAGTAACTAGTTGTTGATTGTTGTGGGCTACGCAGAGGTAAGATACACTACTTTTGACACGCTGAGGGTTCAACGAAAAGAATGGTTTCATAATTATAACTTCCCAATTGGTAACTTATGTTGTTTATGGGTATACGGGGTTACACGGGAGGTGATATGGGTTATGCAGTTGACCTATGAGACCTGAAATGCAGTCCCTCATGACATGTAATGTAGTACATGTTATGATATGAAGTATAATGTAGTATGTGTTATGATATGGTGTATGATGTAGTGTTATGTATGAAGGATAATGTAGTGTTTTTATATGAAGTAGCATGTAGAATCTTGAAATGCAGTATGACGTAGTTTATGTTGTTGTGTGCATGTATGAATGGCTTGCTCATCTAGAACACTAGACTTGCTAAGTTTCCATTTCACGTGCACGTTTAAGGGCCCAAACGTAATGCAGATAATGTGTGAAAATGTTTAGGTTGTGTGATGCCTAAACTAATGATGTGTGAATTGTTTAGGTTGTGTGATGCCTAAACTATTAATGTGTGAAACTGAGCTCGTAAATTTATAATGCAGGGAAGTGTTAAGCTTAACCCGTACTTGCCCTAGCCCGGCGAGTGCGTGAACGTAGGTTGCTTGGGTGGCTCCTTGTAACATGGTCATTTAATGCAGGGCGAGTAATACGAGGGGTCTGACCCACCTCCATATACGGATTACTCCGGGATTGGCTTGCCATTCCTTAACGACGTACGATGAGTAGCCTTTTGGTTGATCATCTAGTCGGGTGTGATGCAGGGCACACTTATATGCAGTTAACGAAGATACGTGTGATTATGTGTGATATAAAAGAAGGATAGGCACAATTAGGGTGATTCATCCTAAGTTGATATGCAGGTTGTATGTGTGTGTGTTATGTGGGTTGTGCCTTAATGTTTTGTCAATAAAGTAGAAATGTTTTAATTGGACAAAGCTTTATAACTTTAGTGTTATCTTACTTAGCTAATTCGTTAGCTAACACTTGTCTTTTGAATGTGTGTTGCTCCCTCAGGTTTAGCAAAGCCGAGGAAGACGTAGAATGAAAAGTGAGGAATTGGGTAGAATGCTTGATGAAGACTTTAGCTACCCATAGATCCTACACCTCATTAGACTTTATTTACATTTTGATATTATGCAGATTTTATGAAGTACTATGTAGACGGTTGTTTTGTGTTGGGCAACCGTTGGGTTTTCATTTAGACATTTTGATGGTATGGCATGTAACACCAATAAATGCAGAAACCGAACTGTTTTTATCGGTTTTGAACTTTTAAAGTTTTCTTCCGCATCTTTAACACCGTTAGGTGGAAATTTTTGAAAACCCATGTTTTTTAAATGTCGGGTGTTACAAGTTGGTATCAGAGAAATGGTTTAAGTGAACCAATGACTATAAGTGTGCCATAGGAATTGGACTTAAACCGATGTAGGACAAGTTAGGCTTTTGTAGGTGTGCCTAGCTTTGAGATGAAGTACTTTAGGACGGGTTGGGATTGAGTGAGAGTGTAGGATTAAGGCTATTTGATGATTGTTTATTGATATGTGGATATGTGTTTTAGCCTTTATTCTTCCGTTTCTCGCTCCTCCGTCGCTAGTTATCCTATTGCTACCATAGACGGTCCCCGAGGTAATGTACCATTTCCCTAACTGAATTTAATAAACGTGTGATATAACTTATGTGTGAAGTAGCTGAGGTGAATGAAGTGGAGAGTTAGGTGAAATGGTATCCCATCAACGTTGTCTAGCCCATGGGGTTAGTGACAAGGACCGCAAAGGGTATGAGATGTAGTATGTGTGCTGAAAATTATGTGGATTGGAATTGATGGAAAAAGGATACGATACACAATGGTGGTGACGAACACGCATGTGAAAGGATACAATTACAATTATGGTCCGGAACATAATTGCAAGCGTATCACGACGCGAGTGTGTTTGTATAGCCATACTTGTGTTGACCGGTGTGCAAAGTAATGAAGTTGGAGAGGTTTCTATGTAGTGAACCTTTATGTGTCGAGAGTAAAACATCGTGTAACAACTTTAATGACGTTGATGTCTCGTGTGTGTGGAAATGTGTGAAGATCAATGAAAAGTTATAGCCGGTTAAATGGGCATGATGATTATAATGCACATGAAGTTAAATGAAGTCTAAAGGTACGTGAGGAATGAAGTGATTGGTAGACATTGTTGTTGAGTCTACTAGTCCAAAGGATATGGACTTGAAGTTGACGAGTAGAGTTAATGCTGGATATTTGAAGGGTGATAAATAGGTGATGCACAGAAGGGTTACCGGGTACACGTATGGAAGGATACAGTTACAATTCCGGTCGCGAACGTAATTGTAAATGTATCACGACATGTGTGTGTTTGTGTGACTGAGTCTGTGTTGATCCGAATGAAGAAGAATTGGCTCGAGAAAGGGTCGAAAGTGATGCTGAAATGAGAAGCTAACTTGCGTCGGGATGAGCAAACCGATGAGAATAACTCTAAATCCCTTTAATGAAGCTGAGCCATCTAATGTGAGGTCGCAAGTTGCTCCTGAAAATGTTGTTGCAGGAGTGAATGGTGGAGGTAACGTGGTGGAGCCTTGTGTAGTGGTTGCTCCTCGTACCACTAACTTCAAATACGAGAGTTTTTCGAATTGCGGAGCTAAGGATTTTGACGATACACAAAATGCAGTTGGTGCAATGGAATGGATAGCGGACATTGAGGTGGTCCTTGCTTCATGTTATTGTCCTGATGACATGAAGGTTGTGTGTGCAACTCGAATGCTGAAGAAGAATGCCCGTAATTGGTAGAGGGCTACTACGGTGTCAAAAGCTCCTGAGGTACTAGCGGTGATGCCTTGGGGTACATTTAAGGAGAAGTTCTTGGAAGAGTATGTGGGAACTTGAGAGTTGAGGCTTATTGTGATGGCCTCCCGGCTAATTAACGTGGTTTATGTAGGCAGCACACTACCTTGTCTACAACTATAAAGGAGTTTAAGAGGTTGAATGATGGCCTCAATCTGAAAAGTTGTTGAGAAAGCCGATGATAAGAAGTCGAGATTCAAGAGAAGATCTAATTGTTCTTCGGGTTCTAATAAGAAGTTTAAAGGTAGTTCTATTTCGAATAGAAGTAAGGACAAGAAGAAGAGTGGCACGTGGTGCCCAACTTGCAAGATTACACATGAAGGTCAATGTTCAGACAAGACCAAAGGGTGCCTTACGTGTGGTTCATTGGGGCACATTGCAGCTAATTATAAGGATAGTATCATTACTACAAGTGTCATGAAACAGGACATCTTATTGCCGATTGCCCTCAGATGAAGAACGAAGGAAAGAATGCAGCCGCTCCAAAGACGGGAGTTCAGGTTCTTCGAATGACGGTGGAAGCCGCTAAGAACAAACGACGAGGTGGAGATTCTTTCTCATATTGCAGGAATGAATGGCGAACTAACACGTGAACCTTCCAGCAGTTCTATCGCTTACTGCCTTCGCCGGTGTGACGTGAAGATGATATGGAGATCCTATGTTTGCACAGAATTTTACGTATGGCTGCTTCTCAAGATAATGAGTTTTCCCTTAAGAGAAGTTAAGAAGAAAAATGATGGATTTAATTGCAGTCTCTTAAATCACAAGAAGTAGAAGTTTTCAGAAGCATTCGGTTCCGAATTGATCATGTTTCTCGCCTATGTGATCTACTTATGTAAGGAAAAGATTGTACTTCTAACGTCGAGGTCACCCGTAGTTTCGAGATGTTTTGTTGATGTTCTAGGTTTCGTTGCGATCGTGAGGTCGAACCTTTTATTGATGTGTGACGAGTGCTACCTTTATTCAAAGACACCTTTCGTTTCGTCCTCACTTATAGAAAGAAGTTAATGAAGGGTCCTTACCATGTCGTGAAGGGATAAAAGTTTAAAGTTTCTCTAGACCGTTCAGTCATTACGTTCGGTGATGACATTATTATCTATTCTATGTATGATGAAGAACATCATGCCGTGTAAGGAACGTTACTACGATTTTCTACAAGTAGAGGTCTGATTTTAAAATTCGCCCAAAGTGAGTAAAAGTTAAAGTAGAAGCTGATGCGTAGAATTGAAAGGAACAAGGTTCCATTTAAAGTTTATTTCCATGACTATAAGGATATGGTAAGCACTTGTCTATAACGAGCCAGTCAAGGGTGATGTTTTCTAGAGACGAAGATATTGATATTATGTGAGTGGATTCTGAAAGTTCATAAATAACCAGCGTGGAACTATAAGTCTAAAAGTAAGATTTCGGTATCCGAGAACGAAATGACCAAAAGTAGTACTTGAGGAAGTTTATGAACCGTAGTGATGTGCTCATTTGAATGCCGCCTGAAGTGTGATACGACCTATTATGGTACAAGGTGTAGTAAATTTTATATGTTGACGTGTGATTGGGTTAAAAGCCAAGACTAGACACCGAAAGTTTGGTGGCAATACAAGGAGTTAATGGTCCCCTGACGAAAGTGAGTGGTCATGTCACCTTGGACATGAAAGAAAAGATGTGTGATTAAGAAGTGCCTTTAAAGTGTGAAAGTAAATGGTGAAATGTTTTGAATCGAGACGGCCATTATATGAAATTTTTATTTTTAAAGATGTTGACAAGTATGAGGAAAATGGAGAACTCAAGTGATGCCTATCACTCTTGGATTGAAGGGAAGAAGAATAAATGGGTTATAAAACTTGGTAAAACCATATGATTGTGTGATGGTGCCTTGAGATTTATTGTTGTGATCATTTGCATCAATGATTATGCCATAGGTGTTGGATGTCATTTCATGATATGACAAGTTATTGAAAGGAAAAGCGCTGAGCCAAAGATCATAAAGACAATAGTTCTTAAAGTTGAAATTGTTAAAGAAGTGTTTGATTAGCTCAAAATTGTCTAAAGGTTTTGTGGTGAACAAAGGAAGCTTATTATGAGCAAAGTGGGTAATATGGTTTAACCATAAGCCATTATGGAGGGATATGTTATGCATCGAAAGTTATGGAGAGACGACCCTTTGTTCAAATGAATTATGTGAGATGTGATAGCAAGTTAGCAAGGGTACGTGTTCGAAAGGCTTAATTGCTGAATGAATAGTATTCGCTGAATGTAGTATGGGAATATATGTATGTTGAAATGACTTATGTGTGGCGCTTTAATATGGTGTGTCTAGTTCACTAGATACACGTACGATTCATAATGAGATATACATGTTAGTGAGATCAAACGTTGAAGTAGACGTGGGATTAATTAGGTAATGAATGTACCTAATGTTAAAAGTAATATGTAGGATGTAGTAAATCGTACTAGATGTAATACTAGTACGTAAGATGTGGATAATTGTGCTTATTGTGAAGCTAGTGCTAATATGAATATGTGAGACAAATTTATGTGTGATATGCCAAGAAGTGTTATGAAGTTACGTGTAAGTGGTGAGTCCATGTTGATGTGATATAAGACATGGATTAAGAAGCAAGTATGCGATGACATGATGTATTGGTTGAGGTGAAACCAATGTGCATCCGGGGAGAGATATGAGTATTGATGATAACGTGTGTGTAGTTGGTCGGATTGAGATCCTTGACCAAAAGTCAAAGAAGCTTCAAAGGAAGCAAAAGAAGCTACGTAGGAAATTGATTAATCTTGTGTTGATCAAATGGAAGCATAATCATGGAGAAAGCTTAACGTGAGAAACCGAAGCAGTAATGAAGAAGAAGTATCCGGAGTTATTCCTTTCTGATGAGATTCCGGGACGGAATCCTCTTAAGGGGGAGGTAATTGTAACATCCTAAACTTTTTATTTAACGGTTGACTAGAGTCGTTAAGTCAACCTAACGTGTCTGTTAAATCTATGGAAGATTTAATGCTTATGTGTGGTTAATGTAGTTGTTATGATATGAAGTATAATGTAGTATGTGTTATGATATGAAGTATAATGTAGTATGTGTTATGATATGGTGTATGATGTAGTATGTGTTATGATATGAAGTATAATGTAGTATGTGTTATGATATGAAGTATAATGTAGTATGTGTTATGATATGAAGTATAATGTAGTATGTGTTATGATATGAAGTATAATGTAGTATGTGTTATGATATGAAGTATAATGTAGTATGTGTTATGATATGAAGTATAATGTAGTATGTGTTATGATATGAAGTATAATGTAGTATGTGTTATGATATGAAGTATAATGTAGTATGTGTTATGATATGAAGTATAATGTAGTATGTGTTATGATATGAAGTATAATGTAGTATGTGTTATGATATGAAGTATAATGTAGTATGTGTTATGATATGAAGTATAATGTAGTATGTGTTATGATATGAAGTATAATGTAGTATGTGTTATGATATGAAGTATAATGTAGTATGTGTTATGATATGAAGTATAATGTAGTATGTGTTATGATATGAAGTATAATGTAGTATGTGTTATGATATGAAGTATAATGTAGTATGTGTTATGATATGAAGTATAATGTAGTATGTGTTATGATATGAAGTATAATGTAGTATGTGTTATGATATGAAGTATAATGTAGTATGTGTTATGATATGAAGTATAATGTAGTATGTGTTATGATATGAAGTATAATGTAGTATGTGTTATGATATGAAGTATAATGTAGTATGTGTTATGATATGAAGTATAATGTAGTATGTGTTATGATATGAAGTATAATGTAGTATGTGTTATGATATGAAGTATAATGTAGTATGTGTTATGATATGAAGTATAATGTAGTATGTGTTATGATATGAAGTATAATGTAGTATGTGTTATGATATGAAGTATAATGTAGTATGTGTTATGATATGAAGTATAATGTAGTATGTGTTATGATATGAAGTATAATGTAGTATGTGTTATGATATGAAGTATAATGTAGTATGTGTTATGATATGAAGTATAATGTAGTATGTGTTATGATATGAAGTATAATGTAGTATGTGTTATGATATGAAGTATAATGTAGTATGTGTTATGATATGAAGTATAATGTAGTATGTGTTATGATATGAAGTATAATGTAGTATGTGTTATGATATGAAGTATAATGTAGTATGTGTTATGATATGAAGTATAATGTAGTATGTGTTATGATATGAAGTATAATGTAGTATGTGTTATGATATGAAGTATAATGTAGTATGTGTTATGATATGAAGTATAATGTAGTATGTGTTATGATATGAAGTATAATGTAGTATGTGTTATGATATGAAGTATAATGTAGTATGTGTTATGATATGAAGTATAATGTAGTATGTGTTATGATATGAAGTATAATGTAGTATGTGTTATGATATGAAGTATAATGTAGTATGTGTTATGATATGAAGTATAATGTAGTATGTGTTATGATATGAAGTATAATGTAGTATGTGTTATGATATGAAGTATAATGTAGTATGTGTTATGATATGAAGTATAATGTAGTATGTGTTATGATATGAAGTATAATGTAGTATGTGTTATGATATGAAGTATAATGTAGTATGTGTTATGATATGAAGTATAATGTAGTATGTGTTATGATATGAAGTATAATGTAGTATGTGTTATGATATGAAGTATAATGTAGTATGTGTTATGATATGAAGTATAATGTAGTATGTGTTATGATATGAAGTATAATGTAGTATGTGTTATGATATGAAGTATAATGTAGTATGTGTTATGATATGAAGTATAATGTAGTATGTGTTATGATATGAAGTATAATGTAGTATGTGTTATGATATGAAGTATAATGTAGTATGTGTTATGATATGAAGTATAATGTAGTATGTGTTATGATATGAAGTATAATGTAGTATGTGTTATGATATGAAGTATAATGTAGTATGTGTTATGATATGAAGTATAATGTAGTATGTGTTATGATATGAAGTATAATGTAGTATGTGTTATGATATGAAGTATAATGTAGTATGTGTTATGATATGAAGTATAATGTAGTATGTGTTATGATATGAAGTATAATGTAGTATGTGTTATGATATGAAGTATAATGTAGTATGTGTTATGATATGAAGTATAATGTAGTATGTGTTATGATATGAAGTATAATGTAGTATGTGTTATGATATGAAGTATAATGTAGTATGTGTTATGATATGAAGTATAATGTAGTATGTGTTATGATATGAAGTATAATGTAGTATGTGTTATGATATGAAGTATAATGTAGTATGTGTTATGATATGAAGTATAATGTAGTATGTGTTATGATATGAAGTATAATGTAGTATGTGTTATGATATGAAGTATAATGTAGTATGTGTTATGATATGAAGTATAATGTAGTATGTGTTATGATATGAAGTATAATGTAGTATGTGTTATGATATGAAGTATAATGTAGTATGTGTTATGATATGAAGTATAATGTAGTATGTGTTATGATATGAAGTATAATGTAGTATGTGTTATGATATGAAGTATAATGTAGTATGTGTTATGATATGAAGTATAATGTAGTATGTGTTATGATATGAAGTATAATGTAGTATGTGTTATGATATGAAGTATAATGTAGTATGTGTTATGATATGAAGTATAATGTAGTATGTGTTATGATATGAAGTATAATGTAGTATGTGTTATGATATGAAGTATAATGTAGTATGTGTTATGATATGAAGTATAATGTAGTATGTGTTATGATATGAAGTATAATGTAGTATGTGTTATGATATGAAGTATAATGTAGTATGTGTTATGATATGAAGTATAATGTAGTATGTGTCATGACATGTAATGTAGTACATGTTATGATATGAAGTATAATGTAGTATGTGTTATGATATGAAGTATAATGTAGTATGTGTTATGATATGGTGTATGATGTAGTGTTATGTATGAAGGATAATGTAGTGTTTTTATATGAAGTAGCATGTAGAATCTTGAAATGCAGTATGACGTAGTTTATGTTGTTGTGTGCATGTATGAATGGCTTGCTCATCTAGAACACTAGACTTGCTAAGTTGCCATGTCACGTGCACGTTTAAGGGCCCAAACGTAATGCAGATAATGTGTGAAAATGTTTAGGTTGTGTGATGCCTAAACTATTAATGTGTGAAACCGAGCTCGTAAATTTATAATGCAGGGAAGTGTTAAGCTTAACCCGTACTTGCCCTAGCCCGGCGAGTGCGTGAACGTAGGTTGCTTGGGTGGCTCCTTGCAACATGGTCATTTAATGCAGGGCGAGTAATACGAGGGGTCTGACCCGCCTCCATATACGGATTACTCCGGGATTGGCTTGCCATTCCTTAACGACGTACGATGAGTAGCCTTTTGGCTGATCATCTAGTCGGGTGTGATGCAGGGCACACTTATATGCAGTTAACGAAGATACGTGTGATTATGTGTGATATAAAAGAAGGATAGGCACAATTAGGGTGATTCATCCTAAGTTGGTATGCAGGTTGTATGTGTGTGTGTTATGTGGGTTGTGCCTTAATGTTTTGTCAATAAAGTAGAAATGTTTTAATTGGACAAAGCTTTATAACTTTAGTGTTATCTTACTTAGCTAATTCGTTAGCTAACACTTGTCTTTTGAATGTGTGTTGCTCCCTCAGGTTTAGCATAGCCGAGGAAGACGTAGAATGGAGAATGAGGAATTGGGTAGAATGCTTGACGAAGACTTTAGCTACCCATAGATGCTACACCTCATTAGATATTATTTACATTTTGATATTATGCAGATTTTATGAAGCACTATGTAGACGGTTGTTTTTGAGTTGCATATAGAGTTCGACACTAGAAGAGATCGACCATGTGGAAGCTAAAGGTGGCTGAAGGGAATGGGCCCTACTTGTATAGCACCAACAACTTTGTTGGTAGACAATTTTGGGAATTTAATCCAGATGCTGGCACCAAGGAGGAGATACAAGAAGTCGAAAGAGCTCGTCACGACTTCAAAAATAAACGAAGAAATGGAGGATTTCATGCATGCGGTGATCTCCTCGTACAGATGCAGGTAGATCACATACATCACAATATATATTTGCCCGAAAAGTTTTCTTTCTATTACAATCAATACAAAAAGAAAAATGGTCGATCGTGACCTTAAATATTGCCATGAGAAAAACATATTTGAGCATGAAATTGCTTATCTTTTTCCCTCTCAACTTTTTTAGAGGCTTTAGGGGAATTAGTTAATTAACTTTGAGGTCATTTTAAAATCTTTAACAAAAATCGTTATTTTTTATTCGAGTAATGATATATATACCAAAAACATATGCCTAATTATACGTCTAGTTTATTCATTTGTTGACACACGTATTACATTTTCTTATTTATAATCCTTACCGTTGATTTTGTCATGCGTCTACTCCACCTTGTCAAGCACACTTTTAATTAAGCATATTATTTAGGCATATTAAACATTTTCTATTTTATCCGGTTTGCACAATAACTAAAACTCTTATAATTGGGGGAGTCAAAAACTTTTTTTTTGATTATATTCCTAATTACGAATTCCGTTCGACAATGACAATTAAACAATTAAACCTAAAAATCAGAATAAATAATCAATTAACATAAATCATGATAAAAATCAATTAAAAGAATAAGGAAAAAATGAATCTTGTGAACTTGGTGGGCCTTCAATTTTAAATCACGTCTAATCAATTTTCAAAGGGGACTAAATGTAACTTTCGTAACTTTTGTAGAAGACAATCAAATAAGTGAGCCTATTTACATTTTTGTTTACTCCCTCCCTCCGTCACATAGTAAATATTCAATTTTGACTTGTTAAGTCTCTTTCTTTCAATTTTGACATTAAATATCTTTGTTGTTATTATATAGTAGTTGATGAAAGTTATATTAATAAAAAGTATATTTAAAACTTAATTCGTCCATATATTTTATATGAAATGTTATATAATACAAACAAGATTTTTACGATCAAAGTTGAAGGCAAAAGACTTGACAAATCAAAATTGGACATTTAATATGGGACAAGTATAGTTTATTAATAATATGCATATGTGGTGTTCTATTTTTATTAGTCTTAGCCTAAAATACTAGCCCAACAAATAAAATTGGAGGCCCTAACTATTTTTGGGCTGGGAAGTCCAGAGATCACAACCTTAGTTAAATGAGTTTGATATTAAATTAAAAATTAAAAGTTATTAATAAAATCGTTTTGTATACAAAAAGATGCTTAAAAACAAATACGGAGTACAAGTTTGACTTCACTAGTCAAGAAACAACATGCACAGTAGATCCCTTCAACTCTTCAAGACAAGTAAATTATTAATATTCATAAACTAGTTGATGTAATCTTCATAACTATCTTTTATGTACCTACAATCCAAATATTATGTTTATCAATTATGAAACTTTTAGGAGTTAACAATGCGATTTTATATAATGAAGTTACTAAAAGAAAGTGGAATCGATGTTACGAACATACCTCAAACAAGACTCAAGGAAGGCGAAGAACTGACTTCAGAAGCCGTAACAGCCGCAGTTAAGAAAGGAGTGAGGCTACACCGAGCAGTCCAAGCAAAAGATGGCCACTGGCCTGCTGAAAATGCTGGTCCCATGTTTTTCACTCCTCCACTTGTAAGTATATATACATAATAAAGATTAAAAAGATAGAAAATTCTTAGTCAGTTAATAATTCATATACATATCTCTAATATGCTAAATTAGTGGAGCATTATCTAAAGGATATATAACGTACTGCTCCTATTCATTTTTCAGTTAATTGCTTTATACATTAGTGGTACTCTTAACACGGCATTGAGTGAAGAACACCGGAAAGAGATGAAACGTTACTTCTACAATCACCAAGTAAGCAACCAAATCCTTCATCAGAAATGATATGATCTTATTTCGAACATATGTCTTTTGTTTGTGAATTGTGATGATCATTTAACGAAAAATTATCATCTACCGCTCGTGGTAGGGGTAAGGCTGTCTACATCCTTAACCTTCCTCATACACCGAGGTATTGGGATTTGGGACCCAAAACCCTTGAAAGACAGCATTGGGTGCGTGCTTACTTTTTTTTCTATGTTGACAATTCCATAGAGTCGTAATTTTTTCATTTCTTTAATTACTTCTCTTTAAAAAAATATCCCAAGCGAATCTTGAACTGAGAGGAGAACACTTGATTGATGCTATAATTTCCATTTATGTTGGGGGTTAATTGGGACATGTCTCCTTATATCAAACGTACTTGTGAATTCTGCATCAATAGATGTGTAAACTGAACCAGATACAAGTTAATTAAGTTGGTCTATAAGTGCAGAATGACGACGGAGGATGGGGGTTTTATATCGATGGACACAGCACGATGATCGGATCTGCATTGAGTTATGTAGCCTTACGAATACTAGGCGAGGGAGAACATGATGGAGATGGTGCAATTGCTAGAGGCCGTAAGTGGATACTTGACCACGGAGGTGCAACTGCTATTCCCTCGTGGGGAAAGGTTTATCTTTCGGTAATTATCACAACCATATATGCCTAGCTATATCAAAGCCTATGTGTTTAATTTACACAATGTACAGTTTCTCTAATATTATGTGCTACAGAAAGTATGTTAAGAATGAACTAATTTAGTGGTGATTAGTTGTAATTTATGTTCATATTGTAATGTATGCTTTACTTGAGGGGGTTATAGTGTAAATTATTATATAAGTATATAAACCCCCTCCTGGGTATAGAAAAATATCATCCCGCACAGTAGTGTGTCTCCTTTCAAAACAGACAATATATACACATATTCCACACATTAATCTCTTAGGGGGGAGGGAGTGGGACTCGGCAAAGGTAATCACCAATCCGGTGTCGGGCGGTAACACCGCCGCTGGTGGTTTACCAAATGCCAAAAATCAACAAATGTGGGGTGTTTCAGCAAAGAGAGAGAGGTGTGAAGTGACGTGTGGGGCCTCCAACGGTAAAAAAAATCGACCGTTCCCCTTTTTTTGAAAAAAGGAATAAAGTTTTTCTTTTATCTTTTTTAAGCCTTTTAACCATTTAAATACCTCACATTTTCACAGTTGTTAAACCACAACACATTATTCGTTCCAAATTCATCACACCTATTTTCCATTTTCTCACCAAATCCCAACCCTTGTTTCATTTTTGAATTACTTGGAAACAGATCCTTGCAAGGGCGGGGGGCCCTTTTTGATCACCTTAGGTAGAACCGTAAGTACTCTCTCAACCTTAGCGAAGATGGTATTAAGACCCATAACACGTGGTGGTAGGTGTTACTTATGTAATCTTTCTTTTTCTACAGACCATTAATTAAATGTCGGTATCTAATTGTCAGTGAAAACCAATGTAATACCTATACAACATCTTCAATCGAAATTAGACGTGTTTCAAATTATTTTGTCCATTTTTTGCTTTATATAGGTGCTTGGAGTGTATAAATGGGAGGGTTGTAACCCATTGCCTCCGGAATTCTGGCTCTTTCCAGCGAGGTTTCCTTTTCATCCTGGTGACTTTCTACTTCCACTTTCAAAACAGTTTTTTCTTAATGTTCAAGAACAAATTTACTTCTAGCTATTTACTCTTACAATGCATATAGCTGAGATGTGGTGCTACTGTCGTACAACCTACATGCCGATGTCATATTTATATGGGAAACGAATCCAAGGTCCGATGACAAATCTTGTTTTGTCGTTAAGAGAAGAAATTCACTGCGCCTCATTTGACAGTATTGATTGGAATGCACAACGGAACAACTGTTGCAAGGTTGGCTCTTGATAGGCGTTCTTTAGACTATGTAGATGATACTGATCAAGCAAGTGAAAATATTCATTTCATACCAATTGCAAACCTTACAAAGTTATAGTTTCGTGTCTACATTATATGCTTAGTGGTTGGGTAGGAGCCCATATAAGTTTATTAAAGTTTCACTCAAAATTGGGACCGAAGGTAGTATCCATGTTTTTCATATGCAGGAGGACTTCTACTATCCGCATTCATTTCTTCAAGATGCGCTGTGGCATTTTCTTCACTACGTTAGTGAGCCTGTTCTCAGATACTGGCCTTTTACAAAACTACGAGAGAAATCTCTTAAAAAAGTTGTGGAGCTAATGCGCTATGAATCTGAAGAGACTAGATACATGACTATAGGATGTGTCGAAAAGGTAATCTTGCTATTCATAAGAAAAGACGGTAGTAAATTAAACAAATAGCATGGAATTCGATATCTTAAAATACATATATAACCTAAAGTCATCTTATTTTCTGATCAGAGTCTACAAATGATGTGTTGGTGGGCAGAGAATCCAAATGGGGATGAGTTCAAATATCACCTTGCCAGGCTACCAGATTACTTATGGATTGCAGAAGATGGAATGACAATGCATAGTTTTGGTAGTCAAATGTGGGATTGTTCTCTAGCAACTCAGGCAATTATCGCAAGTAATATGGAAGTGGAATATGGTGACTGTCTTCAAAAAGCAAATTTCTACATAAGAGAATCGCAGGTTAGTAATTAATAGAGTATGAATAAAGTTTTATCCAAGTTTTAAATGCATTTTTGATTATAATTAAGACTCTGCAGATTAAAGAAAATCCGTCAGGAGATTTCACTAAAATGTATCGACACTTCACTAAAGGATCATGGACTTTTGCGGATCAAGATCATGGATGGACTGTCTCTGACTGTACTGCTGAAGCACTAACGGTACTTGTTCTTTGCAATGGGACTTTGTACATGTAATTACTATATTTTCTGTTAATCGATATAAATAACTATTGTGTATGTACCTCATCGTGTAGTGTTTACTCCTATTTTCACAAATGGAGAAAGAAACTGTTGGAGAGAAAGCTGATGTTTCACGACTATATGAAGCAGTGAATGTTCTTCTTTACATGCAAGTAAGATGCATTATCTATGATTCTAAAAATGTTGATAACTTGTGTATATATATGTATATATGTAGTTTTCTTTCAAATTTTAACAAATCTTTATAGGTCTGAGCCAATATAATACCAAAGTACTTATATAAACTTGATGTACTCATTCGCTTTTCTCATCTGTTGAACCAGAGTCCTGTGAGTGGTGGGTTTGCTGTTTGGGAGCCACCAGTCCCAAAACCATTTCTACAATTTCTGAATCCTTCAGAGATTTTTGCAGATATTGTTGTTGAAAAAGAGTAAATCACATTCGTTCCTGCCCTCCCCCAATTAAGGATCAATAGTAGTAACAATCGATCACCTAACATAATAGCTGCGTTAACTGACAGGAATTAATTAACGTGTATTTTTGGGTTATATAGGCATGTAGAGACAACCGGCTCCATTATCGTTGCTCTGGTAGAATTCAACCGGATCTACCCACGACACAGAAGCAAAGAAATCGAGCTGTCCATTTCAAAAGCAATTCGCTATCTTGAGGAAACACAGCGTGATGATGGATCATGGTAAAATCATATGAATTATGACGAATAGTACTATTTCATGGCAAGCTAAATAGCTAATAATCAAGAAATTAGTCTAGACCTTAATGCTGGTGCAGGGGTGAATGTGGTGATACTAATAATGGTGATATTATCGGTAGTCTTTGATCGTCAATCCCATCTTGTGTTTACATTCTGATAAGCTGACCCCCAGAGTCTTTAGTTTCAATTACTCTTTAATATTCTTGTTACTTCAAAGTCGATCTGTTTTTCTGTACATCTGTAGAGTGTAGACTGTAGTCCTCTTTTCATTTTAGTTATACTATATACTTTTGTGTTGATACCCAAAATAACCAACTCTGGTAGGTATGGCTATTGGGGAGTATGCTTTATATACGCAACATTCTTTGCCTTAAGGGCCTTAAGTTATGCTGGTAAGACGTATGACAACACTGAAGTGATTCGTAAAGGTGTGAAATTCCTACTTTTAATACAGAACGAAGAGGGTGGTTGGGGAGAAAGCCACAAGTCGTGTCCCACCGAAGTATATACACCATTGGATGGAAACAGAACAAATTTTATGCAAACTTCATGGGCAATGCTAGCTCTTATGTTTAGTGGACAGGTTGGCTTCCTATTAGTTTACCTTTAAAAGCTCTATCAAGCTAAAAGTATGTGATACAAAAAAGATTACCAGAGCAGTTTGTTGCCCGTTTGCCTTCTATATCTATATAAAATGTTATTATTTCCTTATACAGTATTAGTTAAGCACATTATTTCAAAAATATGCATTTCTAAAAACTTTAATCAACTAGGTGGAAAGAGACCCAGAGCCCTTGCACAAAGCAGCAAAGTTGTTGATTAATGCTCAGATGGATAAAGGAGATTTCCCTCAGCAGGTAAACTTTAAAATATAAGTTGAACGATCATGAAAGCCGACACACTCAAGTTTTTTCGAAGTTGTAATCTTTTCGAAGTGAACAAGTTATGATCGATCGTATATATCCGTTCTTTTTGACACCAACCCATATACACAGGAATATGGAGGAGCATACATGAAGAACTGCCTGTTGTTCTATGCACTGCACAGGAACATTTTTCCATTGTGGGCACTTGCAGAGTACCGTAAACGCGTTTGGGTAACTTAACAATATTTATTCAAGTATATTTGTTATGTTTGTGTAACAATTTTTAGACTTTATAAAATTGTATAACTCTTTAAATTACGATTGACTAATAGTTGGGGTTGGTATTGTAAAACAAGTATTAAAGTAAAACAAATAGGACAAGATTTTGACCCTTAGATCATGGTTAAATTGATGTACGAAAAATCACGAAGCAATTGACACACGATGATTTTCATGATGCACGGTGATTTTCAGTAAAAAGAAACCTATTGTTTTATCTGTTTTACTTTAATACTTGTTTTATTTTACCTAAAAGCTATGTTTATAAACGGACACACTACATGAAATTTAAGAAAAAGAGAACGAATATTTGATCATTTATATATAGGTGCAACCCATATCAGTTGTGTAATGACTCAGTATGTATGGCACTACAAATACATGACAGAATGTACTAATGTAGTGTAGAGGTAAGTTACAGTTAGTTAGAGTTAGTTGAGTGTTTGTTACATTAGTTT
Organism: Erigeron breviscapus; assembly: GCA_034093135.1. Taxonomy (NCBI): domain Eukaryota; kingdom Viridiplantae; phylum Streptophyta; class Magnoliopsida; order Asterales; family Asteraceae; genus Erigeron; species Erigeron breviscapus. The sequence goes on along the minus strand of CM067175.1, from coordinate 62,389,298 downwards.
TCTTAGTTGTGTATATATATATATATGTCTCAATTTCACTTTGTAAATTAACTTCATTTCTTCAATTCAATATTCAAAAATACCTAAATTATTCAATTTTAATTGTCTTTATACATAGATAATGGTTGTACAACCACTTAAACATTTAATGACAAGCCGTAACATCACAATCCGAGACTAAAATAATAGTAATACAAAAAGTAAGTAAACACTCAATGTTGTATTCTACGGGTTTTGGGTCCTAGTATCTCGACGACGGTATATGGAAGAGATTCAAGTGTAAACAATCTTACCTCTACCTAGATAGAGAGGCTGTTTGCAGGTTATATTTAAATGATAAAAAAGGATCTCCGGCCTCAATGATTGAATAGGTTCTATCGCAATTCGACACTAAAATCGACTTGTTATAAAACTTTAGTGTTAAAAGGCGAGAGATTAAATGTCTAAAGTTTATAATAAAAGTTTTATTGGCAAAATACAAAAGATGAAAATTTATTATTTAGTTTCTATAGTAAATATTGTGAGTTCTCTAAAAGTTTTATAAGAACCAAATAAAATTTTATTAGAAATCCTTCAGGGCTTACGTTATCGTCTCAAACTTATATTAGAACTTTGAGTCTTTGACAACTATCTAGTTAGAGTGGGGCACATGATTTCATCCACGTGTCAAAATGTTAATGGAACCATTCAAGACCTCATCCAACTTGTCACAAACTAAAATGCCCATTGGCCAAAAACATATCCAGATTATCCATCAAAATGCATCTTATCTTAGATAAGGTGTCAAGGCCATCACATATTATTTTCCCCATTTCATTTAAAATAGTATACTAAAAAGGGCCAAAAACACAACTAAACAAAACAGAACAATGGCTGGGCTAAGTGGTTCCTCTCTAGCTGTTTTGGAAGGAAGTCTCCAACTCAACGGCTCGACTCGCTTGACCCCAGTTGGGAATGGCCGTGTTGCCGTGGCCCGGACTGGGCTAGTTGTTAAAGCCCAACAGGGTGAAAGCGAGACTAGCCGTAGAGCCATGCTCGGGCTCATTGCCACGGGTATAGCCTCGGGTTCATTTGTTCAAGCTGTGCTTGCTGACGCTAAACCGATCAAGCTCGGCCCACCTCCCCCGCCATCCGGTGGACTTCGTAAGTGTCCAAACAATTGTTCATTACACTTTAGATTTTATATTTTACTTAGAAAAGTCAAATTTAGTTTTATTTAATTATATCTGGATAAGTTATTTGAAAAGTCGTTATTGGCCCATGATATTTAGGATGTGTTTGGTTTGTAGATAGGATGATGATGGTACACCATTATAGATGTCTTAAGTTATTAAACTGTACAATAATGTGAAACATGTTTGGCAGTATACAAATGAAAAATGGAAGTATAGGGCAAGACTGAGTAAGGCAAACAAAAATATAAATAGATTGGTTTAAATTTATTTCCTATCATGAAAACGGTTGTTTCGTTTGACTTGAACTCTTGAAGTTATTAGATAAATATTTTAGCTGATTAAGGATGTGAAAATATATATTTGCAGCTGGTACTGAGAACTCTGATGAGGCACGAGACCTCGATTTACCGTTGAAGAATAGGTTCTTCCTCCAGCCATTGACACCAACAGAGGCTGCAGCTCGTGCCAAAGAATCTGCAAAAGAAATAGTAAACGTCAAGGAGTTCATCGACAAAAAGGCATGGCCATATGTCCAGAACGATCTTCGCTTGAAGTCTGAGTACCTTCGTTTTGACCTCAACACGATCATTGCCGCCAAGCCAAAGGAGGCAAAGAAGGAACTCAAAGACCTCACTGGAAAGCTATTCCAGAACATGGCTGATGTAAGTTTTGTTTCTCCTCGACTATTTTTCAAAATTATAAATTTTTTTAAGATGCATTGTACATTTGCTTCTTAAGCATTAATCTATCGAAACAACAAATAGTGATGTGTTTAACTTTTGTAACTTTGTATTTTAACGACTTTTTTTTTTCTTTGGATTCGTTTAGTTGGATTATGCTGCAAAGATCAAAAGCTCGGCTGATGCAGAGAAGAGTTACGCTGCAGCTGTATCTAGTCTTAACGATGTTCTCTCAAAGCTTGGTTAAAACCAAAGTTTGTTTGTTAATGTGATGAAAATATGTTGTTATTTTTTCAATTGACAAGAAACTTGCTGGAGTTTATATTTTGTGAATTAAATCGTAGCTAATAAATATGCTAAGCCAACAAATAACTATCTTCATGACTACTTGGCGCCACCATCAACCGGTGAATCATGACTACTTGGCGCCACCATCAACCGGTGAAACATGATGGCTTGGGTGGGTAACCCCTTGCTTTCCTTGTATGGAGTTTAGGTGTTAGCCTTGTTCATTTCCTTCATCGGTTGTGCCATATTAACATTTCTAAATTGACACACCCGCCACATTAGCATTTCTAAACTGACACATTGTGCCAACAGTGGCTCATCACTTCCTTTCTCTCTTTATTTGAGACACATACACATATATATGCACATATCAAACAATAACCCACTTAACCAAGCCAATCCAAATCGACGATCCAACCAAAGAAAGCGTGCCAATGGTGTCACTACTCTCTACCAAAGACCTATTCGGTTTCAACCGATGAGGCTTTTTGGCACATGCCTAAAAAACCCGAGTTTAAACTAGCAGATCTTGTATATGGACTGTTCAAGGCAATATTTAATGTTCACTTATACCGATAAACTTTGAGTGTGCACAGTAGATATATTAGTATATCCTTGCCTTTGGGAGTAAAATCACGACTAAAAGAAACCAGTTTCTCTTCGTACGTTTCAATTTAATAATTTAAAACAAACAAATAGATCGAACCAAATTAAGCAAACCACTTACAATCATCAAAAAAAAAAAAAAAAAAAATAGAAGAAGGAAGAAGAAATGGCTAGCTAGCCTACTTGTTGCATTGTGACAGTAAAACCTTCAAAATGTAAAATTAAGCAGGGATCTGTGGTGCAGACTGGTGCACCAGCCCAGGTGGGTTCAACTTCTTTTCTTCTCTATTAACTGCGGTGGCAGAGACATAATAGCACACTGCAAACATGGAATGGATGAAACAAGCAACGCCGCCAATAGACAGGTAACAATGGTGTGAAAATCCACATGATTTCCTTGAACTTGAATTCTCCATAACTCCTGCTACTAGCAACGAGAATCCAATAACGAGTGTAATCCTGGGGTATGTTAAATTTATTAGCTACAGATTCTTAATTTATGCAGGCCTAATAAAGGGGGAGAGAGGGGAAATGGATACCATGAAAGAACGAGAGAGGAGAAAGCCAGCCGTTTGTTATAAGTCACTGTTTCAAGTTCTAATTTGGACCTTACAATATGGCAGCCGCCAAATAAGTTTGCAATGGCATGAGCAAATGCCAAAAGAAATGCGGCTGCAGAGCCCAGTTTAAATGCTTTGTAACTTGGATCTCTACATTCAACAACCCACAATGTTAAACTTTGCACCTGCAATAGACAACAATGAGCATTTATCAGGAAAATATATCAGAACCGTAAGAGGAGTCAAAATGGGCTGTCATCAGCACATTCCTCGTATTCAATAATGTTCTTAAAGTCTTTGTTATACTCTTAAATTGATAATATAACAATCTAGTAGGAATAGCATAACGAATTTTCGAAGCATTTCAATATAATTTGAGTGGCTTTGTACCCACTTAAGAATTAGGCATGTTTCCATTTTTGTATATTGACTTCATGAATTCACTTATTGTTTGGTCAAAAATGTTGCTTTTAAAGTTTTTTATTTAAGGACAAACTTCTTACAACGCCTACATTATCCTAAATATTACATACGTCTGTAATAGACATTGATCCCTGGGGCTAACCCCACATTGGCTGTTGCTCCTAAATGTTGTAGCAGAAAGTTATTACCTTATTTTGAGCTACCTCGGCCTCAATGCCAAGAATTCCTGCAATCAGATCCAAAAGTATGATCGAGAAACAAACCAGTGGGAGTGTGTATTGACCCTTGTCTTGACCTTTCATCTCCATTTCTGCCCGGGTACCTAGAAGAGGAGACGTGAAAGATAAGATGATTGATTTGATGAGCAACAAGCATGGCGGGTTTTTATAGGAATCACGGTCATGAGCAGTGAGTGATAATGGATGTGATGGTGGTGGACAGAACGTGAAAAAATGATAGAATCTGAATAAAGTGGATTAAGGTAGAGTGACTGAGGTTTAACTGCATATGGTCGGGTATGTGAAAGACTAGCTGTACATTCTCATTGAGTTAAAAAAAAAAAAGTCTTCTTTTGTCTTCAAAGTTTTCTTTATATACTCTGTCTTTGTTTGTAAAGGTTCCTTTGGTTTATTACTCTACTTTATTAGGCATATATTCCTGCCATGGTGAGTGAATAAGCAAACATCTGATCCATGTAGCCAACCAGTGGGAAAAATACAGAAATTTGAGGAAAAAACTTATTTATAATGACGGAGTCATTAGTGATTATAACTCATTTTTGTCTACTAAATAAACATTGTATGTTTATATTGAAACGAAATATGTTATTGAAATTCTTTTTAGATCATTTATTTAAGGATAAACAGAAAATATATTGCTACTATATAGCTTAAACCTTAAACCTTCTTTCAAAAGTAAAACTTTTTTTTGGAATAAACTAAATTAAAATGGACACTGAAAATCGGATAAATATATACATTGGGTCCTGGCTAGGGATGAGCGAAAATAAGAGCCGGCAATTGTGGCCCAAACACTAACATTTGGGTGATATTGGACATTTAATTTAACTATTTGAGTTAGATTGGGCTTTAGGTATTTCTTTTGCGGGTTATTCTGGGCGACAAGGAAAATCAAAATTAATGAGATTTTACTGGTAAATTGAGTTCTCTTAATTTAGTTAGCAAACTAGTGAAATGTTCATTTACAAACTAAATTTTTTGTGAAAACTAGAAAACAAAAGCCTAGTCATTCATTTTATTGTTGATCTAATTAAAGGCTAGGATTAAACATCCTCTCTCCTCCCTCCTCCCTCCTCTCCGGCCACCACCATCATCTCCGGCTACCACCATCACCATCTCCGACCAGCACCACCACCACCATCATCTTCGGCCACCACCATCATTCTCCGGCGATGGCGACGGCGACCACCACCACTAGGGATGGGCATGGGACCATCCCGGTCCCGGTACCGAAAATCTCTAAAACTTGGTACCGACCCCGATCCCATATGGGACGGTACCGGTACCGAATCGGTACGGGACCGGGATTTCGGTACCAAATCCCGAGTAGCACCGAATTTATAAAAAAAACAACATTCATTCAGACTACTAGGTTTATTTAAGCGTAACAAAGAAAATGGTTAGACTATTTCAATTTTGGTTTTAGACTTCAAATAACTTCAATTTTTGCAATGTGGATATCATGATGTTTTCTGTTAAATTTTTGCTACGTGAATATCATGAAACTATATCATGATGTTTTCTGTTATTTGATTAATGTAGTTGATGCGTAAATCACGCGACAAACGACAGCGGAAGACTATTTTTGGTATTTTCTGGATTTTATATGAAATAAACAACTAAACGAGACAATAAAATAAAAATGATAGATAAAGAATCCACCACCAAGACTCGTAAAGGCCAAGCCATCGGAATCAAGGATAAAGGAAACACTCCGCCCCACCACTACAATCGATAAAGGTCTAGCCACCACGATTATAGATAAAGGAAACCGAAGATTTAAAAGACCTCACCAAAATATTTGATAAAGAACAAGTCACCACAAATATTGATAAAGGGGTCACTCCTAACCACCAAGATCAAAGATCTATAAAGGTAAAAGAAGATTTGTAAGAAATAGAGGTTGCTCTATTAATTTTCATTCAACATCAACTTCTTACAATGAGAGATAAAACCCCTATTTATAGCCACATGCTCTACCTAGGAATCATCGACAAAATAATAAAATATTACAATAAAAGCTGTCATGTGCAAGCTACTAACTAGTTTGGACCAATAAGACATGGACACGTAAGCTTCTAGAAACATTCCCCTGCAAGTGGTCCCATAATATTGTTAGAAACGTCACACGCGCCTTCCTTAACAACTGACATTCTTCTTTATAGGGCCACAAACGACTTCAGTGGGGACTTTATTATTTGGCAACTGGAACATAGATCTGGACCACCACTAGAGATAAAATCTGGAGCACTTCACTGGAGGACCTTCAGTAGTGGTCACTGGAGCATCCATCTGGAGCAGGCAACTGGAGGACCTTCAGTAGTGGTCACTGGAGCATCCATCTGGAGCAGTCATCTGGAGAAGTGTTACCACTGGTGACTGGACTGGTTCAGAAAAGACTTGTCTGAAATGGGCTACTGCTGGAAGGATCAACATGGCTTGTTCAGAATGCATGATCAGTTCAGTTGACTTCAGCTCAGAAACTCCTTTCAGCTCAGAAATTCCTTTCATTTCAGAAACTTCTTTCAGTTCAGAAACTCCTTTCAGTTCAGATGACTTATCCAGTTTAGTGGTATTAGTCAGTTCAATGAATCTGGACATTTCCGCATCATTCTCCCCCTCTGAAAAGAGACTTGTCCTCAAGTCTTCGAGGTACTCATCCTCCAGATAAGGCATCAGATCTCCCACATTAAAAGTACTTGAAACTGCCATGTCTCCAGGTAACTCAACCTTGTAAGCATTATCGCCATATCTTTCCAGAATCTTGAACGGACCTTCAGCTCTGGGCATCAGTTTACTCTTTCTCTTCGTTGGAAACCTTTCTTTTCTCAGATGCACCCACACAAGATCACCTGGTGAAAAACTGGGCTGCTTTCTATTCTTGTTTGCTCTGGCTTTGTAACTGGCATTTGCCTTCTCGATTCTGGCCTTCACTTCTCCATGAATTTTCTTTATTTCTTTTGCTCTGGTCTCAGCTTCAATGCTTGCTTTTGGTTCAATCGAGAATGGAATTAAATCAATGGGAGTTAGTGGATTGACACCATAACAAACTTCAAATGGAGATTTACTGGTAGAATAGTTAGGAGCTCTGTTGAAAGCAAACTCAGCATGAGCAAGCTTCAGATCCCAATCTTTCAATGTCTTCTTTACCAGTGTTCTTAACAACATACCAATTGTTCTGTTCGTAACTTCAGTCTGTCCATCAGTCTGGGGATGGTGAGACGTACTGAACAACAATCTGGTACCCATTAATCTCCATAGAGTCTTCCAGAAATAACTCAAGAACTTCACATCTCGATCTGACACAATTGTCTTGGGAATTCCATGCAACCTGACAATCTCCTTAAAGAACAAATTTGCTACTGCTGAAGCATCATTGGTTGTGTTACAAGCGATAAAATGTGCCATTTTTGAAAACCTATCAACAACCACCATTATCGAATCTTTTCCCCTCTGGGTTCTGGGCAGTGCAACAATGAAATCCATACTGAGATCTTCCCATGGCTGGTTTGGAACTGGAAGAGGAGTATACAAACCCTTGTGAAAAGTAGTCTTCGCCTGGTGACAAGTTGGACAGCGACTGATAAGACTCTGGACATCCTTCAGTAGACTTGGCCAGTAGAAGTGTTCAGTGAGGATCTCTCCAGTCTTGTTAATGCCAAAATGGCCAGCTAAACCTCCTCCATGTGCTTCTCTTATCAGCAAATCTCTGATTGAACCTCGGGGAATGCACAACTTTCCATTCTTAAATAAGAAACCATCTTGTATAGTAAATGGTCCTTTCTGGTTAGCTTCAGTGAGGTGATCAGCAAAGTCTGGATCAGTGGCATACAATTCCTTAATGAAAGAAAATCCAAGAACTCTTGCTTCCAGAATAGATAACAGTAAGTATCTTCGTGACAATGCATCAGCAACAACATTACAAACTCCAGCCTTATGTTTCGAAACAAATGAATAAGACTGTAAGAATTCTACCCATTTGGCATGTCTGGCATTAAGCTTGTGTTGGCCATTTATGAACTTCAGGGCTTCATGATCAGAGAATAAGACAAACTGCTTTGGCTTCAGATAATGTGACCAGTGAGTGATAGCACGAATAATTGCATAAAACTCCTTGTCATAAGTGCTATACTTCAATTTAGAGCCATTGAGCTTTTCACTGAAATATGCAACTGGACGCCCGGCTTGTACCAGAACTGCACCAATACCTACTCCACTTGCATCACATTCGAGCTCAAATAGTATATCAAAATCTGGTAAGGATAAGACTGGAGCTGAACTGAGCTTATCCTTCAGTGCTTCAAACGCCAGTTGGGCTGAACTTGGCCAGTTGAACACACCTTTCTTCAGACAGTCAGTAATTGGAGCTACAACTGTAGAGAAATTCTTGATAAATCTTCTATAAAATGACGCCAGTCCATGGAAACTTCTTACTTCAGTGATTGTGGTTGGAACTGGCCATGATCTAATGGCATCAACCTTAGAGGGATCCATAGAAATTCCTTCTTTCGAGACCACATACCCCATAAATATCACACTCTCCACCATAAAGTCACATTTCTCCAGTTTGCCATACAACTGGTGTCTTCTCAATAGTTCAAATACACTCTTCAGATGATTAACATGTTCAGCTTCAGATTTTGAGTATACCAGAATATCATCAAAATATACAACAACAAACTGACCAATGAGTGGCCTGAGAACTTCATTCATCAATCTCATGAAAGTACTGGGAGCATTAGATAAGCCAAAAGGCATAACTAACCATTCATACAATCCTCCCTTGATCTTGAAAGCAGTTTTCCACTCATCCCCATCCTTCATTCTTATCTGGTGATAGCCACTTCTGAGATCAATCTTGGAAAACACTCTGGAACAATGTAACTCATCAAGCATATCGTCCAATCTGGGAATGGGATATCTATACTTAATGGTTATATTGTTGATGGCCCTGCTATCAACACACATTCTCATCGTACCATCCTTCTTTGGGACCAGGAGAGCTGGCACTGAACAAGGACTCATACTTGCTCTCACATAACCCTTCTCAACCAACTCATCGACTTGCCTCTGTAACTCTTTAGCTTCATTGGGTGAACACCTATAAGCAGCTTTGTTTGGTAAAACTGACCCTGGAACCAAGTCAATCTGGTGCTCAATTCCTCTCACTGGTGGCAAACCTTCAGGTAGGTCTTCAGGGAAAACGTCAGTGAATTCCTTCAGTAAAGTCTTCAGGAGACCGGGGACACCAGTGAACTCCTTCTCTTCAGATTTTTCTACGACCAGTAACATCATAACTGGAGAGCCTTCAGATAACTCTTCTTTGACTTCAGCTTGAGACAAAAACAAAGGCTTACTGGGCTGGTCTTTCTTGACTTTCATCAGTTCATTAGGTTTCAAAGAAGTCAGTGTGACTTTCTTTCCACTTATACTCAAAGAATACGAGTTCATACGACCATCATGAAGAACATAATTATCAAATAACCATGGTCGACCCAACAAAATATGGCAAGCATCCATAGGTACAACATCACAAACAATTTTGTCTTGATAAACTGACCCAATTGAAAATGGAATAGTAACTTGACGATTAACTTTTACCTCTGACCCTTCACTGAGCCATTGCAACTTGTAAGGTCTAGGGTGCTTAACTGTAGGTAGCGCCAGTTTCTCTACCATGTAAGTTGAAGCAGCATTTGCACAACTCCCACCATCAATGATCAGATCACAAACTTTTCCTTTGACTGTGCATCTGGAGTGAAAAATGTTCTCCCTCTGGGCAGTATCAGTGGTAACTTCATCAGCATGCATCACCCTTCTGACAACCAACATTTCTCCAATATCTGCACCAACATAAGCTTCTTCATCTTCATCATACACTGGCTCGCCTTCTTCAGTGTCAACATCTGGCAAACATTCAATTTCCCTGGCAGTCAAGGCTCTTTGATTAGGACACTGGGCCTGGAAGTGACCAAAGCCATGGCACTTGAAACATTTTCTTCCAACTGGTTCTTTCGTTCCTCCAGTTTCCTTTTCTTTGCCTCTGAAGGCTTTCTGGACAGTTTCAGTAAATCTAGGAACTGGTTGACTGGCAACTGGTTGACTTGCACTGGCAGGAACCTTACTGAATGACTTGTACGGAACCTTCTTCTTCAGTTGTCTTTCAATCTGGATAGCCATCTTGCATGCACCTTCATACGTCCAGATAGGCTGCAATTCAATCTTCTCAGTAATGGCAGCGTTCAGACCACCAAGAAATCTGGCAATAGTGTGCTCTTCAGTCTCATTCACACCAGTTCTGGTCTTCAGATGCTCAAACTCTCTAATGTACTCCACAACTTCCTTGGCTCCTTGCTTCAGATTGTTCATCAGTAGATACTGATCCTGCTTGTACGACTGGGGAACAAACCTCTTCTGCATAACCTCCTTCAGTTTGGACCAGGTCTTGATCTTACTCTTGCCCTTGTACTCTCTTTCAGATTTCATGTTATCATACCAAGATGAAGCATATTTCTTCAGTTTAATAATGGCAACTTTGAAGCTTTTTCTATCATCATACCCTTTTATTTCCATTATTTTGTCCATCACCTGGACCCATTCAAAATACTCTTCTGGGTTAGAAGATCCATTAAAATCTGGTGGATCTATCTTAATATCCCTAGTATCATCACCCTTATGCCTCCTACGCCTTTCTCTAGGATGTGGTTCATCAGAATCACTAGAGTTTCTAGGTGTACTATCAGATCTTATACTAGGACCATGAGATTCAGAATCTCTTTCACTAGTAACAATATTTTCTCGATTAAATCTTAAACCACCATCTTCTAACATATGAACAACTCTACCAAGTGCTTCTTGTAGATCTTCAATCTGCTTATCTCTTCTAGCATTATTAGCTTCGTCTAAAGTCATATTTCTTCTAAACGCCATTTATAACCAACAAATAACTCACAATCAATAGATCTAAGCAAATAACTAATAGATCTAAACAATCAATCAACAGATCTAAACAAACAATAACCCAACGGACAAAAGATTAAGAAACCTTTTTAAACCTGTCTCTGATACCAAATTTGATGCGTAAATCACGCGACAAACGACAGCGGAAGACTATTTTTGGTATTTTCTGGATTTTATATGAAATAAACAACTAAACGAGACAATAAAGTAAAATGATAGATAAAAGAATCCACCACCAAGACTTGTAAAGGCTAAGCCACCGGAATCAAGGATAAAGGAAACACTCCGCCCCACCACTACAATCGATAAAGGTCTAGCCACCACGACTATAGATAAAGGAAACCGAAGATTTAAAAGACCTCACCACAATATTTGATAAAGAACAAGTCACCACAAATATTGATAAAGGGGTCACTCCTAACCACCAAGATCAAAGATCTATAAAGGTAAAAGAAGATTTGTAAGAAATAGAGGCTGCTCTATTAATTTTCATTCAACATCAACTTCTTACAATGAGAGATAAAACCCCTATTTATAGCCACATGCTCTACCTAGGAATCATCGACAAAATAATAAAATATTACAATAAAAGCTGTCATGTGCAAGCTACTAACTAGTTTGGACCAATAAGACATGGACACGTAAGCTTCTAGAAACATTCCCCTGCAAGTGGTCCCATAATATTGTTAGAAACGTCACACGCGCCTTCCTTAACAACTGACATTCTTCTTTATAGGGCCACAAACGACTTCAGTGGGGACTTTATTATTTGGCAACTGGAACATAGATCTGGACCACCACTAGAGATAAAATCTGGAGCACTTCACTGGAGGACCTTCAGTAGTGGTCACTGGAGCATCCATCTGGAGCAGGCAACTGGAGGACCTTCAGTAGTGGTCACTGGAGCATCCATCTGGAGCAGTCATCTGGAGAAGTGTTACCACTGGTGACTGGACTGGTTCAGAAAAGACTTGTCTGAAATGGGCTACTGCTGGAAGGATCAACATGGCTTGTTCAGAATGCATGATCAGTTCAGTTGACTTCAGCTCAGAAACTCCTTTCAGCTCAGAAATTCCTTTCATTTCAGAAACTTCTTTCAGTTCAGAAACTCCTTTCAGTTCAGATGACTTATCCAGTTTAGTGGTATTAGTCAGTTCAATGAATCTGGACATTTCCGCATCAGTAGTCCATGCATAGATAGTTGCTCACTTACTAACTATCTTCAGCAAAACATGTTAGCTATGTACTGAAGTATTGCACCAACATGGTGTTCAGTTACAGCTCCATTAAAATTTTTCAACTTGTCATGACATAAAGAATCTGTACAAATATAAACTTAATTCATTTGGTTCAATGTTAGTAACAACTTCTCTTGGACTTGAGCACACTTGAAAACATGGAATGGCTTTTTTTATGTATGGAAGATGGATGCTGAAGTAATATGAAAGATCTTTTGAAACTATCGGGACTAGTCGGGACTAATTGGTATTTTCGGGATTTTCCCGGTACCGATCCCGATTGGTACCGGTCCCGAAAACTCTCAAAAGTGGGTACCGGTCCCGGTCCCGATCGGGATTCGGTACCACTTTTCGGTACCGGGATCGGGATTTGGGACTTTCCGCTCATCCCTAACCACCACCACGACCATCATCTCCGATCCAGTTCTGTTTCTCTCTTCTCTTCTATCCACGGCGCCGGCGCCGGCAACGGCAAGGGCGGAACCCATACCGTATCCAACCGCCACCATCTCTTGGATCACCGCCCATCAAATCCATACCATTCTCATATGCGTCCGGTGACAACCCCTTTAGAACGGATAAGGGCAACGCCCGTACCGTATCCACTGGAAAACGAAACTGATTCTCGCCGGAGATGTCGTCGCCGTCGCCGGAGATGTCACCGGATTATGGAAATAGGGATTAGAGGATGGAGGGAAGAGAGAGAAAGTAGATCTGAATCTTAAAAATGAATGGTTAAAATTAATTTTCTTGTTTTTACCAATTTTGTTGTTTTCAAATGAATTTAATCCACTAGCAAAGTAAAGCCATTAAATCTTTTAGAGTTTTTGTACGTGTAAATATTATATCAACTTGATTATTAAAAAATAAATAAACAAATAATAGTATTTCGTATTCAAAACACTAACGCTAATATTATAAGCAACTGGTTGCTTACTAAAATATACACCATGCCAAACAATTGTTTTGATCTTATATAATGGTATCAAAGGCGGAACTTCATAGGGGCACGGAGGGGTCATGGCCCTCCCAAAATGTCCAGTACTTAACGATATATATCATAGTTTCGAAGAACATGAAACAAAGTTCTAGCCAGCCCAAGTGGTTAAGGCTGGTAGTCCAACTCTCTCTTTGTTTGTTGGCGGAGGTTCGAGACTCTCTGCCCTCTTTTTGTTATCCCTTTTATCTATTTCATTAATATATTTCCTAATACTAAATCATTCTCTTTTTCATTAATAGTTTTTCCCAGTGTTTTCACGACCGGACCGGCCGGTTAAACCGATAGGACCGGGACCCGGTGGCAATAACGGTTCGGTTATGTATGTTGGATCGGATGTGCACCTGACCGCCCGGTTGAGCTGCGAACCGGCTGTTTAACCGGAAACCGGCGGTTCTGGTTTTAGACTTTCTTTGACTTGTGCTTCTGTTACTGCATCGTGGATTCGTGGAGGAGGAGAGGGAAGAGAGAGAAAGTAGATCTGATCTTAAAAATGAATGGTTAAAATTAATTTTCTGGTTGTACCACTTTTCGGTACCGGGATCGGGATTTGGGACTTTCCGCTCATCCCTAACCACCACCACGACCATCATCTCCGATCCAGTTCTGTTTCTCTCTTCTCTTCTATCCACGGCGCCGGCGACGGCAAGGGTGAAGCCCGTACCGTATCCAACCGCCACCATCTCTTGGATCACCGCCCATCAAATCCATACCATTCTCATATGCGTCCGGTGACAACCCCTTTAGAACGGATAAGGGCAACGCCCGTACCGTATCCACTGGAAAACGAAACTGATTCTCGCCGGAGATGTCGTCGCCGTCGCCGGAGATGTCACCGGATTATGGAAATAGGGATTAGAGGATGGAGGGAAGAGAGAGAAAGTAGATCTGAATCTTAAAAATGAATGGTTAAAATTAATTTTCTTGTTTTTACCAATTTTCGGTACCGGGATCGGGATTTGGGACTTTCCGCTCATCCCTAACCACCACCACGACCATCATCTCCGATCCAGTTCTGTTTCTCTCTTCTCTTCTATCCACGGCGCCGGCAACGGCAAGGGCGGAAGCCCGTACCGTATCCAACCGCCACCATCTCTTGGATCACCGCCCATCAAATCCATACCATTCTCATATGCGTCCGGTGACAACCCCTTTAGAACGGATAAGGGCAACGCCCGTACCGTATCCAACCGCCACCATCTCTTGGATCACCGCCCATCAAATCCATACCATTCTCATATGCGTCCGGTGACAACCCCTTTAGAACGGATAAGGGCAACGCCCGTACCGTATCCACTGGAAAACGAAACTGATTCTCGCCGGAGATGTCACCGGATTATGGAAATAGGGATTAGAGGATGGAGGGAAGAGAGAGAAAGTAGATCTGAATCTTAAAAATGAATGGTTAAAATTAATTTTCTTGTTTTTACCAATTTTGTTGTTTTCAAATGAATTTAATCCACTAGCAAAGTAAAGCCATTAAATCTTTTAGAGTTTTTGTACGTGTAAATATTATATCAACTTGATTATTAAAAAATAAATAAACAAATAATAGTATTTTCTATTCAAAACACTAACGCTAATATTATAAGCAACTGGTTGCTTAGTGATATATACACTTCAAATTGTTTTGATAAATTATATAAAATAATACGTACGGAGTATATATAATATGTAATATACTCATATTTATTATTTATTTTTTATATATTGTAATATAATTTTTTATGTCATATATTTTTGTTATATTATAACGTCTCCGGTTCTTTAATCCGGTTCAACCGATCCAACCGATCCGACCTGTGACCAGTAAGGAGACCGGTTCGTGCAACGGTCCGGTTATGAAAACATTGGTTTTTCCAATACTAAACCACCAAATACGTGATGATAGATTATACTTAACATTAATTATAAGTTATAACTATAAGAAATATATAATTAACTAGTTTAGTGTATAGTATATGTTTATTTATACACATCTAAAACTAAATATATGATATGCATAACACATTAACAGTGTCTCCTGTTTAAAAAAAAATTACACATTAACATCAAAATTTATGTTGACCCCTCCAAAAAAAATTTCAAGTTCCGCCACTGAATGGTATATTTAAACAAATATTGGTTTCTTCCACTTAATTTTATAAACTTAATTCGTTATATTCTATAATAATCTTAGTAGTTATGTTTTTTAAACGTTAATAGCAAATAGCTGAAAAAATATATATTTTGATCAGTCCTCGTGACCGATTCCTCCGATCCATACAACTTTTTGCATCTTACATTATGTTTTTTATATTTAGACTAGATTATCTATGGTAAAAAAATTTCCTACAAAAATAAGCAAATTCCTTGCTCTTTTTAGTCATTTGATAAATAATAGTCCGTTTCGACCGGGTCCGTTTTGACCCGGGTCCATTTTGACCCGGTCCATTTTGACCCATTTTCAAAATTACCCGTATTGACCCGAACCCATTTTGACCCGTTTTCATAATTACCCGTATTGATCCGAACCCATTTTGACCCGTTTATACCCGTATTGACCGACCCATTTTGACCCATTTTCAAATTACCCGTATTGACCCGAACCCATTTTGACCCGGACCCGTTTTGACCCGTCACCCAACCCGATCTGACCAGAACATTTTGCCACCTTCAAGCGAAATTATAGAAAAATTGAAACCGTATAGTGTAACATCCCAAACTTTTTAAGTTTGACTATTTGACTATTCCGTTAGTTAACGTTAGGTTCGTTAAGTTATGTGCCCTATATGAGATTATGTGATTAAATGCTTATGTGTTTAATATGAAATGATTAATATGAGTTAAATGAAAGTAATTAAAAGTAAAGTATAAAAGTTAAGTGCTTGTTAGGACGTTAAGACTCCCGGTAAGAAAGTTAAGCTTAGAAAGTAACGTTTAGGAAGTTGAGGGACTAAAGATGAAGTTTTGGAAGTGTTGGCCAGGGGTTAAGAGTTAATTAGGCTCCCCTAATTCTCTAAATTCTGTACTCATATGACATAAAGAACCCCAAGCCGCCCCTTTCCCTCTCTCAAAGCAATTCCCTTCCGAAATCCTTCGTTTCTTGGTGTTTCGAGAAAGTTTTGTTAAGATTCCGAATCCTCTTGATCATCTATAGGTAATATAGGTGATTTCCCTTTGATTTCTGACCTTCTGAGTCATACATGTGAATTCGATCCAGGCCATGGGGTTTGGGTTGGGTTATATAGCAAAACGTTTATCGATTTCATGTCATTCGGGTGATTAAATAAGTGATTTATGTTTGTAATGGACCAAGGAATCAATTGATGGTTTGAAGTCATCAATTGTGTCTTAAAAGAGGTCAAATGATGTCTCCAGGTCGGGGTAAGGGTTTGGGTTCGAATGGAATTCGTTTAAAGAAGTTAAAGTTAGGGTTTTGCTGATCGGAGCCCGATATGCGGAGCATGGAATTTCCATGCGGAGCATATTCTGAATTTTTGAAAATATGCGGAGCATATGCAAAAGCATGAAATTATCTGACTTCTGAAAACTCGAGCATATTTTGGCCATGCGGAGCATATTTGCCCAGTTTGGTACTTTTGACTTGTTTAGCTTATAAGTCGATCTTATACTCGTTCTAGGTTGTCGGGAGCACTTAGCAAGCACTGTAAGACATACGTAACTCATTGTTAAGCATTACCGATGTAAGATAACATATTTTGTCACCTGATGGTACAACAAAACACGTTTTTATAAGTTCAACTTCCCAAATGATTATGTATGCATGTTTATATGATTATGGGTGATTATGGGAGGTTAATAAGAAATACGATGCTTACCATTAACGATATATGACATGCTTATGCAGGTTGCAAAGCTATGAGGTAAGTGCATATGTTATGAAATGATGAAATGTTTATGTTATGTGATTATGAAAAGATGAAATGATTATGTTATATGTTTGTATGCATGGCTTGAACACCTAGTCACTAGACATATGATTAGGATTGCCATGTCACGTGCACGTTTAAGGGCCCTAATGTAAAGAAAGATGTATGTGATTAGTTTAGGTGAAAGTGTAGCCTAAGCTAATATAAAGTAAAAGATGATGTATGTGATTAGTTTAGGTGAAAGTGTAGCCTAAGCTAATATAATAAAGAAGTCTCGAGCATATGTAAAGTCTTGTGTTAAGCTTAACCCGTGCTAGTTCCTCGGAGCTAGGGCGTACGTAGTCACATGGTTTGGGAATCATGATACCTCCCGTGGCATAGTTATGTTTGATTATTCCGGGTGGAGTAACTAACCACCATTGCATAAAGGCATAAACGGTTTATTCAGTTGGGATTGACTTTGTCTTTCCTTAACGACGCCGATGGACCACCTTATGGTTTACCCATCATGTCGGGTGTGAGGACTCCATGTATGGTCTATGACCGCCTGCACACAAACCCCACATCCCTATGTAAGTGGCATAAGTCACTAAGCCTACGTCTAGGCAAAGAAATAAAGTAAAGAAAGAAAAGTTAGGCACATTAGGAATATGATGATCCTATTGTGATATGTTTACCGCGTGATATGATATGTATATGATATTAACACTTAAGTCATGTTTTTGTTAATATATATGAAATGGCAAATGTTTTCAAATTCATGTTATCTTACTTAGCTATATTATTAGCTAACACTTGTTCTTTTGAAAATGTTGAGCCTTCAGGATAAGCAAGCTTGAGCTAGGAAAGGATTAGCTCGGTGAGAGGGGTAGAACTAATAAAGAAGACTAGCATTGTTTTTTGAATGCTTAGACTTCCCTTGGCCTTATGTTTTGGCTACTTTATTTATGGTTTAAGACTTCGTAATAATGTGGCATCTATGTTGGTGCCAAGACTTGGATTTCATTTATATTGTTTTGATGATGCACTTGGTAACACCATTTATGAAAGGTACCATCCGTTACGGATGGGGCAGTTTTTAAAGTGATCTTTTCCGCTACGTTTTAAACGTCGTTTGACAAAATTTTTGAAAATCCAGGTTTTTAAATGACGGGTGTTACATGGTGGTATCAGAGAAATGGTTTAAGTGAACCAAAAACCGACCAAAGCCATAGGATTTTGGACTTAAACCGTATGAGAAATGATAGGCTTAAGTAGTAATGCTTTAGCTTTATGATGAAATGCATGTAGGACGGGTTGGGATGAGTGTGAGAGTAGGATTAAGGCTTAGTATGAATTTGTTGTTGATATGTATGATTATGTCGATTTGCCTTATTCCTTCATTCTTCTCATTTTCTCCGTCGGTTTTGCTACGATAGACAATCTCCTAAGGTAATGTGCAAATTCACCGGTCAAAATTTGATAAACTAGTACCATTGATTTGCGTGCGATGTGTTGCGAATGAAATTTATCCACTACGTCTTATAATGCGACGTATGCTAAGAGTTGTGATTGAAAA
This sequence comes from Erigeron breviscapus, assembly GCA_034093135.1. Lineage (NCBI taxonomy): Eukaryota > Viridiplantae > Streptophyta > Magnoliopsida > Asterales > Asteraceae > Erigeron > Erigeron breviscapus. The sequence continues at coordinate 62,370,702 of CM067175.1, read as the reverse complement.
TGAGGTGTTATGAGAGAAGAAATTCGCTAAATTGAGTCCAACGTTAGTGACAAGGACCATAAAGGAAAAGAAGTTAGAGATGTCATGTATGTGATGGAAGTTGTAGTGGTTCAAGTTGAAAAACTGTTTGTAAAAGTTGACGAAACGAAGTTCGAGTTTAAAAGGAAGAACAGGGAAGTTCAAGATGGGAGTAAGAGGTTCAAGGTTGATAGAAAGTTGAATGGTCGATGTTTTGGTTGCAAGCTGGCTCATATTGGTCCATGTTTAGATAAGACTCGTAGGTGTGATACTTGTGGTGGTACGGGTCACCCTACTTCAGAATGCAAGGACAAGCCTAAGTGTTACAGGTGTCACCAAAGCGGTCATTTCATCAAGGACTGCCCACAAGGAAAAGATGATGGAAAGAAGACGGCTGCACCAAAGCCAAAAGTTCGAGCTCTTCAGATGACAGTTGAAGCTGCCAAGGATGACGATGAGGTCGTAAGCGGTACATTTCTTGTTAATTCAAAACCCTTTTATGTTCTTTTTGATTCGGGTGCAAATAGGTCTTTTGTGTCTACTTTGTTTGCCCCTAAGCTCGATAAAGTTACTACTCCCCTAGTTTGTTCTATAGAAGTTGAAATTGCTAACGGTACTATTAGTGACATTCAAGAGGGTTGTGATGATTGTTCCATTGAGATAGAAGGTCGTTCCTTTCCGGTTCAGCTATTGCCTACAACTCTTGCTGGGTTTGATGTGGTGATTGGCATGGACTGGTTATCTCAACATGATGCTAATATTTTATGTTCCCAAAAGATCGTGCGTTTCTCTACTCCGGATGGTAAAGTTATTTCAGTTTATGGAGATAAGAAGAAAGGGATCTTAAAGATCATTAATATGATGAAGGCTCTCAAATGCATACGACAGAATAAGACCCACTTCCTTGCTTATGTTATTGATACACGTAAAGAGAAACCTTCTGTTTCTAATGTTGATGTGGTTTCTGAATTTCTTGATGTCTTTCCTGATGATCTTACCGGTATTCCTCCCGACCGTGAGGTCACTTTTCAGATTGATCTTGTACCTGGTGCTACTCCTGTTGCAAAGCACTATATCGTTTGGTTCCTACTGAAATGAAAGAGCTAATGTCTCAGCTCCAAGAGCTACTTGATAAAGGTTTCATACGTCCTAGTTCCTCGCCTTGGGGAGCTCATGTTCTCTTTGTCAAAAAGAAAGATGGTTCTATGCGTATGTGCATAGACTACCGTGAGCTTAATAAGCGAACGGTTAAGAATAAGTATCCTCTCCCGCGTATCGATGACTTCTTTGATCAGCTCCATGGTGCTTCTTACTTCTCAAAGATCGATTTGCGGTCCGGCTATCATCAATTAAAAGTCAAAAAGAAAGATTTGGCCAAGACAGCTTTTCGTACACGATATGGGCACTATGAGTTCCTTGTCATGCCATTTGGGTTGACAAATGCTCCTGCCGCTTTTATGGATTTAATGAATCGGGTATGTCGCCCATTCTTAGATCATTTCGTGATTGTCTTTATTGACGATATTCTTATCTATTCAAAGTCTGAAGCTGAGCACCGTGAGCACTTAAGAGCCGTTCTTGAGGTTCTTAGGGAGAAAAAGTTATATGCAAAGTTCTCAAAGTGTGAATTCTGGCTTCGAGAAGTTCAATTTCTCGGGCATGTCATCTCATCCGAAGGTATTAAAGTTGATCCCACAAAGATTGAAGCTGTCTCCAAATGGGAACAGCCAAAGACACCCACGGAAATCAAGAGTTTTCTTGGTTTAACGGGCTATTACCGAAGGTTTATTCAAGATTTCTCTCGTATAGCTAAACCTATGACCGAGTTGACAAAAAAAGGGGTGAAGTTTGTGTGGACTGAAGCTCAAGAAAAGGCCTTCCAAACATTAAAGACAAAGTTGTGTGAAGCTCCTGTCCTCGCCTTACCCGAAGGTAACGATGATCTTGTTGTTTATAGTGATGCTTCTATTTCAGGTTTGGGTTTTGTTCTTATGCAAAGGGACAAAGTTATTGCTTATGCTTCACGTTTTTTTTTTTTTTTTTTTTTTTTTTTTTTTTTTTTTTTTTTTTTTTTTTTTTTTTTTTTTTTTTTTTTTTTTTTTTTTTTTTTTTTTTTTTTTTTTTTTTTTTTTTTTTTTTTTTTTTTTTTTTTTTTTTTTTTTTTTTTTTTTTTTTTTTTTTTTTTTTTTTTTTTTTTTTTTTTTTTTTTTTTTTTTTTTTTTTTTTTTTTTTTTTTTTTTTTTTTTTTTTTTTTTTTTTTTTTTTTTTTTTTTTTTTTTTTTTTTTTTTTTTTTTTTTTTTTTTTTTTTTTTTTTTTTTTTTTTTTTTTTTTTTTTTTTTTTTTTTTTTTTTTTTTTTTTTTTTTTTTTTTTTTTTTTTTTTTTTTTTTTTTTTTTTTTTTTTTTTTTTTTTTTTTTTTTTTTTTTTTTTTTTTTTTTTTTTTTTTTTTTTTTTTTTTTTTTTTTTTTTTTTTTTTTTTTTTTTTTTTTTTTTTTTTTTTTTTTTTTTTTTTTTTTTTTTTTTTTTTTTTTTTTTTTTTTTTTTTTTTTTTTTTTTTTTTTTTTTTTTTTTTTTTTTTTTTTTTTTTTTTTTTTTTTTTTTTTTTTTTTTTTTTTTTTTTTTTTTTTTTTTTTTTTTTTTTTTTTTTTTTTTTTTTTTTTTTTTTTTTTTTTTTTTTTTTTTTTTTTTTTTTTTTTTTTTTTTTTTTTTTTTTTTTTTTTTTTTTTTTTTTTTTTTTTTTTTTTTTTTTTTTTTTTTTTTTTTTTTTTTTTTTTTTTTTTTTTTTTTTTTTTTTTTTTTTTTTTTTTTTTTTTTTTTTTTTTTTTTTTTTTTTTTTTTTTTTTTTTTTTTTTTTTTTTTTTTTTTTTTTTTTTTTTTTTTTTTTTTTTTTTTTTTTTTTTTTTTTTTTTTTTTTTTTTTTTTTTTTTTTTTTTTTTTTTTTTTTTTTTTTTTTTTTTTTTTTTTTTTTTTTTTTTTTTTTTTTTTTTTTTTTTTTTTTTTTTTTTTTTTTTTTTTTTTTTTTTTTTTTTTTTTTTTTTTTTTTTTTTTTTTTTTTTTTTTTTTTTTTTTTTTTTTTTTTTTTTTTTTTTTTTTTTTTTTTTTTTTTTTTTTTTTTTTTTTTTTTTTTTTTTTTTTTTTTTTTTTTTTTTTTTTTTTTTTTTTTTTTTTTTTTTTTTTTTTTTTTTTTTTTTTTTTTTTTTTTTTTTTTTTTTTTTTTTTTTTTTTTTTTTTTTTTTTTTTTTTTTTTTTTTTTTTTTTTTTTTTTTTTTTTTTTTTTTTTTTTTTTTTTTTTTTTTTTTTTTTTTTTTTTTTTTTTTTTTTTTTTTTTTTTTTTTTTTTTTTTTTTTTTTTTTTTTTTTTTTTTTTTTTTTTTTTTTTTTTTTTTTTTTTTTTTTTTTTTTTTTTTTTTTTTTTTTTTTTTTTTTTTTTTTTTTTTTTTTTTTTTTTTTTTTTTTTTTTTTTTTTTTTTTTTTTTTTTTTTTTTTTTTTTTTTTTTTTTTTTTTTTTTTTTTTTTTTTTTTTTTTTTTTTTTTTTTTTTTTTTTTTTTTTTTTTTTTTTTTTTTTTTTTTTTTTTTTTTTTTTTTTTTTTTTTTTTTTTTTTTTTTTTTTTTTTTTTTTTTTTTTTTTTTTTTTTTTTTTTTTTTTTTTTTTTTTTTTTTTTTTTTTTTTTTTTTGATTTTGGTTTTTGATTTGTGTTTGTGTTTTTGTTTTTTTTTGTTTTTTGTTTTTTGTTTTTTTTTTTTTTTTTTTTTTTTTTTTTTCGGAATGGAAATGGGATCATATAACTATGGATTTTGTGACTAAGCTACCTAGGACACCAAGTGGAAATGATATGGTATGGGTTATTGTGGATAGGTTGACGAAAAGTGCTCATTTCATAGCGACACGTCAAGATGTACCATTGACCAAGATGGCGCAGTTGTACATAAAAGAAATCGTCTCAATGCATGGAGTTCCTTTGTCTATAGTTTCTGATCGAGACACGAGGTATGTATCTAACTTTTGGAAGAATCTTCAACGAGAGTTAGGTACTAGAGTAAACTTGAGCACTGCTTATCATCCTCAAACTGATGGGCAAAGTGAAAGAACGATTCAAACCTTGGAAGATATATTAAGGGCTTGTGTTTTAGAGTATGGTGGTGCATGGGATGATCATTTGCGATTGATTGAGTTTACTTATAATAACAGCTATCATGCGAGTATTGGCATGCCACCGTTTGAAATGCTCTATGGTAGGAGATGTCGGACTCCAAGTTGTTGGCTGGAGCCCAGTGAGAAGCAGTTTACGGGACCCGAAATTATTGAAATTACACCTGAAAAAGTCAACATTGCTAAAGAAGCTCTTCATATAGCTAGAGAACATCAGAAAACTTATGCCGACAAGAAAAGAAGACCGGTTGAGTTTAAAGTTGGTGACATGGTGATGCTGAAAGTTTCTCCATGGAAAGGTGTCATACGTTTTGGAAAGAAAGGAAAGCTAAGTCCATGTTTCATTGGACCTTTCAAGATATTGAAGCGTATCAAGGATCTAGCTTATCAGTTGGAATTACCTCCAGAGTTGGATGGAATTCACAACACATTTCATGTTTCTTATTTGAGGAAATGTTTGGCGGAAGAGTCTAGTGTCATTCCTATTGAAGATGTGAGTATTGATCCCAAGAAGAGAATGGTTGATGAACCAATAGCAATACTTGGAAGGAAGCAAAAGAAACTTCGTCTGAAGGTGATTGACCTTGTGTTGATCAAATGGAAGCATAACCATGGTGAAAGTTTAACATGGGAGACCGAGTCCGTGATGAAAGAGAAGTATCCTCATTTGTTCATTTCTGATGAGATTCCGGGGACGGAATCCTCTTAAGGGGGAGGTAATTGTAACATCCCAAACTTTTTAAGTTTGACTATTTGACTATTCCGTTAGTTAACGTTAGGTTCGTTAAGTTATGTGCCCTATATGGGATTATGTGAATTAAATGCTTATGTGTTTAATATGAAATGATTAATATGAGTTAATGAAAGTAAAAGTAACGTTATGAAGTAAAATTAAGTATTCTGAATTTTTGAAAATATACGGAGCATATTCTGAATTTTTGAAAATATACGGAGCATATTCTGAATTTTTGAAAATATACGGAGCATATTCTGAATTTTTGAAAATATACGGAGCATATTCTGAATTTTTGAAAATATACGGAGCATATTCTGAATTTTTGAAAATATACGGAGCATATTCTGAATTTTTGAAAATATACGGAGCATATTCTGAATTTTTGAAAATATACGGAGCATATTCTGAATTTTTGAAAATATACGGAGCATATTCTGAATTTTTGAAAATATACGGAGCATATTCTGAATTTTTGAAAATATACGGAGCATATTCTGAATTTTTGAAAATATACGGAGCATATTCTGAATTTTTGAAAATATACGGAGCATATTCTGAATTTTTGAAAATATACGGAGCATATTCTGAATTTTTGAAAATATACGGAGCATATTCTGAATTTTTGAAAATATACGGAGCATATTCTGAATTTTTGAAAATATACGGAGCATATTCTGAATTTTTGAAAATATACGGAGCATATTCTGAATTTTTGAAAATATACGGAGCATATTCTGAATTTTTGAAAATATACGGAGCATATTCTGAATTTTTGAAAATATACGGAGCATATTCTGAATTTTTGAAAATATACGGAGCATATTCTGAATTTTTGAAAATATACGGAGCATATTCTGAATTTTTGAAAATATACGGAGCATATTCTGAATTTTTGAAAATATACGGAGCATATTCTGAATTTTTGAAAATATACGGAGCATATTCTGAATTTTTGAAAATATACGGAGCATATTCTGAATTTTTGAAAATATACGGAGCATATTCTGAATTTTTGAAAATATACGGAGCATATTCTGAATTTTTGAAAATATACGGAGCATATTCTGAATTTTTGAAAATATACGGAGCATATTCTGAATTTTTGAAAATATACGGAGCATATTCTGAATTTTTGAAAATATACGGAGCATATTCTGAATTTTTGAAAATATACGGAGCATATTCTGAATTTTTGAAAATATACGGAGCATATTCTGAATTTTTGAAAATATACGGAGCATATTCTGAATTTTTGAAAATATACGGAGCATATTCTGAATTTTTGAAAATATACGGAGCATATTCTGAATTTTTGAAAATATACGGAGCATATTCTGAATTTTTGAAAATATACGGAGCATATTCTGAATTTTTGAAAATATACGGAGCATATTCTGAATTTTTGAAAATATACGGAGCATATTCTGAATTTTTGAAAATATACGGAGCATATTCTGAATTTTTGAAAATATACGGAGCATATTCTGAATTTTTGAAAATATACGGAGCATATTCTGAATTTTTGAAAATATACGGAGCATATTCTGAATTTTTGAAAATATACGGAGCATATTCTGAATTTTTGAAAATATACGGAGCATATTCTGAATTTTTGAAAATATACGGAGCATATTCTGAATTTTTGAAAATATACGGAGCATATTCTGAATTTTTGAAAATATACGGAGCATATTCTGAATTTTTGAAAATATACGGAGCATATTCTGAATTTTTGAAAATATACGGAGCATATTCTGAATTTTTGAAAATATACGGAGCATATTCTGAATTTTTGAAAATATACGGAGCATATTCTGAATTTTTGAAAATATACGGAGCATATTCTGAATTTTTGAAAATATACGGAGCATATTCTGAATTTTTGAAAATATACGGAGCATATTCTGAATTTTTGAAAATATACGGAGCATATTCTGAATTTTTGAAAATATACGGAGCATATTCTGAATTTTTGAAAATATACGGAGCATATTCTGAATTTTTGAAAATATACGGAGCATATTCTGAATTTTTGAAAATATACGGAGCATATTCTGAATTTTTGAAAATATACGGAGCATATTCTGAATTTTTGAAAATATACGGAGCATATTCTGAATTTTTGAAAATATACGGAGCATATTCTGAATTTTTGAAAATATACGGAGCATATTCTGAATTTTTGAAAATATACGGAGCATATTCTGAATTTTTGAAAATATACGGAGCATATTCTGAATTTTTGAAAATATACGGAGCATATTCTGAATTTTTGAAAATATACGGAGCATATTCTGAATTTTTGAAAATATACGGAGCATATTCTGAATTTTTGAAAATATGCGGAGCATATTCTGAATTTTTGAAAAAGTTTACGAGCATATTATTTTGCTGATCGGAGCCCGATATGCGATGTAATTTCCATACGGAGCATATTCTGAATTTTTGAAAATATGCGGAGCATATGCAAAAGCATGAAATTCTATGACTTCTGAAAACTCAAAATATGCCGAGCATTATTTGCCCAGTTTGGTACTTTTGACTTGTTTAGCTTATAGGTCGATCTTATACTCGTTCTAGGTTGCCGGGAGCACTTAGCAAGCACTGTAAGACATATGTAACTCATTGTTAAGCAGTACCGAGGTAAGATAACATCTTTTGTCACCTGATGGTACAACAAAACACGTTTTTATAAGTTAAACTTACCAAATGATTATGTATGCATCTTTATATGATTATGGGTGATTATGGTAGGTTAATAAGGGATACGATGCTTACCGTTAATGATGTATGACATGCTTATGCAGGTTGCAAAGGTATGAGGTAAGTGCATATGTTATGAAATGATGAAATGTTTATGTTATGTGATTATGAAAAGATGAAATGATTATGTTATATGTTTGTATGCATGGCTTGAACACCTAGTCACTAGACATATGATTAGGATTGCCATGTCACGTGCACGTTTAAGGGCCCTAAAGTAAAGAAAGATGTATGTGATTAGTTTAGGTGAAAGTGTAGCCTAAGCTAATATAAAGTAAAAGATGATGTATGTGATTAGTTTAGGTGAAAGTGTAGCCTAAGCTAATATAATAAAGAAGTCTTGAGCATATGTAAAGTCTTGTGTTAAGCTTAACCCGTTATAGTTCCTCTGAGCTAGGGCGTACGTGGTCACATGGTTTGGGAATCATGATACCTCCCGTGGCATAGTTATGTTTGATTATTCCGGGTGGAGTAACTAACCACCATTGCATAAAGGCATAAACGGTTTATTCAGTTGGGATTGACTTTGTCTTTCCTTAACGACGCCGATGGACCACCTTATGGTTTACCCATCATGTCGGGTGTGAGGACTCCATGTATGGTCTATGACCGCCTGCACACAAACCCCACATCCCTATGTAAGTGGCATAAGTCACTTAGCCTACGTCTAGGCAAAGAAATAAAGTAAAGAAAGAAAGATAAGAAAGAAAAGTTAGGCACATTAGAATATGATGATCCTATTGTGATATGTTTACCGTGTGCTATGATATGTATGTGATATTAACACTTAAGTCATGTTTTTGTTAATATATTATGAAATGACAAATGTTTTCAAATTCATGTTATCTTACTTAGCTAATTTATTAGCTAACACTTGTTCTTTTGAAAATGTTGTGCCTTCAGGATAAGCAAGCTTGAGCTAGGAAAGGATTAGCTCGGTGAGAGGGGTAGAACTAATAAAGAAGACTAGCATAGTTTGTTGAATGCTTAGACTTCCCTTGGCCTTATGTTTTGGCTACTTTATTTATGGTTTAAGACTTTGTATAATGTGGCATTTATGTTGGTACCAAGACTTGGATTTCATTTATATTGTTTTGATGATGCACTTGGTAACACCATTTATGAAAGGTACCATCCGTTACGGATGGGGCAGTTTTTTAAAGTGATCTTTTCCGCTACGTTTTAAACGTCGTTTGGCAAAAATTTTGAAAATCCAGGTTTTTAAATGATGAGTGTTACATATAGCTAACAAAATGTTACCGTTACCAAAATACCATACCAAAGGGTTTCGTCCTTGAGTTTGGTATCAATCGTAAGTAAAGCCTAATCGAATTTTGTAACACCTGTTAGATTTTAGGGTTTAATCACTGAATGAGTAATGTATTTTTTCTTTTGTACATGGTTGCCCATTAAACTTTTCTTTATTAATGTGTATTACCTACAAACTCTTAAAAATTGTACATGGTTGACCAAATCTTCAAATCACCTTCAAAACTGCTTCTCTCCTATATCCTAATCTTCAAAACTGTTTCTCTCTCTAAAAATTGAAACCCTTCTTATTGGATGATCATGAGACTTGCCAAAAATCGAAATTCTTGATCAATGGAGGAACAATATCACCATTTTTGTTCAATAAGATACCAAAGTGGATGATTGACTCATTCCATACTAGAAATAATCGCAGGAAATCCTTTGATAGAGAGAGAAGAAGTTTTGAAGATTAGGGTATAAGAGAGAAGCAGCTTTGAAGGTAAATTGAAGATCTGGTTAACCATGTACAAATTTTAAGAGTTTATTGGTTATACACATCAATAAATAAAAATTTAATGGTCAACCATGTATAAAAAAAAGTACATTAGTCATCCAGTGATTAAACCCTAGATTTATTATTAATAATTAAACTAATTAAAACATATCTCCATAAAATTATCTAAAACTATATGTTGTTTCAGAAATTTAAATTATTTTATTTTGATTTTATTTACATTCATTATATATAAATTATTAGTTTTTCTTCTTATATTTTTAAAATTGAATTTATAAGGTTTTTATTATATATTTATAAATATTTTATTTTAAAATTGTCTTAACATCACTACAAAAAATATGTCAATTCTTCACATATTTTTCTTCACATTTTATGAATGCGTGGAATTTTTTGTCAAAAAGTTCGCATTTAAAAATGTTTAACATTTTTTCACACTTATAATTGTTTAATATATCAAAAGTTATTAAAAAACTCACACTTTTAATTGTAAACAAAAAAGTTCACATTTTTAAAAGTGAACTAAATATTATAGAAGTAATTCACATTTATATATGTGAAGAAACATGAAATTTTATCACATATATAAATGTAAAAAAGTAAATATCTTTTGTCACATTTTTTAAATGTGAAAAATATACAAAAAATTCACATTCATAGGTGTGAAAATTTGTAAGTTTTAGTTTCACGCGTATAACTGTGACAATTTAAAAGAAATATTATTATATAAATAATTCTATATATATATATTAAATACCTGTGCGTGAGTATGCGTGTCATCTCACAAACGGTTTTATTTTAATCTTTTGGTGGGCCCCATCCTTTTTATTCTTTTTTTTTCTTAGTTTTTTTCTGCTTTCCAAAGGACAAAGTCCATCACGCTCACAATAGTTACCATTACAAATCCAAAAGCCTAACGTACAACACACATAAACATACACATATATAAACATACACTATCCACC
>CM067175.1:62290305-62355305 GCA_034093135.1 Erigeron breviscapus | reverse complement strand
TACAACTCTTCTTGTATTGGGCAAAACGGGCGTAACAGGAAGGGAGTCGTGCCTAAACCTATATTGGGATTGGGCTTTACATAAACAACTACTCTTCCTAATAAAAAAAATGCTTAGACTAGTTCTAACCAACCACCCAAAAGAGTTAATGACATAAATCGTCCATGTGGTTTACCTAAATAGTCACCTTTCGTCCTTTAAAATCAAAACCTCAAGGACAGTCCTTTATAGGAGGATAAGGTTCACGTTTGGTCCTTTGACTATTTGACCGTCAACTTCTCTCCGTTAAACCTCTCACGTGCCTCCCACGTGAGGGGTATTCTAGTCATTTCCACTCTAAAGGACGATACGTGACTATTTAGGTAAACCACAGAGACGATTTATGTCATTAACTCTTTACAAAAACCAAAAGGTGTAATTAATTCTTTTAATAATAACAAAAAAAAAAAATCATCCTCTTCTTTTCCAGGATCCCTTTAAACCTTTATAACACATCTTTATTGTGAAATTCCTTCTTATACATATACATGGATATATCTATACATCTGCATCTATCTCTTTCTAAGTATAAATCTATCCATATATCTCTAAATTTTTCATACATCTCATTCTGTCACCCTCTCTCTCTATCATTCTCTATCTCTCTAAGTTACAGTTTGTACCTTTTTCTGAAACTGTTTTTGGAGTTTCCGGCTACCTCGCCGGAAAACCACACGCTGGACATCAAATTCACCGCTGCCGTCAGCCATGCTCATCACCAACTCCGTCAGACCCATTCATCACCACCACCAACGTCACCCCCCACTCGACCCTCCACACCACATCTGGCAGCCGCAAACGGAGACCCACATGTTGTTGTGCTCGCATATCCGTCGGGGACCACACCGCCAGCCTGTATCTAAATCTATAAAATCTGTTGTCACCATTTATATCTGGATCCATATATATCTAATCCGACCACCGCACCCCACCTCCGATCGATATTTATATCCAGATCTATACCTATATCTATAAAATCCGATCACCATAACGACGGCTTCCCCATCTCCGTCGTCACCATTTAGATATATATAGCAGATGGCCTGAAAGATTCGACGGTCTGATGGCCTGAAAAAGCCAGCGGTGGTTGGCAGGAAAGTGGTGGTATCCCCATCTTCATTCATTCTTTTTTTGTTGTGTTCTCTGCCTTTGATTAATGGCAACCATTTCATTTGAATGGATGAATGAAATTGGATAGATTGATCTTCAAATAGAGATATATGTATTATTGTGTTTATGTATGTGTATAAATGTATTTAATTTTAGAATATCTAGGCTTTAAGTAAGTGAAACAAAAAGATGAAAAAATATCAGGTTTTTGTAAAGAGTTAATGACATAAATCGTCCCTGTGGTTTACCTAAATAGTCACGTATCGTCCTTTAGAGTGAAAATGACTAGAATACCCCTCACGTGGGAGGCACGTGAGGGGTTTAACGGAGAGAAGGTGACGGTCAAATAGTCAAAGGACCAAACGTGAACCTTATCCTCCTATAAAGGACTGTCCTTGAGGTTTTTGATTTTAAAGGACGAAATGTGACTATTTAGGTAAACCACAGGGACCATTTATGTCATTAACTCGACCCAAAAAGATTTATAAGTTGAAGATTCAACTGCAGTATTGTTTGTTTTTTTTTTTTTTTTTTTTTTTTTTTTTTTTTTTTTTTTTTTTTTTTTTTTTTTTTTTTTTTTTTTTTTTTTTTTTTTTTTTTTTTTTTTTTTTTTTTTTTTTTTTTTTTTTTTTTTTTTTTTTTTTTTTTTTTTTTTTTTTTTTTTTTTTTTTTTTTTTTTTTTTTTTTTTTTTTTTTTTTTTTTTTTTTTTTTTTTTTTTTTTTTTTTTTTTTTTTTTTTTTTTTTTTTTTTTTTTTTTTTTTTTTTTTTTTTTTTTTTTTTTTTTTTTTTTTTTTTTTTTTTTTTTTTTTTTTTTTTTTTTTTTTTTTTTTTTTTTTTTTTTTTTTTTTTTTTTTTTTTTTTTTTTTTTTTTTTTTTTTTTTTTTTTTTTTTTTTTTTTTTTTTTTTTTTTTTTTTTTTTTTTTTTTTTTTTTTTTTTTTTTTTTTTTTTTTTTTTTTTTTTTTTTTTTTTTTTTTTTTTTTTTTTTTTTTTTTTTTTTTTTTTTTTTTTTTTTTTTTTTTTTTTTTTTTTTTTTTTTTTTTTTTTTTTTTTTTTTTTTTTTTTTTTTTTTTTTTTTTTTTTTTTTTTTTTTTTTTTTTTTTTTTTTTTTTTTTTTTTTTTTTTTTTTTTTTTTTTTTTTTTTTTTTTTTTTTTTTTTTTTTTTTTTTTTTTTTTTTTTTTTTTTTTTTTTTTTTTTTTTTTTTTTTTTTTTTTTTTTTTTTTTTTTTTTTTTTTTTTTTTTTTTTTTTTTTTTTTTTTTTTTTTTTTTTTTTTTTTTTTTTTTTTTTTTTTTTTTTTTTTTTTTTTTTTTTTTTTTTTTTTTTTTTTTTTTTTTTTTTTTTTTTTTTTTTTTTTTTTTTTTTTTTTTTTTTTTTTTTTTTTTTTTTTTTTTTTTTTTTTTTTTTTTTTTTTTTTTTTTTTTTTTTTTTTTTTTTTTTTTTTTTTTTTTTTTTTTTTTTTTTTTTTTTTTTTTTTTTTTTTTTTTGTGCAGTATTGTTAACCAACAACATACCTGGACTATTACTTTTTTGACAATCTGTCACGTTTTGGAGCATCTTTTAGTATATGTACGCATGTAGCCGTATATGTTAATTTCTACTATAAAGTTTGAATATTTATTATGGAGATTTTGTGGAGATCAAATGTTGAGGGTTCATTGTGGTTTTGTACAGATTAAGGAAGAGTTGAATATAGAGTTGGTGACTGTTAATGATGCTTATGGTCGGTGATGGAAGACACGTTAGGCCGGTCACTAAGGGGGTCGTCGACCCCTCTTCGACCCCTCTTCGACCAAGACACCACTGGTAGCAATTCGTCGATGGGGGTCTTCGTCCGCTGATGTCGTTCCATCGAAGAAGAATGACGAGAAAGAGAGAGAGGAGGTGGGGTCAGATGTGGGTTTTTGTGAGTTGTGAAAGAGGTGTGGAAGAGGTGTGGAAGAGGGGTTATTGGGAGTAAGTGTGGAAGAGGTAGATGAAGAGAGGAAGATGTGTGGAAGAGGTGGATGAAGAGAGAGAAAAGCTGATGTGGCAGTGTGGAAGAGGTGTGGAAGAGGGGTGGGGTGTTCTAGCTTAGGGAGAGGCCTTAGGTGAGTTCGTATCTTTTTAATTATATATATTTATACCAACTATTGTGATTTCTTAAGTTAAATTGCATTTTTTACATTTGGAATTGATAAAAAAATTTAATTTGCAGGTTATGAATCACATAATTTGCAGGTTATTTTTATGTATAATCTTACTAATATTTTTCTCTGTTTTTTTATAAATAAACTTGTTATTTCAGATTGTATCGTATGATGATTTCGACATTGATGAGCAAGTTATTAGAATGAACTGCAAATTGTGAAAAATGGCTTATATAAAAAGGGCTAATTACTTGGAAAGTCATCCAACTTGTCACAAATACCTTTTCCGGGGTCCCAACAAAAAAAAGTTTTAATGTGGGGTAAAAACCCGGCTAAAAAACGTATTAAGGGGTTTTTTGTAAGTTGCAGGTAACAATTTAATTTTCAAATACCCCACATTAAAACTTTTTTTTGTTGGGACCCCGGAAAAGGTATTACTTTTTTTTGTTGGGACCCCGGAAAAGGTATTTGTGACAAGTTGGATGACTTTCCAAGTAATTAGCCCTTATAGGGCACGTGAATTTATGAGGACGTGGCAGGTGATTTGGCAGATAACCGGGTAAAAAGCAATGTTATCCGGTAAAACCCCTTAATACGTTTTTTAGCCGGGTTTTTACCCCACATTAAAACTTTTTTTTGTTGGGACCCCGGAAAAGGTATTACTTTTTTTTGTTGGGACCCCGGAAAAGGTATTTGTGACAAGTTGGATGACTTTCCAAGTAATTAGCCCTTATAGGGCACGTGAATTTATGAGGACGTGGCAGGTGATTTGGCAGATAACCGGGTAAAAAGCAATGTTATCCGGTAAAACCCCTTAATACGTTTTTTAGCCGGGTTTTTACCCCACATTAAAACTTTTTTTTGTTGGGACCCCGGAAAAGGTATTTGTGACAAGTTGGATGACTTTCCAAGTAATTAGCCCTTGTAAAAAAAAGGTTGTCAAACATTAAGGTGTTTAAGATGAAATCTCATTGAATCGACTAAGGAATTTATAATTGAGAATTTCTTTGTTTCTCTATTTTTAAAATGTCATTGCAAATAATATTATATTATATCCTTGTTTGAATATGAATTCCATTGTGTTACACTGCTACAAGAAGTTACATAGGAAGTTACATTGATGCTTGATGGCAAATTGATGGCAAATGGGCTGTAAAAATTGAGCCAAATATCTTCACACTTTAAAAGTGTGAACATAAAAATGTAAATATTTTATCATAATACTTCGCATTTAGAAGTGTGAAGAATTATGACAAATATGTTCACACTTTTAATTGTGAGTATTATGGTAAAATATTCACATTTCTACTTGTGAAAAATTATGGCAATGTATTCACACTTTCAAGTGTGAAAAATTGAAACAATATGTTTACACTTTTAAGTGTGAGGACTCACTCTTATATTGTAACACCTATTTTTTTCACACCCATTTCAAATGTGAACAATATTTTTTTACACACTTCTAAATGTGAATATATGTATAAAAAATATGTGAATAATTAACCATTTTGTTGTAGTGCGTGTATTTGGCACAAGACTAAATCTAGTACCATAACAAAAGATTTCATCTTGGAGTTTGGTATCAATCGTTAGTAAAACTTAATCGAATTTTGTACATAATATGGAAGGTTTTTCTCCCAGTTTGAACAAGCATGCATGTCATAAACATGTAAACTTACATACATACACACATAATATTCAATCAGCCAAGATTTTTGGGGTCTCACCGTCAGTCCGCGTTGTAGAGTCGCTAGTTTGAGAGGAAATTTTTTTTTGTATAGAATTAAGGGATTCCTGAGTATTTAACGTTTTTTTATGACATACATAAAATCAATATCCATTTACATAATAACATCAATACATGATACGTACAAACATTTAAATGTTCATGCATCAAAAAGACATACATAAAGAACTCAAATGATCAAATGGGAAGTAATGAATACTATCATGGATCCTGCATAAGTGCATAACGTACAAGCCTTCACACCATCATGTTTATATAATAAGACAATTACTTGTGGCTATAAGAAAATTGCCAAAAAAGCTTGCATAGGAAGTTTCATTGTTCACAAAAACCGGTATCAAATCCATACCGTTCCAGAATCATAATTTCAGTTCGGTATTCGATTTTAAATACATTCGGTTCAATACCGGTTCGTTCCAGTTCGGTAACGAATACCATAATTGATAGTCCTGAGTCCTGACGTGTTTAAAGGATAAAAAGGAAAATTAGCATGTTACTTTATATATATATACTAGTACTAATACCCGTGCGGGTTGCACGGTCGGCTCATAATTTTTTATATTTATATTTCATTGTATTTATAACAAATTGAAACCATATGTTGTTTCGGTAAATGTGTAAACATCAATATCTTTGACTGTTGTGACATGAAAGAAAATTATTTTGTAGTAGTCTTCAACATGTCGGTAATAACCATGGTGTCTTTAATAGTAGACATTATGTCTGAACAGTGATAATAAATATTATATCATATAATTTTTTTTTGAACATATTATATCATGTAATCAACAAAACTTTACTAATAATAAATCCCATCAAAATTGTATGCATATACTATACGCGCAGTAATTTTTCGAAACATATAAGTGATAATATCCACATATAAACATTAACTTCGGTTCAATAATCTATACTAATAATAAATTCTATCATAATCATATGCATATACTATACATTATAAGCACATACAATAATTTTTTAAAAACTTATATAAGTGGTAAAAAAAAATATTATCATTAATTTGGGATACCAATGTAGTTTAACATCAAACATATACGAATTTGATTAATAGTTTATTCAAAAACAATGAAGCAGCATAATTCATATAGTTTTCCTCCGAAAGCTATTTTTGAAATTGATTGAAAAGTTATACCCCATTATTTTACCCCTTTAAAACCCTAAAGCAATGATTCGAAACTATCGTAATATTAATTCCCTTGAAAGTATTTATAGGCATCGAAAGAATGTATATATATGGGTATAATTAATTTTATTATTTATCTATAATCAAAATAATCGAAATTTGTTCTTACTATTAATTCTCTTGAAAGAATTTAAAAAGGGTAATGGGGGAACCCTAGCCCCGGTACCACAATTGGATACTCATCGACCCACCCCGTATGAGCCATATGATGCCGGTAAAATACCTCCATCCTAATCCCCACATGATCTGGGAACCCCGAAGGATCGAACCCGCGTATTTAAACTTCACATATGGGTATAGGCTTCATTGGTAACGGGTACCTTAAATGAATTATTTTTTGTTCCTAGCGGGGATCGAACCTGAGACCTTAAGGTCATCAAGTGTTTGCCTTACCACTAGGCTAATTCCTTGTTGGTATATATATATATATACTAGTTCTAATACCCGTACGATGTACGGTAGCTATATAGATTGTATCATAAATAAATTCGAATATGCCTCATACATGATTCGTGAGTATGAAATAATTGTGGTTAAAGTAAATCGATGATCGAAGCTAAATTATAATAAACATATATATAATATATGTTTAGTTAGAGTTTTGGATTTACCTTAAATTTTTATAATCACATCAAAATCAGAACTTGTAAGCATAATGCACTACTAAAAAACTGACTTTCAGCGACGACAAAATTCGTAGGAAATTCGTAGGAAAACGGCTTTACCGAGAAATTTCCGACCAAAATATTTCGTCGGAAAAACCGACCTCGGAAACATTTACTGACCAACCTTTCCGACGAATATTTTATTTTCCGACGGTTTATTTCGTCGGAAAATCCTTACTATATACATGTAAAATAACTAAAAAAATGACGGCAAATAGCCTTGTGATTTCGGATCGTAAACTCAAATTTTTAAAGTCTTCATGTTAATAACTCATTACTAGATTTTAGGCCCGTGTCTAATACACGGGCTTACAACTTTATCAATATTAGATGTTAGTTTATTATGATTTAAAATTTAGTTTACAATTTTTAGTAATAAAAAATTGATCTATATTATAAAACTTTAAGTTTTATAGTGAAATATTTTTAAAAATATGTTCATCGAAGTCGTTTACTGTGATATACATAACGATATTTGAATATTACAAAATCATAATATGTTCATCAAAGTTGTAGATTGTGATGGTTAAAAAGTGGAAATTTGTGATTGAAAACAAAAAAGTGTAAATTAAAGTCAAAATTGAAAACAAAAGTCAACTTTGTGATTGGTCAAAAAGTGTAAATTTGTGATTGGTAATAAGTTTTTAGAGCAAATGCCTTTTAGTATATTAAAAGATTTTATGGAAAAAAATATTAGAAATAAAATGTTGAATTTTTTTAAATTAATTAAATGATGAAAATCTAAAACAAAATTCTCAAGTTGATAACTACAAATTGTAATAATTATAAATTAAGTATTTAGTGAGGGTAAAAAGTGTAAATTATTGATGGAAAACAAAAAAGTGTAAATTAGTGAGATTTTTTTTATAAATATTAATATTAATATAATATACTAATATATTTTAGTTAAAATTAATAATGACATCATCAATTTCCATTTTGATAAAATCGAGAGTTATGATTGTTTAATAAGCTATTAGGTCAGTTGTCTTTTAGTATATATAAAGATAAGTAATATAAGTAATAGGAGTTGAAAATTGAGAAAGAAAAATAAACAATTTATTAATGAGAAAACTATCAATTAAATAAGGTTATAATGTCTTTTGTATTAATAAGCAACAGTTAGAGTTTAATTCTAAGTCTAATAAGGAAATTGAATCTATATACAATTAAAAAAAACTAATTTAATAAAATAAATAAATTAAAAGGACACGTGTCGATCAAGGATTACGCCACGTGTCGTTTCAAGAACATCTCAATCCTGTTTTAGATCGGCAGATATTTATTATTTAAGTTAATGATATGAAACAATATACTATGTATTGAAAAAAAAGCAAAAAAACAATAAACTATGTATTGAAGATAGGAATTTACGAATTAGATATTGGGTTGAATTGGAGATACGTAACCTTGTTATGTTACAACACAATTACAATTAAATAATTAGATATGTATCGACTTTTTTTTTCATGTTTACATAAACAATAATTAAAACAATTAAAAAGGAAACTTAATAGAATACATCTATCAAAATACTCGTATATTACCAATTATGTATATTATTTAATTTGTAGATAATTCATTAAAAAGTTTTTGGTAAATTTAATTGGTGGGACCAAGGTAACACGTGGCGCTTCAAGATTGTCCTATGTGTCGATCAAATAATGCATCAATCCTGTTTTAGTATATTGGTAGATGTATATATTTATTTTAATTAAATAATGATGAATGAAAGTATTTTCTGTTGGGCTAATGTCTTCTGGAGTTCGATGGGCTTCAGATTAAAACTGGGCTCAATCAAGTAGGCTATGTCCATCAGGATTTATTGTCACTTGATCGACAAAATTAGGATTAACCATATATGCATAAGTTTTGTTTATTTTTTTGTTTTTTTTGAACAGCATATATGCATAAGTACATAACTAAAGTATAAGGATTGATTGTAATTGATTAATTGAGTTATATTTTCCGATTATAATTATAATAAAACTTCATTTATTCAATAAATTCTGTATTCATCGATTCTTGGACTTGATTTTCATTTTCTTTTTCAGCTTTATAAGTTACTGTATGTGTATGTATATGTATATGTATATGTTTTTAGAGACTTAAAATCTAGAAGATTTTCAAATCTGGATAGTTGAGGTAACCACATGTAAAGTAATTATTTAAATCCAAAGAAGTATGGCAGTGTTTCTTGTCCATATTAGGAAGAGAAAAACCTACATAATTGGTGGCTAAAAGGTGTTATAATTGGAGGCCAAAAGGTGTTTTAGAGAAATACATTGTTGTCAATAAAGAAGTTGGGTGCCGTTCGTAGTGGACTTTGAAACTGAAATAAAGAAAAATATATTGTTGATTGTTATATTGGTTGGTATGTTTGAATATAGATTGGTCGTGTCATGTTATTTAAAATGTTACTTTTATTATAAATAAACATTTAGAACTAAGTAAAATAGAAATAATAATGTTTTATCAAATGAAATATTTTTTGTTTTCTTCTTTAGTTTTATAAGCTAGTTAAATGTTAATTTTATTATTGTTATGAACTATTAATGTTTTTTCTATTTATTTTCTAAGGTAACTTTAATTTAAAACGTCAAACCCACAAACCGATGGGCAGCAACAAAAACAACTAATAACTATACCCACTCAAAATTGACACCATGTCTCCCAAAAGACCATTCTATCATTCAACCTCTCCTTTTCTCAAAGGCGGGGTAGACAAATGGTTAACAACTTTTGGTGTGTCCATACCAGGTTCGAACATGGTAACGCCCTAAAGTGTTTGATCTCCTATGTGTAGATGGGTATAGTGTTGTTAAGGCCCACTTACCACATTTGCATAAACCAGGATTCGAATCTTTAACCCCTTAGAAAGAAAACATAAAGTGAAAACTCTTTAACCACTAAACTATCACCCAGTGGCTCTACCTTTCTTGATGTTTCAAAATAATTTTAACAAATTTTTACTCAGATATTAAAAAATCTTTTGTCGTTTGTGGATTTCCAAAGACACCAACATGCCATCATAATAATACTTTGGAAAACATAATTTAGCTTTTCCCCCAGTTCGATCATTTCATGAAATAACCATAACTTACCCAAAATTACGTGTTGTAGTGTACACCCAATCCACCGGCTCCTCACGAGTCCCAAATACCCAGTCATTGTAAAATGGTGACATTCTATTCGATACAAAGTCTTTTATAAATGACATTATGTCCTTTGTAAACAGATCAATGAAAATGTGGGTGTTAACAAGAATGGGATCAGATCAGTGTCATCATTTCCCTAATTACATGATTCTGCACAGCAAGGAGAAGATTATGGCTGACTCATCACCAGCAAAGAAACAGCAAAGGGACAGTCAAACGTATTTAGAGCGACAGCCAATGTTTCCATATTTAGCTTACTAATTCGTGTATAAATTGCATCTCAATTGTAATGAATCAATCATCACAGAATTCAATCAATCTTTTTCTCATATTGTTTATATGGTATCAGAGCCCATGGTTCTGGTCTCATCATTTACCTATTCACCCACCATAATCATCAATCAAAACCCTAGCCACCATGGCTGATGAAGCCGGCGGCTCAGGTTCAGATCTCGCAACTCAATTAGCAAACTTATTGCAACAAAATATGAATCAACAACCCACAAATCCAAAACTTTCAAACAGCCTACAAATCAGTATCAAATTAAACAGCCAAAATTACTCCCTATGGACTCGGATGATCCGAGTCGCAATAGGCGGAAAATCAAAAACTTTACTTAATCATTTAACCGAATCATCAACAGAAAAACTTACAGCCAAACAACAAGAGATTTGGGAACAAGAAGACCTGATTGTTTTCTCATGGCTCATTCAAAATATCGAGCCCGAAATTGCTGGCAACCTAACCGAGTATCCCACCGCAAAGGCCTTGTGGGATGCCTTGGTGGTTACATACAGCAGCGGCAAGGACAAGCTTCAGACCTTCACCCTCCATGTAAAGGCCAATGAAATCAAACAAGGAGATAAATCCCTTGAAGATTTTTGGATCTCGCTTCAAGGCATCTGGGGAGAGATCGATCGAATAGATCCAAACCCGATGAAGTGTAAAGAAGATATTCAAGCATATAATCAAATCAGATCGGAACAAAAATTGTTCCAGTTTTTGAATGGAATCGATCGGAAATTCGACCCAACAAAGAGGGAGATCCTCCGTGTCGATCCATTACCCACCGCCGAAGCCGCATATGCTATGGTTCGGAAAGAAGCCGCTCACCAAATCATTTTGGGAGCAACTAATAACGACACCCATGGCATAGGTACCGGATTAATAGTCGAAGAAGCCGATGGGGTGGGTCTGGCTACCAAAGGTTTCCGCAGATTTGATGGCAAAAAGAAACCGGCAGCCAAGGATGATAAGTCACATCTCAAATGTGAAGAAGTGTGGTATGTATCGACATACAAAAGATCAATGCTTCGAACTCATCGGATATCCAGACTGGTGGACTGATGGCCACAAGACGGCGAGCAAGAAACCGATCAAAAGGATTCCGGCCACCAACACCAGTAACCATAGCACCCAAAATAATAATGATCAAAAAGGTGGATTTGGAGGGGTAGCGGCGGCGGCCGGAAAAGGAAAGGAGGAGGAGTGTTTTTCGGTTGAAGGTAAAGGGGAAAGTGGATCAAATTCCAAATCCCCATATTTTTCCTCTCGGTCTAATTTCCAAAAATGTGATACTCTTTCTAGATATAAAACCGGTCACACTCATATATATGGTCACACACATACATTTAAGCCTAACCCTAAAATTATGTGTATTAGCCCATATAACAGCCCACGTAAATTAAGCCCAAGTCAGTCCACCATTTTTCATAAAAGCCTACCTAATTTAAATGGGTCTGCTTACATGGCCCGAAACAGTTTCAAAAACCCAACTGGGTCATGGATATTCGACTGTGGTGCAACAGATACAATGACGTATGAACTGTCAGATTTTTCAGAAATATCCAAACCCAGTAAAACCCACATCCAAGCTGCAAATAAAGGGAAAATGGATGTAAAAACCGAAGGTACAATTAAAATTTCTCCAACCATCAAACTCCCTAATTGTCTTCATGTTCCTTCATTATCACACAAACTGTTGTCAATTAGCCATGTGACAAAAGAACTCAATTGCTCTGTTTTAATGCATCCAACTTTTTGTCTCTTACAGGATATCAGGACGGGACAGATCATTGGGCGTGGCACTGAAAGAAATGGATTATATTATGTTGATGAAGTGAATCAAAATGGTACTGTGATGCTAGCTCATGGAACTACTGAAAGAGAAGCATGGTTATGGCACAGAAGACTTGGACATCCGTCAGTTAGTTATTTACATACTTTGTTTCCTGATTTGTTTCCATTAAATAAACCAAGTACTTGTGAAACATGCATTTTAGCTAAAAGTCATAGACAACCTTTTAAACCCAGAAATACAAGGGTCAAAAACCCTTTTTCTTTGGTTCATTCTGATGTGTGGGGTCCTGCCCCTGTAATCGGGGGTCAAAACTTTTGGTATTACATAATATTTGTTGATGATTGTACCCGCATGACTTGGATCTATTTTCTAAAAAGTAAGGATGAAGTTTACGATAGATTCACCAATTTTTATGCCATGATTCAGAATCAATTTCAAAAATCTATCCAAATTTTTCGATCTGATAATGGTGGGGAATATGTGAATTCACAAATGAAAACATTCTTTCAATCCAAAGGAATAGTACATCAAACTACTTGCCCTCATACCCCAGAACAAAATGGTGTTGCAGAACGAAAAAACCGGTACCTTTTAGAAATAACAAGAGCACTCATAATTGAGTCCCATATACCCAGATCTTTTTGGCCAGAAGCTGTAGCCACTGCCACTTATCTAATCAATCGTGTCACACCCGCCCTAAACGGGGTATGACTTACATGGATTCACAACACAAGATATACTGAACGACACAAAACGTTGTCGTTTTAAATACATTTATATAAAAACATTGTTCACAAATTTATATTACAATTTATGAAAGATATATATTCTTGAAAACATTTATTTAATATTAAACAATATTAAACAGTAGACAGAGACTTTAGTAAATTGACTTGTCTTTACTAGAGTCTGAGGGTAGGCCATGGTCCAGTATGTTGTATGCAGCGGAAAAATGTCCCATGTATAAAGTATCGTCTAGTTACCTGAGAATACATGCTAAAATACGTCAACATAAAGTTGGTGAGTTCCATAAGTTTTTCATATAGAAAATATAGTTTCACAAAATGCCAGAGTTCAGTGTGACCATTGCCTTACCGCAATGTCAAATAGTTATGATACAATATCAGTAAAGAGTATCATATGTTTTTAATTAAAATATAGAGTATGAACCACAAGATTTAGAGTAACCATTTAATCACACAATGGATCAAATGTAATGCAAGAGTTGAAACTGTATATACCAAGTTCTAAGCTCATGAACCGAAACTAGACAAGTGTGTGTTTAATTGCCTCCAGAGTAGGTACCTTGTTCAGGGTACCCTAAGCTTTCCAAATATAATGCATCCGTATCCAGTTGGTATGACCAACACGGATGGGGGTGCCTACCCCAATAGTACTATTCAATATACCCACGTTTATGTTTCCATAATTAATCGTTCATGATAGTGAGGACTTTGAGTGAACAGGGCAACTTAGAATCAACCATATATACATTTCTGGAATACTTGTGTTCATCATAACAGTAAAGAGTTTGTATTTTACCCCGAAGGTAAAATAAATAAAGTGGAGTTACAAAATATATATAATATATATATAACTTTGTAAATATACATATAAGTATATAACTTTGAAAATATACATATAAGTATAACAAGTAGTTTTATTGCATGTATCTCAGTCCCCAAATAAATGTATAAATAATTGAAAAGGGGAGTATGAAGACTCACCTTAGTGTTGTAGAAGAAGATCACTTAGACGTACTTAGTCTTGTGTGATTATAAAAGAGATTTTAGAAGTGAATATAAATGGTGTGAGTTTTATAATTAAACTAAGGTCGCTATTTATAGAAAATAATTTTAGAATATGCCTTAGCATATTCTTTGGAATATGCTTTTTACCTTTACCATTTACAATTTACTTTTTACCTTTACTATTTACCGTTACTATTCATAGTAAACTATTCATAATACGGTACTATTCATAAGTACGGTTACTATTCATAATACGGTTACTATTCATAAGTACGGTTACTATTCATAAGTACAGTTACTATTCACAATACGGTACTATTCATAAGTACGGTTACTATTCACAATTACGGTACTATTCATAAGTACGGTTACTATTCATAAATACGGTACTATTCATAAATACGGTTATTGATAGTATAAGTATGAAAAAAATATTTCCAAGCAACTCTCAATAACTATTTGAGTTCTTGGCAATAGTTATCCATAATTTATCAAAAAAATATTTGTTCAGTTTATTATGCCATAAAATGTTTGTTCATATTGTTTGATCAACAAAAATTTAAATAGTACACGTAATAGTAAATTAATCAACCTGAAATTTTGGCGGTTGTCACAAATCGTCTCCCAACCAAAATCTTGAAAATGAAAACACCATTAGATACCCTGTCTGAACATACCACAATTCCGCAACCTCTCTCTCTCCAACCCAAAGTTTTTGGATGTACTGTTTTTGTTCACATTCCCAAGTCATACAGGGATAAAATTGATCCTTGTGCTGAAAAATGTGTCTTTGTGGGATATGGGGTAAATCAAAAAGGATACAGATGTTACAATCCACAGACACGTCGCATGTTCACCACAATGAATTGTGATTTTTTGGAAACAAAGTACTACTACTCACCCCAACACAGTGGTCAGGGGGAGAAACAAAGTGACCCACTAAGTTGGCTGAGTTATGGTACTACCATAAGTACTGAGCTCCGAAATCACAATACCACATCTCTTGAGAATCCATATATTAGTGCCACCCCAGAAAGTCCTGCTCTTACTATGATATCTGAGGTAAATAGCTCTCCTCAATCTAACTCTCCCCAATCTGAGAACTCGGTTGATGAAAATTCTCAATCTGAGAACTTGGATATCCAAGATTCCCCCTCTGATAGTGTGCAGGAAAATGAAGAAGTGCCGAAATATGTTCTTCCAGCAAGAGCAAATAGGGGAGTTCCAGCAAAACGATATTCTCCAGAAAAAACCACTAGGGGAACCAAGTACCCAATGGCAAACATAGCAGAGGGAAATCTGTCTGATAACGCAAGAGCATTCACCGCGAGCCTCTATGCAGAAGAAATTCCCTCAAGCATCGAACAAGCTTTAAAATCGGAGAAATGGAAGAATGCTATGGCTGAAGAGATGAAATCATTAGAAAAGAATGAGACATGGGATCAGTGTGCTCTACCAAAAGGAAAATCAACAGTAGGATGTCGGTGGATCTTCACAGTGAAATACAAACCAGATGGAGCAATTGAACGATATAAAGCTCGGTTAGTTGCAAAAGGATACACTCAAACATATGGGATCGATTATTCAGAAACCTTCTCTCCAGTTGCGAAAATAGACACTGTAAGAGTGCTTCTTTCAATTGCAGCTAATCAAGGATGGCCTCTTCATCAGTTTGATGTTAAAAATGCTTTCCTGCATGGAGAACTAAAAGAAGAAGTATACATGGACGCTCCACCGGGTTTCTCAGAACAGTTTAAGCCTGGAGAAGTATGTCGATTGAAAAAATCACTTTATGGACTTAAACAGTCTCCCAGAGCTTGGTTTGGTAGATTCACTCTTGCAATGAAGAAGAATGGATATAAACAGAGTAATTCAGATCACACATTGTTCCTCAAAACCAGAGGAACTCGTGTGACATGTTTGATCATCTATGTCGATGATATGGTTATTACTGGAAATGATGAAGAAGAAATGAAGAGGTTAAAAGAAGAGTTGTTCACAGAATTTGAAATGAAAGATCTGGGAAACCTCAAATATTTCCTTGGAACTGAAGTGCTTAGTTCAGCAAAGGGAATATTTATATGTCAGAAAAAGTACATATTAGATCTCTTATCAGAAGTAGGGATGATTGATTGCAAACCAGCTGATACACCAATGATCATGAACCAGAAGCTGTTTATCGAAGAAGAAGCTGAGCAGGCAGATAAAAATAGGTATCAACGATTGGTAGGAAAACTAATATATCTGTCACACACTCGTCCAGACATTGCATATGCTGTTGGAGTAGTGAGTCAGTTTATGCACCTACCACAAGTTGCTCACATGAATGCAGTCTTAAGGATCATCAGGTATCTCAAAGGAACCACTGGCCATGGAGTTCTGTTCAGATCGAATGGACACCTGAATATTCAGATATATACAGATGCTGACTGGGCTGGAGATAAAGGAAACAGACGATCAACATCAGGTTATTTTTCATTAGTAGGAGGTAATCTTGTCACCTGGAGAAGTAAGAAGCAAAAAGTTGTATCACTGTCAAGTGCTGAAGCTGAATTCAGAGGCATAGCGAAAGGAATAGCAGAAGCGTTATGGATAAAAAAGCTTATCACTGAGATAGGATTTCCTCCAAGGAAAGGTACTCAGATCATGTGTGACAATGAGGCTGCCATCCAGATCTCA
The DNA here is from genome assembly GCA_034093135.1 of Erigeron breviscapus. NCBI lineage: Eukaryota > Viridiplantae > Streptophyta > Magnoliopsida > Asterales > Asteraceae > Erigeron > Erigeron breviscapus. Next base: position 62,338,744 of record CM067175.1, on the reverse strand, counting down.
AAAAATCCGGTACAGCATGACAGGACAAAGCATGTAGAGGTCGATAGACATTTCATCAAGGAGAAGCTAGAAGCAGGAATTATTGAGCTACCGTTTGTCAGATCCTCAGATCAACTGGCTGATGTCCTAACAAAAGCAGTGGGAACAAATGTGTTTTACAACTGTCTCAGCAAGTTGAATTTTGGGAATCCCACGATTCAACTTGAGGGGGAGTGTTAACAAGAATGGGATCAGATCAGTGTCATCATTTCCCTAATTACATGATTCTGCACAGCAAGGAGAAGATTATGGCTGACTCATCACCAACAAAGAAACAACAAAGGGACAGTCAAACGTATTTAAAGCGACAGCCAATGTTTCCATATTTAGCTTACTAATTCGTGTATAAATTGCATCTCAATTGTAATGAATCAATCATCACATAATTCAATCAATCTTTTTCTCATATTGTTTACAGTGGGATATTAAAAATTACTTTACAGGTCGAATGGAGTTGCAAACAAAAGAAGTTGTATAAATTGAAATTTCCTCTATGATGGCAAAATTTATAAAGCTTCTCCTATCATTGGGTTTAAGTTAATACCCAATAATTACACTTCAGTTTCTACAATTTATATACTTTTTTAACGATTAACAGACCACCAGAGTATTATTTTGTCACCAGTGGAAACATCCGATCATATTCTAATACCAAGTCTTCAATTTAGGGGGAAATCTAAAAATTTTAGGAAAACGTTTTTGTGAGATATAAAACGAAGACCTTATAATACAAGTATACAACTCCCATGACACTTACAATTCGATACAAACTACTTGTATATAATTACTAAGTTTACTCTACATGTCCTTTTAGGAAGCTTGATATCTAGAAGAATATTAAATCTAGATGTTCGAGTAACCACATGTAAATAATCTAAAACCGAAAAAGTATGGTGATGTTTCTTATAATTTGTCTACATTTGGAAGAAGAAAATCCACATAATTGGGGTCAAAAGGTGTTTTAGATAAGCCTAATAAATGAATCTGGATTCTTCTCATTGTATGCAAGTGTCCATGCTTTGACATTCTTTCCATATGCTCTCATTTACTCCTATTCTATATACACACACTCAAACTTCCCCTCTATTTACTCTCTTTCAAGTTCTGATATATTAAATTTTAGTTTTTGAATATCCCACCAAATTTCAAACCTCCAAATTCTTAAAATATGTGTAATAGTATTCAAGTAGAGATCAATGGTGAACACATTTTCTTTCTTGACAAGGTACATATATATTCTCTGTACTTATGTTATTTTATATGAATGCTCTATGTATTTATCTGACATTAATCTTTTGATTTTGATTCAAAATGAAACACTTTTTTTCTAAAGAGATAGATTTGTGTGTGTATGTGCATAACTTATCTGCTTTACATTTTACTTTTTTTTTTCTAATGTCTGAAAAGGATATACACTTTCATTTCTGAAGTGACAATTGAATCTTCATTTGGCTGTGTGTGTTTGTTGTTTTTTGTTGCAATGAAAAAGTCAAATGTGCTCTAATTTTGATGCTTTATTTTGTCACATTTCCAAAATGAATTCTTGGTACTTATTCATATATATTCAAATTCGGTCTTGGATCAATTTTGACTTGATATATAACCATCAATAACTTTGTGCAGTGGATTCTTTCTACATATTCGAATCGAGTAAGAAATTTAATCATGAAACACAACAGCAAAAAGTTGATATTCAACGATTTCCCGGGTGGTGCAGAGAGTTTCGAGCTCATTACAAGCTTTTGCTACAACAATGGCACCATTGACATAACACCTTATAACATATTCTTGCTCCATACTAGTAGTACTTTCATGCAAATCACTACCTTGATCATTCAAACAGAGTTGTACCTCGAAAGCATCCATTGTATTACATGGACCGAATTCGTAAATGGTCTAAGACAATGCCAAATGTTATTCCCTTTCAACAAAAATTCTCCTAAGTTCAAATATTTCTTGAACACTCTTTTAAGAAACTTAGCTCTTCCTAACCATTTGTCTAGTTCTAGTTCATGTCCTTCATCCTCAAATAGTTCTACTTTTCGGGTTTCTTCTAGTAGTAGTCCCGAAAGTTTAAGATCAAATACCCATTTGGATTATTGGAAGTTAGAAGATCTTTGTTTCTTAAATATTGATATATTTGAAGAACTAATGAAGTCCATGATTTTTCTACACTTTGACCACCCTAGAATTTGTTCATTCATCTTCCATTACCAAAAGTTAAAGTTTTCCTTATGTTGTTCACAAGACCAAAAGTGCAAAATCACGGAAACTAACATCAATCTCTTGAGTTTGCTCAATGGTAGCTCGTTTTCTTGTAGAGCATTACTCGATGCCTTTGGAATGTGCTTGTGTTTGAATATGAAAACACTTGAAAAGTCGAAATTAGAGAAATTTCTTGGATCGAGATTGGATGAGTTTAAAATCAATGATTTGATTGTTCGTGGGAAGAAAAAGGTTGCATTGGATGTCGATTTGACTCTTCGATTAGTTAAAATCTTTCTATTAGAAAGACGGATCAACGGTTTCTTCATGCATCGAGTGAAGAAAGTAGGGCACTTGATAGACTTGTTCATGTTAGAAGTGGCTCCTGATCCGTTCTTGAAACATTCTAAGTTTCTTGCATTAGCCATGGCCTTGCCGGATTATTCAAGAGATTCACATGATAGAATGTACCATGCAATCGATTTATACGTTAAGGTATGACAATTTCATGCTATACTACTCTTGCAATTTTATGGAGCGATCTCTTATATACTACTCCTGATCCGTCATGTTTTTAATTTTCAAAGTCTAACATTTGCAACTTTGACCTTAAATAACTTTATTTGTGTTAGATAATACTTGATGAAAGTTATATGAATTGATTGTGTTTTAGACGTGTTTTTTAATGGTATAACTTTTATCAAATTTTATATAACACAAAAAAAATATTTAAGGTCAAAGTTTAAAGCTAAAGACTTTGAATATTCAAAGTAAGACACTTCTAATGGGAAAGAAGGAGTAAAAACATTTCCTTTAATAACTTATTAACCAATCACAGCTTTCAATTTTCTTAACTTGACTTTTGCTTTCAATTATGACTTCAATTAATACATTTTTTGTTTTCCATCACTAATTTAATTTTTTTTAACCATTAATTTCAATTTAATAGATAAAAAAAATAATTAAAATACATCCAATAGGATAATGTTAAACTTTTGTCATGAAGCTGTTTAAGTTTTGTTTAAAAAATGTGAGCATTTTTACTTTATACGATTTGTAAATTTTCCTTACTATACGTATTGTAGTTTACTTCATTTCTCTGTTGGATACTAAACTTTCAAGAATAAAAGTCTATATAACCCAATATATTTTCTTAATTTACTAAGTTTCCATTTCGAAATAGGCTTTTTCAATTTTTTGATAAGTTGACTTTATGACATGACTTTTAAAAACGTTATTGTTCTAAAAAAGAATTGCATTAATATAGAGTTTTAATGTTATAATATTTTATAAACATATGTTTTATTATTTTACACAAAGTATAGGTTTGAGTACACTTTTATAGAAAGTCATTAGAAAAAGTAAACATTTGAAATCCAAACTTAATTTTTTTAAACGGATATTCTTTCATTGTTATTCTTACTTACATGAATGCCTGATATAACACGGGACTCTCAAAATCCATGATTGATCTTTTTTTCTTCTTATAATATTTGTAAATTTTGTTTTTAATATATAGGTTCATCGGGGCCTAAGTGAAGAACAAAATAAGAAAATTTGGAGTGTTCTTGATATCAACAAGCTACATACGGCAACAACAGGAAGAAATGTTGCTAAAAACACGAAACTTCTACCTTATGTTAGGCAAAATCAATTTAAGATATTCATCAATTATGACTATGGTGCTGAGAGATTTTCTCATCGCAAAGAAAAGACAGTAGAAGATGGAAAGCGGGACACTAATATCGCAAAAAAGACACAAAAACATATGTCAAAGAAATCAAGAACATTGGATCAATGTAGCGTTAGATCCTTACCTCGACTATGTCATTAGAAGATGTTGAGTTCATGCACAACAACAAATTAATCATTTTTTTACACTTTTTTTCGGTAAAAAGGCCGTCACCCCTTGTTAGATTATTTTTATACACTTTATTTTACGCAATTTTAAAAAAACTGGATAAATCATTCACGAAGAAATGATTTTTACATTTAAAAGCGCGTACAAATATAATATTATACACACTTAATAGTTTTTTTTTTTGAACGGCAGAAATAGAAATATATTAAATAATACAATCAAGTGAATCAACTAGGTGCTAGTTGATTGTAACTATACACACTTAATAGTATGTAAAAAAATTTTTATCACACTTTTAAATATGAAAATTGTAATTTTTTTTTGCAAAACGTACAGAAAAAATTGTTGTGGGGACGTAACATTAGTAATTTTGTTATTTTCATATTGCCATATAATGATGATATTTTATTCTTATCTTTACTCATATATAAAACAAACTTCCCTCCTTCTTTTTAAATTTTTTATCTTTAAAATAACCAAAATGCTCCCTTTATTTGAAAGTTTATTAAGTCATATACCTAAAATACCCTTAATAAAATAATTAAGTTTATAATTTGTATCTCCAAAGTCCTAAAATAACTACACTACCCGTTTTTACATCAATTACTTTTACACCTATAACCACGTCGTCGCTGCCTTCACCACATGTCGCCGCTGGCGCCACACCGTCTCCACTATCACCATCATCGCTGTATCGCGTGAGCATTCGTCTATTTCATTTATGAGAAACGTTAGAATAATGACAAAATAATTAAAAACATATATTTACAAATTGAGTTTTCATTTAAGATTGACCAATTAAACTACAATTCTTTTTTATCTTTCATGTTAATTTCTTTTCTCCATCTTCTTTTGTAAGATTAGTTTGTAATTAGTTTGTTTTTCTAGCATTTCCCTTCATTTATTAAACAAAATTAAGAATTTAAAGAAACTGATTTAAAATGTTAAATGTCAAATGTCTAATTTTGATATTTTGTAATGAGATATAGATGATATTTTCATTATTTTAGAATTTAATCCTAAGTTTTCAGTTAGAGATGAGAACAAATAAAAAAAAATGTAGTTAGATGAGACCTCCTGATCCCATATATTATTTGGTATTCATTAATCCTCAGTCAGGCTAGTATTTAGGTGAATCTCACCAACTTAATAATCTCCAGATTATCTCAAGTTTGTCTTTGGCAAGACTTGAACCCAAAATCTCCTCTGAAAAGTGGCAACTGGTAGTCACCGGACTATTAAGAAATTTATCAAATTGGATAAATCAAATTCGGAGAGGAAATGTTATTGTAAAACACCATCCACATAAGGACACATTACCACTGCCCACTGGGTGGTGAGTGGTGCCATAATATTGTTAAATAATTACATGGAAATAGTTTATATAAATACTAGTCATATGCCCGTGCGATGCGGCGGTACGGTGATGGTGGCGGCGGCGGTGTGAAGTGGTTATTAATATAAAAGTAATTGATATAAAAGAAGGTATTGTGGTTATTTTAGGGGTTAAAGATGCATGTTGTAAATAATTTCATTAAAGGTATTATAGGTATATTAAGTGGATATATTAAATTAGTAAATAAAAAAGATGGGTAGTTTGGATAAATCAAGTTTTTTTTTATGAAAATAAGAGGGTCAAATGCTTTATTAGATATTTAAGATTATTAAGATTATAATAATATAATAATTGCAAAGATAACACTTAAGCTAGGTAAGACTTTACATGTTACATACGGTCAAATGAGAAATCCGAAGCCACATACACAAGTAATTTAATTATGAGTTATTTATTTGTTTACATATTACTAGATAGATGTCTGTACGAATTGTAACAGTGATAATATAATGGCAGCGGCGATGGTGGGATGGCGGCAATGACGGGTGGTGATAATGATGATGATTGGTGGTGGCGACGATAAATAGTGTAAATTATACAATCAACGCGACTAACAACTAATAAATATGGTCTACAATAAATAACCTTAATGAATTAAGTTACAACATTTATCCTTAACTCCTAAAATAACTATACTCCATTTATACATCAATAAGCTACATTACTCGTTGTCGCAACCATTACTACTAGAGTACCAGTCGCCGTCGCTACCACCACATCGTCGCCGTTACCATCATCGCCACATCATGACGCAAACATCCATCTAGTTATATCTATATAATAATACCTTATAAAAGTGAAACCCCTCCCCCAAAATCTCAAAAAATGAATTGCAATACACAAAATACCCATATCTTTTATTCATTAAATTTATACATCTCCAACTAATATACCTATAATACCCTTAATTAAATAATTAACAACATAAATCTTCCTATTCTTAAAATAACTACACTACCTCCTTTAACATCAATTACTTTTACATTCACCACCATTGCCGCCCCCACCACCAGTCACCGTCACCATTGCCAACACCGCCACCACCACCGCCACCACCACCATCGCCGCTGCATTGCGCGGACATATGACTCGTAGAGAAAGAAACATGTGTGTGTTATTTTCCCCCGTCAAATCTCCTTTTTGCTATAAAAACATTTTATGATGTCCTTATTGGATTCAAGTTATTGCTATAAAAGAGTGTCTAAGTAATAGAACGAAACTTGATTGACTAGCATTCTAGCAATTTACTACGATCAGTATTTTGTCTTCACAAGAATGATACAAGAAATAAATACATATACTTACAATTTACTTTACGATCAGTATTTTGTCGTAAGTATGCATCCAAATCAAAAGAAATAGCAATGAAAAAAGTCAAAAACTTTAGGAATAAGTATGTGTGAATGTAACTAAATATGGATAAATGTATATAGTGGGGAAAAAAAAACTAAGGTTGTGTTCATTGTAGTAATTAAATTTTAAATCATGTGCATTGTATGTATTCGAGTATATATGACAACCATATAAGGTGTCACACGTAAATTTTTGATTGGTCGGATACATACAATGCACATAATTTGAAAGTTTATTATTACAATGAACACAATTTTATTTTTTTCCCCAAAATATTCGTCGATAGTTGATTACACTAATAGATATTTATCCCAAAACTTTAAGATTGAAAACTTTAAATTTGAATTCATATAAACCCAAACCAAATAGAAAAAGACTCGGAAGTCCAAGATTTGGAGTTTCAAACATCTATAAAAGAAGCTGTGAAGTCCGAGGTTTCTTGTAACATTTAATTGTGGTGACAAACAAGAGAAGACAAAAGCCCAAAACCAAATAAAACGAAGCTGTGGACTCCAAGATTTGGAGTCTCAAACATTCATAAAAGAAGATGTGAACTCCAAGATTTCTTGTAACAGTTATAATTAATTAAGATGACAAACAAAAAAAGACAAATCATGATGGTCGTGATCTATGTTTCTAGTTCTAAAAAATACAAACGAGAAAAGAAGCTCGATCTTGGTCATGGTTTTCGATAATCGGTGATTGACAGATACAAATACAAATACAAACTTAAGATATAGCGTTTGAAAAACATAACTTTAAAAAGAAAAAAAAAACTTAAAAAGGAAACGGAGCAAAATATTAAAAATTCAAGTTAGCAACAACTAAAAATCATATACAGATATAATCCTCCCCATGTCTCATTAATTGTGTCCACTTTTTAATTTACAAAGTCTTTATTTATAAACTTTGACCTCAAATATATATTTTTTGTGTTACATAAAACTTGATTAGTTATACTAATGAAAACACTTTTAAAACACAATCAATTAATATAACTTTTATCAAGTATTATCAAACACAAACGAATTTATTTAAGGTCAAAGTTAAAAAATTTAGACTTTAAAAATACAAAACATGACACTTTTAACGGGAAGGAGTATTATTTTAGTAACTTTCCTAACCTTTGTTATAACTTTCATATCTAACTTCTTATTAAAGAAAATACCCCCATGTTAAAAGTTACATTGGGAGAAATGTCTAAAATGCCTCTCCCATGTAATATTTTCACCTACCACTCTTTAAAATATTTTCACATACACTATTCTCTTAACATTAATAATTAAATTACACTATCAATCCTTTATCTTTTAAGAGAGAGATCAAATGAGAAGGTGAGTTAAGGAGAGAAGGGATAGAAGGTGCTATTGTCCAATTAGAACGCGCCATGTGTCAAATTAAATTAAAACGCGCGGTGGCAATTTTGTAAATAAATCAAACTTTTTTAAAACGCGGCGCGGTGGCAATTTTGTAAATATTGAGCTCCGTTAGTAATTAACATTCCGTTATCTTCGTTAAAGCAATTTAAATACTAATATTTTTTATACAACTCAAATCTACATACATTTTGCAGATCTGTGTTTTTGAAAAATCGAAAATTTTTCTTTCAAAACATATTCGTCTGCGCATATGGTGGATCTTCAAGAATTACATGAAAATCCAGGTAATTATTAATTCTTTTTTAGTTTTTGTTTTTATTTTATTTTTTAAATTTATATTATCGTTTTTTTATATACCATTAATCTACTTTTGAAAACATTACGACGAAGATTAATGTCAATATAAAAATTCGAATGTATCAAAAAATAAAACATAATTTTAATTTTTATGTTTCTAAATTTACTGTTTCAAAATTTTATATCTATACATAAAGTTGAACCAGTTTCTAAATTTACTGTTTCAAGCTGAATCAGTTTTAATTTTGGATTTTGTGAAGCTGAATCAGTTTCAGTTTTAGGTAGCAAGCTGATAGACCTAGCTGATAGATCTCACTAAATGTTTTACGCATTTTGTGAATTAAGACTAGCGATAGTGTGAAGCTGAGTCAGTTTCAGTTTTCATTAGCTTGTTAGATTTAGCTTGGTTTTTTTTTTTGGTCACACTACATTTGTGTAGATTATATGTATTTAGGTAATAAAAAGTAAATAATCTACATTTGTGTAGATTATATGTGGATAGTGTGAAGCTGAGTCAGTTTTAAATATTGGACTATGTTTATGTAGATTATTTGTATTTAGGTAATAAAAAGTAAATAATCTACATTTGTGTAGATTATTTGTAGATAGTGCAAAGCTGAGTCAGTTTCAGTTTTCATTAGCTTGTTAGTTTTTTTTTTTTTGGTCACACTACATTTGTGTAGATTATATGTGGATAGTGTGAAGCTGAGTCAGTTTTAAATATTGGACTATGTTTATGTAGATTATTTGTAGATAGTGCGAAGCTGAGTCAGTTTCAGTTTTCATTAGCTTGTTAGATTTAGCTTGGTTTTTTTTTTTGGTCACACTACATTTGTGTAGATTATATGTGGATAGTGTGAAGCTGAGTCAGTTTTAAATATTGGACTATGTTTATGTAGATTATTTGTATTTAGGTAATAAAAAGTAAATAATCTACATTTGTGTAGATTATTTGTAGATAGTGCGAAGCTGAGTCAGTTTCAGTTTTCATTAGCTTGTTAGATTTAGCTTGGTTTTTTTTTTGGTCACACTACATTTGTGTAGATTATATGTGGATAGTGTGAAGCTGAGTCAGTTTTAAATATTGGACTATGTTTATGTAGATTATTTGTATTTAGGTAATAAAAAGTAAATAATCTACACAAATGTAGTGTGACCAAAAAAGACCAAGCTAACTGTAACAAGCTAAGCAAAAATGAAACTGACTCAGCTTCACACTATCTATACATAATCTACACAAATGTAGTGTGACCAAAAAAGACCAAGCTAACTGTAACAAGCTAAGCAAAAATGAAACTGACTCAGCTTCACACTATCTATACATAATCTACACAAATGTAGTGTGACCAAAAAAGACCAAGCTAACTGTAACAAGCTAAGCAAAAATGAAACTGACTCAGCTTCACACTATCTATACATAATCTACACAAATGTAGTGTGACCAAAAAAGACCAAGCTAACTGTAACAAGCTAAGCAAAAATGAAACTGACTCAGCTTCACACTATCTATACATAATCTACACAAATGTAGTGTGACCAAAAAAGACCAAGCTAACTGTAACAAGCTAAGCAAAAATGAAACTGACTCAGCTTCACACTATCTATACATAATCTACACAAATGTAGTGTGACCAAAAAAGACCAAGCTAACTGTAACAAGCTAAGCAAAAATGAAACTGACTCAGCTTCACACTATCTATACATAATCTACACAAATGTAGTGTGACCAAAAAAGACCAAGCTAACTGTAACAAGCTAAGCAAAAATGAAACTGACTCAGCTTCACACTATCTATACATAATCTACACAAATGTAGTGTGACCAAAAAAGACCAAGCTAACTGTAACAAGCTAAGCAAAAATGAAACTGACTCAGCTTCACACTATCTATACATAATCTACACAAATGTAGTGTGACCAAAAAAGACCAAGCTAACTGTAACAAGCTAAGCAAAAATGAAACTGACTCAGCTTCACACTATCTATACATAATCTACACAAATGTAGTGTGACCAAAAAAGACCAAGCTAACTGTAACAAGCTAAGCAAAAATGAAACTGACTCAGCTTCACACTATCTACACATAATCTACACAAATGTAGTGTGACCAAAAAAGACCAAGCTAACTGTAACAAGCTAAGCAAAAATGAAACTGACTCAGCTTCACACTATCTACACATAATCTACACAAATGTAGTGTGACCAAAAAAGACCAAGCTAACTGTAACAAGCTAAGCAAAAATGAAACTGACTCAGCTTCACACTATCTATACATAATCTACACAAATGTAGTGTGACCAAAAAAGACCAAGCTAACTGTAACAAGCTAAGCAAAAATGAAACTGACTCAGCTTCACACTATCAGCTACTCTTAATTCACAAAATGCGTAAAACATTTAGTACCTAAAAAAATGGCTTTGTTATATGTCGTTTGTGTATCATAATGCATATTTATACTACGAAAATCGAAATATATAATGAAAAACATACAATCTATATGTAAATATTAGCAAACATGTCTACAAGCTATTTTCACGTAATAAAAAATTTGACATGTCACACCCCCAAAATGCGGGTCCACGGGTGGGGCGTGACTTCCATAATATCACAACACAAGAGTATAATGAACGACTTAAAACGTAGTCGTTTTGAGAATTTGCATTTTATAAAACATAATCATTCAAGATCCAAATACATTACAGGAAATCAAAATAGTCTTGATTTGAAAAATATTAAGAAAACACATTTGAACTATGAATCCATATCCTTTAGCAAAAGATGGAGCACTAGAAGGCATGGAGGGTAGGGTCTTTATTCAACAAGAACAAGCGAACAACAAGTAGCAATCTGAGCACGACAACATCTAATCACCTGCAATACATACTAAATTGTGTCAACATAAAGTTGGTGAGTTCCTTAGGGTTTTAATAAAACGTTTTGCCATGAACCACAAGCCATAAGTTAACCATTGCTTTACCACAATGAAGGTAGCCATTGTTAAACAACAATGCTAGGAATGTGAAGAGAGTATACATCTATATAAGCTCATGATACGAAACTGACACGTTGTTATAGTTTGCCTCCCGGTACTTGTTCAAGGTACCGAATGTTTACAAATATGTGTCACCCGTTCGGCTCCCAGCCGTGTTTATGCCGGGTGGGGTGTGTCGACCCAAATAGCGCTATTCAACATATCCACGTTTAAATCCATAATTAACATATCATGATTGTGAGGACTTGTTGTGAACATAGTAACTTATAATAGCCTTGTATACCGTTGTGCATGTACTTGTGTTCATAAAAGTAAGAGTATGTATTGCAGCCCAAAATATATAAGTAAGATGGGGCTAAGGAGATCTCACCTTAGTTCAAGGTAGCAATTATTAGCAAATAGAGAATCCTCTTGAATGTGTTAACCTATAGAAATAAAATGTAAACTTGTCTTAATAAACTATTCTATTATTTCCTAAGGAATTTCCCTCTTCTTCCAAATAATATTGTTTAATGTGATTTAAAAATGTTTCTTTATGTGATAATGGTAAGGGTTGACCACGTGCTAGTTGGAGTCGGTCTTTCATGAATTTATATATAATAATATATATATAATATAATAATAACGATAATAATAATAGCAATATTATGACTATTCTCCCACACAACCTATACACGTGAAATGGCAAAGAAGTATGGTTGTACGTTGAAATAAATCATAACATGGCATTCGCGTTCATTCTCCCTCACAACCTATACGAGTGCACCGGTTTCCATAATAGGAGTTGGGCAATTGTCAATTAAGTATGGTTGTGAGTTGGAATAACCACGAATTATAAGTATATAAATATAAATATGTCGCCGCACAACTTTGCACCAACATTCTAAATAGAAGATGGGCATGGTGGGTCTATATATTAATAGATATATATATACGTATATAATATATATTATCTATATAGATACTTATTTAATGGGCATTTAACTAGCACGTTTTCCAAACTTCACTTACATAGATTATCACAACAACGATTATACTCAAAGCATGCTTTTATAATTCCAAGAAAAAGTTAATCATTATGCATGTTGGGATTTGATGTCATAAAGGTATTTCTTGGAAGAGGGAACATCCACCTAGGAACTTTACAATCTTTAAAAGCATGTCATTATTATTAACTACATTAATTAAATTAAATTAAGTAAATTAATAATTTATTAGTTTTTCCAAGAAAATTCAGTTTTCAAAACATTCTAGTTGCATGACATAAGTACGTAGAAGTTTTTGAAGTTTAAAAGTCGTTTTCGGTTTCGGTTTAGTCTCGGCTGAAGTTCACGGCTCTAGATGGTGTGGTTTCTGTTTTTGAACAGCCGAGGGTCGACCATTATGGTCCAGAAACAGTAGCAAAACGGTGGTGGTTCGCGGCGGTGGTGAAAGGTGGTAAAAGGTGGTGGTTCGTGATGGTTTCGCCCCAAAACCGAAAAGAAAACTATAAAGCTTTTGCATAGCCACACCTTATCATTATGTAAACTTTTAGGACGATTAAACAACATGTTTTGAAGGTTTATAAGATCCAAAAATTGTGGCTGGTGGTGGCTATTCGCGGTGGTGGTGAAAAGAAACTAGTATGTAAGCGTTTTTATGGAAAAGATACTATATACCAAGCATGGGTAGGCATGTAACAACCTGGTTTAAAGCTTTCACGTCCTTCCTTCAGTCCTGGCCGTCGTGAGGTGGTGCTGGAGTGGTGGTGCGTGGCTGCCGGAAAGAGAAAGGGGGGGAGAAAAGAAAAAGTTGTTAGGGTTTTTAGAGAGAGAGACTAAATGGGTTTGCTTAGGTGACCTTTACTTACGTTCTTGAGCTTACTGGGATGTTGTGGAGTCGACTGGTGGTGGTTGGGCGTCGGACAGCAGCGGCGGCGGCGGCTGGGCGGTGGAGCAGCAGTGGCAGCGGCGGGGCTGTGGTGGGGATGGAGATTTGGGTGCTTAAAGGTGCAGAAAACCCTAGAGGGTGACTGGGGATGGCTGCCGGGTTCTTTTTCTGGTGAGAGGAGGGCGGCAGGTGGCGGTGGTGTGGCTGTACAGCAGCAGCGGCGGCGGCCCACTGGTGGTGGTGTTTTCCCCGGGCAGCAGCAGTCCAGCGGTGGTGGTGATGTGTTTTTGGGTGTTTGAGAGAGAAGAGGTGGTGGAAGTGTTTTAGGGTTGAAGATGGAAGAAGATGGAGGTGGTTTGGTGGTGGCCGGCCGTTTTTCCGGCGAGTAGTGGTGGCCGGCGGTTGAAGTGAGAGAGAAGGAAAAGATGGATGTTTAGGTCTTTTTAGTGTGTGTGTGTGTGTGGTGAACGTGCAGGCAAAAAGAAGCAGCCCACTACTAGGTTTTTATAGGGCTAAGGGGGATTAATGTTGGGCTTGGGTCATGGGTTGCATTTGGGCCGAAAATTAGATGGGCTAAGAGGTATGTGGCTCATTTTTGGTCTAACAAATGCATTAGCCTACTAATAGAGTTAGTTAGTTGGTCCATGAGTTTTTATAATTAACATAAATGTTATTTTGTATAAATTTTTAGTTAGGAAACTAAAAATAATATGTCATGTTTTTATAATTCATGTTTTTATAAATTGGGTCAATTATTATAATTGTATAAGTGCGTTCTTTAATCATTTAGCGAATATCTATCAACATATATTTCATATAAAAGCTTTCTAACGTATGGCTATTTCTAACAAGATATAATTATCACATAAAATTATACATCAAAAAAAAATGTATGACCTGAAGGTCCTCCTTGACCGGTGTGTCAGCATCGTTATTTTATTAACGACGTTTGATTATAATGACACATAAGGATTTAAATATTATATATTTAAATTTATCTTTCTATAAATAGCACACGAATAGTAAACTTTCTAAGTTTAGAAAAATCAAAATTTGACGGTTGTCACATTCTATCTCCGGGTCTATCAGAGTCTATATCTAAATATTAGCAAACATGTCTACCAGCTACTTTCACGTCACAAAAATTTAACAGATCTATCAGCTTGGTCTATCAGATTGGCTATCATCTTGGTCTATCAGTTTGGTCTATCAGCTTGTTAGACTAATAGGAAGTAATTCAACAATCAAATTAATCATAAAAAATATAATCACAATTAAAAACAATAAAATTAAACACACAAACTACTGAAAAAATATGAAAAAAGTTACCTTTTTTAACATATTTCCACCATTCAAAAACTGGTTCTGAATCTGAAAACGCAACTTCAGATTCATCTACCTCAAATATTATACTTTTCTTTATTTTTAGTAATTTTTTAATGTTTCCTGCAAAAATAAACAAAAAAGTAAAATTACAAAATTAACTATTTTCTATTTAAAATTATTCGATTTGTGTAAATACTTACTCTTAGATGAAGATGTATTCGATTTTGTTTCATTCTGAATAATTACAAAAAAATGGCTTGGAATAATTGGATTCTTATTGTACAGTACATCGGTTTTATCGAAAAAAAATAATAAAAAATGTAGATGGAATTAACGGACGTTTAATAAACTAACAGGTCGTTAATAGTTAACGGAGTCCATAATTACAAAAATGCCACCGCGTCGCGTGTAACAAAAGTTTGGTTTATTTACAAAAATGCCACCGCGTGTTTTAATTTAATTTGACACATGGCGCTTTCTAATTGGACAATAGTACATTCTCTCCCTTCTCTCCTTAACACACCTTCTTCCAGGATCCTCACCCATCTTTTAAAATATCTCCATTAACCCTTTAAAAAATTTCATTACATACCCCTGGGGTATATCATATTATTAAGTTTCGCCCCTCTCGTTTTTTTGTATCATTACATACCCTTATGGTGACTTTTTGTATCAGCACTCACCCCTCATCCTAACAGATGTTTATGAGTCTCCGTTAACTCCTCATGTGCATTGCATATGAGGATATTTTAGTCATTTTCTCATTAAACACTACCTCTTTTTTAACCTGAGTTAATTTCATTACATCTATATCTATATACAGTATACATATATACATCACAATTTCCAGATCCAGTTAGTATCTTTTTTTCTTATAATCACATATAAAAATAAATATCTTCTAACATAAAAAAAAGTAAAGAAAGACCAGATCCACCTATCAAATCATGGAAAAAATTTCCAGCTTTTTGTTTCAAGCATAGAAAATCGTCTCTCTATCTAGGGATAGTGATGACCATTCTATTTAAAGGATTTAGATGACGTATGGTGTATCGATGTTGGACGATTACAGATCTAGGGTTAGATGGTGGTATTGGGCGGCGACTTCAAGTGTTGGTGGTGATTCCGATTTGTAACAAAAAGAGGAAGATGGTGTATGCTTGGGGATGGTGGTGGAATTGTGGTGGTTCGGTGGTCATGTAGCAGAGATGGAGGTGGTCTGGTGGTGGTGGCGGAGTTGGACAGTGCTCCGGCATAGAGGTGGTGGTAGGCCGAAGTTTTTCAAAGAAAGAAAACTGAGAAGGTGTTGAAGTTTTAAATCCGAATTCCGACCAAAACTACCGGCCAACTCAAGATATGGAGGCTAATCGATCTTATGTATCACTGCTTTCTTTCACAATCAATTAATCCATTGGGAACTGAATATATGTGTGTGTGTGGGGGGGGGGGGGGGTGTTTTTGTGTGTGTGAAATTGAATACAATCTGATTGAATGTTAATCCATTGGGAACTGAATATATGTATATATGAGATTTTTATGAGTTGGGATTTTTGTGTATATGGGATTTGGTTGAATTTGAGTTTTTGGGGTAAATATGTTTTTGGGGTAAATGGGGGTGACGGGTTTGGGTAGTACAACAGCAAAGGTGTTTTGGTGTGTTGGGATTTAATTTTAGGGAAAAGATTTTTATAGGATTTGGTATATATGATGATACACTATATTATATTTTTGGTGTGCTGTTGTTGATACGTAATGATGATGATTATAAGAGAGAAGCAGCTAAAGGAAGAAGAAGGAAGATGTTTATAGGTAAAAAGGCTAAAATACCCTCATGTGCAATGCACATGAGGGCCTTGACGGAGACCTATAAACGGACGTTAGGCTAAAGGGTATGTCATGATACAAAAACTCACCATAAGGGTATGTAATGATACAAAAAAACGAGAGGGGCGAAACTTAATAATATGACATACCCTAAGGGTATGTAATGAAATTTTCTAAAAAAATAATCTATAATCTATTCCACTCTAAGGTGATCCCTACACAACATTTTTTGTCATACACAACAAAAATATGCATTATATGATTGTACTGTACAACTGTATAAAAATTATAGTCTCGTATTAGAAGTTAAGAAAAATGAGACATGCAAATTGACGAAACTACCTTTAATGAATTAAGTGAGCATCAACCCTTAATATTAAGAGAAAATTTCATTACATACCCCTAGGGTATGTCATATTATTAAGTTTCACCCCTCTCGTTTTTTCGTATCATTACATACCCCTATGGTGATTTTTTGTATCATTACATATCCCTCACCCTAACGGACGTTTGTGAGTCTCAGTTAACCCCATCACGTGCATACCACGTGAGGGTATTTTAGTCTTTGTAACATCTAAAACACTCCTTTCTTCTTTTGCATCTTGTTTCCCAGATCTAACAAACAACCATTCTAAATTTTATTTACATACAATACCAAATATCAATAACAATAAAATCAAAAATCATGATCTTATTTTGTATCTATATATACCATGGAAATGGTTGTTGCTGACCGAACTCCGGCCACCATCGCCACCACCAAACTCCGACCACCATCTCCACCACTGAACTCCGGCCCCATCACCACCACCCAACTTCGGCCACTAAAATCCGACCACCAACAGCACAACTACCATCATTCCAAACAAAAATCCATCCCTTTCTGGTGAATCATTATAACCCACCACCATAACCCTTTTACCACTCCGCTGCCTCCCGAAAAAACCTCATCCTTTTCGTTTTTCCGGCGAATCACCATAACCTAATTAAAACCCACCACCAGCTCCACCATCTTTGATCATCTATATATATAGAAACCACCACCACTGATCTTCACAACAACTCCGGGAAACCACCACCACCGATCGTTAGCACTGTTAGGACCAGTTCACCTGGTAAACTGGCCAGTCACCAGTTCACACTGACCAGTCACCAGTTGCATCTGGTGACCAAGAAGATTTGTCCAGAAATATATTGAAGTCCAGTTGCACCGTACAGTCAACGCAACTGAAGACTTTCTCCAGTTGAGAACTGACCAAGTTGAAGAAGCATTCCAGTTGAAGTCAAAGACAACAAATGGAAGAAAGAGAATGGCAATGGCAGCGAAGCCCAGTTGGCATTCTAGTCAGTTACAAACTGGAGACCATCAGTGGAAAACCCTTACAAAGCTTTACACTGATTACGAGGAATTGACTTGTGTGCTTTATGTACCTTTACCCGGATAATAAGCCTTATCTTATTATTTAAGTATTAAAAGGTACATAAAGGTGGTTATGTAAAGTCACTTTAACATGCGACTTTACAATGCTTTTTAAGGAATTAAATGCTATTCCTTAAATGCTCCCAACCACATTTGTACGGCTAAAGTTAACATCCCAATGTTAACTTTGCCTATAAATACAAGTCATTGCACAACCAAGAATTCAAGTATTCGAACTCACAAGATAAATACTTCACACTTTGCAAACCTGCAATATTCTTGGTGAACTTGTGCAATATTCTCTCAATCGCTAAAAGGAACATTTCACTACTTTAAGTGTTTCGATTGTTGAGGAGAAATTCCGAGTATAGATCAATTGTATTTCATAGGTTGTTAGGATATTTACATTCGTGTATTATCTTGGTTCCGCATCAACCTTGTAATTTTTTTAATATCAATAAATAAATTACACATTGAAAACTACATATTGTCTCATCAAGATTGTTTACAAGTTATTTGTATTATTGCATTGTTCTTTACTTATTGTCTTTTATATAAGTAATCTATCTAGAACTTGGTATATACCTCTGCAACTGGTCGTCTCCAGTTCAGCAAGTATATTGCAAAGTAACTCCACCATCGACATAGAGGTGTCTTCAGTAGTACCATCTAACAAGTTGGGACTTACAAGTGGTATCAGAGCAGAAGCTAATAAACTTGCCTAGATCTGCAAAGATGAACACTACTGAAGGTGGAGATGGTTCTGGTTCAGGTGAAAACCCATCTAATACAAATGCACAACCTTTTCAAAATATTAACACCAACCCTCCTCCTCCTACTTCCCCAAACCATGTCCATGTACATTACTCTAACACTCCTGTTCCAAAATTTGATGGAAACAGTGAGACTTTTGGTACATGGAAAGCTAGAATGCTGTTGCATTTTGGTGGTATTGAGAGGTATATGTTGAAAATCCTTAAGGATGGACCATATATACCCATGTCTCTTGGGGTGAGTCCTCTTCTTGATCTACTGGAAGAAGAGGCTCAAGGGAAAAGCCAGAAGACCATTGGTCTGATGAGGATCGCAGACTGGTGGACTTGGACACCAGACTGAAAAACATGATCCTTGGGCTGTCCCTGAAGACCTAATTCCAACACTTGTGTTGTTTCCCAGTGCCAGGTCTATGTGGGATGAATTAGTGATTCAATTTGAAGGAGGTGATGACACTATTGTCACCAGAAAAGTTGCTTTGAACAAGAAGTATGAATCCTTCTTTGCTTTGCCCAATGAAAGTTTAACTGGTACATATACCAGATTTTCTAGCCTCATCAATCAGTTGAGAGGTTTGGGTGTAGAGAAGGATAAAGATATTCTTCTTGAGAAGTTTTGTGATATTCTTCCTTCCAAATGGGAAAACATGGTTCTTGTCTTGAGACAAGGTAAAACCTTGCACACTCACACTCTTGCATCGCTCTATGGAGCCTTCAGGTTCACTGAAGATAATAATGCTGCAAGACTTGTGGCTGAGCAAGATGCCATGAACCATGCCCAGAGTCC
The DNA here is from genome assembly GCA_034093135.1 of Erigeron breviscapus. NCBI lineage: Eukaryota > Viridiplantae > Streptophyta > Magnoliopsida > Asterales > Asteraceae > Erigeron > Erigeron breviscapus. The sequence continues at coordinate 62,319,224 of CM067175.1, read as the reverse complement.
CAAGGTTGCTAGTGCAACTGAGCGACCTTGTGCTGCTTTAATGTCTGCTGAGAGTGTCCAGGTACACTCGATGAAGGAGATGTTGAACAGTTTCTTAAACTCTGGACTGACCACTGAAAACAGTGATGGTTGTAATGAAACTGACGATGATGATCTGGTCTCCATGATTGCTAAACCTTTAATAGGTTTAAGCATAAATCCAAAAGATTTAATGGCCCCAACAATGCTTCCAGCTCCAGCTCTCTGGATAAGACCAATCTTACATGCTATAAGTGTGGCAAGAAAGGTCATTTTATGAAGGAATGCAGATCTAGTCAGTTGAATAACCAAACTGGCCCCTCTGTCCCTAATTTGAATCGGCCTGATGATAGCTACAAAGCTAAATACAAGAAGCTTAAGGCCCAGATTGCCCTCCTGTCCATGGCAAAAGGAAAAGGATCAGTGCTTAATGGCACAAACTGAGGGAAAATGGGAGTACTCTGATGACTCATCTGATGATGAAGAAGAGGAAAGGGACATGTGTTTCATGGCCTTGGAAGATCAACAACAGCAGCATGTGGTGAAAGATGATGTCATCTCTGGAAGATGGGTGGACATCATACTGAAAAAGGTATGTGACTATGATAACCAGGTTGACCCTGAACTAAAACTGGACCTGGCTGAATCATTAAGTGGTGATTTGACATTTGTGGAAACTGTTAGAGCTGATAGTGAAAGATATCTTGACACTATCTTAATTGAACTGAACAATGTTAAATCACAACTAAATGATTTGCAAAGTGTCCAGTTGGCTCTCAAGGAGTCAGTTTTAAAGATTGAGGCTTTAGAACTTGATAATCAAAAACTATCTTATGATTTTGAAAAGGCTCAAAAGATTATCAAGTCATGGGTAAAAGCATCTAGCAAAAACTACGATGCATTTTCAAGAACTATCGATGCCCAGAAAAATGCATGGAAATCTGAAGATCTGGAGATGGCAGCTCTTATACCAGATCTTCATGCATTGCCTCCAACTCTCCAGGTTGAAACACCTTATGATCAACCTGAAGCTGTTGAAACTGAAACCAATGAGACCACCCCCTTTGAGGTCAAAACTGGAGCCAAACAGGCTAAAGCTCCAGTCAAAAAGGCCACTGGTAACAAGCCTTTACCTCATAAGTCTAAGGAGCCCAAGACCCGACAGACTAAATCTCCAGTTGAACCAATGTCCAAGGTTCAACTGCCTGAACAAAATAATATTTTGGTTAATCTGGAAAGGCAACTCCAACTTTTGTCTCGGCAGGTTCAGAGTTGTACTGCCCGGATTAACAATCTGGAAGGAGGTTCACCACCTCCAGTTTTAAAACAAAATGTTAAACCCTCCCTTTCTAAACCTAAACAAAAGAATGTTCCCTCTGGAACAAAATCTGGTAAACTTAAGGGGAGTAAGTATCAAATACCAATCGTTTTTACTTCTGCACCTGGAGCTGGTGATAAAGCTCCAGATGTAGCCTCCAGTTCAACACCTCAACAATCAACTGTGGCTTCTGAAGAGAAGTCCAGTGGACCCATCAAGAAAAGATGGGTTCACAAAAAGAACTAATGATTTTTTTGTGTGTGTAGGGCGATCGAAAGAAAAATATCTGGTATCTGGACAGCGCTGCTGGCCGGACTATGACCGGATGTAAGCCCCTACTGGAAGAGTTCACTGTCCAAGATGGACCGACAGTGACGTTTGGTAACGATCAATCTGGAAAGACTGAAGGATATGGTGTGCTCAATAATGGACAAGTCGAATTCAAAAGAGTTGCATTTGTGAATTGTTTGAAATATAACTTGATCAGTGTAAGCCAACTTTGCGATGATGGCTTCAGAGTATTGTTCGATATTGCACAAGGCACCATATTTAACAAGGATTGGAAAGTGGTGATGATTGTACCAAGAAAAGGGAATGTGTACATCATGGATATGGAACCAGCTCCAAAAGAGCAATGTTTCTATACCAAAGCTGATGAGGACACCAACTGGCTATGGCATAAAAGGTTATCCCACCTTAATTTCAAAAACATTAACAAGTTGTCTCGCAAGCAACTGGTTGATGGGATACCTCAGATTTCCTTCAATAAGGAAAAGCCATGTCCAGGGTGTGAGATGGGTAAGCAGAAGAGAGCCAGTTTTAAAACTAGGCAAAATTTTAGCATCACTGAACCTCTTCACATGCTTCATATGGATCTTTTTGGTCCAGTGAATGTTCAGACTAGAGCTGGAAAGAAATACACTCTAGTTGTGGTTGATGAATTCACCAGATATTGCTGGGTGGTATTCATCAGATCCAAAAGTGATGCACCTGCTGAAATCATCTCTTTTATCAAAAGAATTGAGCTCAAGTACACTCGAAAAGTTTGTCAGTTGCGAAGTGATAATGGTACTGAATTCCAAAATAAGGTACTTGAAACATTTTGCACTAACACTGGCATCTCTCAAAACTTTTCATCAGTTCACTCTCCAGAGCAAAATGGAGTTGTGGAAAGAAAGAATCGTACACTGATAGAAGCGGCCAGAAGCATGCTATCTGAATCTGGTCTTCCCACCAGTTTTGGGCTGAGGCAGTTGCAACTGCTTGTCACACCCAAAACCGGTCAGTCTACATCAAGAGACATAAGAAGACTGCCTACGGAGTACTCAGGAATCGTAAACCAAATATTGGATATTTCCATGTATTTGGTTGTCCAGTTTATATACGGAACGATTCCAGTCAGCTTGGAAAGTTTGATGCAAAAGCTGATGAAGGGGTATTTTTAGGCTATTCAGATATTCGAAAGGCCTTTAGAGTTTATAATTATAGACTCCAAAAGGTGCATGAGACAATTCATGTCACATTCGATGAATCAACTGAAGCATCAACAAGAGACCAAGCCTTGATATTTCTCCAGTCATTCCAATCAACTTTTGTGAAACTGACCAAGTTCATCGGTCAGTTGTTTCACCAGAAGATGCTTCCAGTTACAACAAACTGGAACCAGTCAAGAAGAAGAAAGCACCAGTGACACATCATTTTATCCCTCCATCAATTTCAACTTACCACAAGAATTGGTGATTGGATCAGATGTACGTGCCACTCCAATATCAGCACCAGTTCAATCACCTACTTCTCCAGTTACTCATGAAATACCTTCAACTGAGGAATTTCATGATGCTAATCGAGACCTCATTGACTCTGATGAGGATGTAGAAGTTGTTTGGACTGATCCTTCTCCAGAAACTGTTGCAACTGAAGAAGATCGCCAGGTGACTTGCACTGATATTGTAGTTCACCAACCTAGTCAATACACTAGATGGACTAAAGCCCACCCAATTGAACAAATTGTGGGTGATCCAACTAGTGGGGTTCAGACTAGAAGAGCCACCAGTGAGCAATGCTTAAACGTCACCTTCTTATCCTTAATTGAACCAAAGAAGATTGACGAGGCTATGGCAGACCCAAGCTGGGTGGAAGCTATGCAAGAAGAGCTCCTCCAGTTTGAAAGGAACAATGTTTGGGAGCTTGTTCCTTGTCCACAAGGGTTAAAGAAAGAACCTATTGGTACCAGATGGGTCTACCGAAACAAAATGGATGAAGATGGCCATGTTGTAAGAAACAAGGCCAGACTAGTTCCCCAGGGTTATTGTCAAGCAGAGGGCGTTGACTTTGATGAAACTTTTGCTCCAGTTGCAAGACTTGAAGCCATAAGAATATTCTTGCTTATGCAGCCCATCTGCAGTTCAAGGTCTTCCAGATGGATGTCAAAAGTGCGTTCCTTAATGGAACATTGGAAAAAGAAGTTTATGTTAAGCAGACTCCAGGTTTCATCGATGAGAAGCATCCTCATTGGGTTTATAGACTGAACAAAGCATTGTATGGTCTAAGACAAGCCCCAAGAGCCTGGTATGATACTTTGACTAAACATCTTCTTAAAAATGGCTTTCAAGAGGTGCAATAGATAATACCTTGTTTATCTTGAAAGAAAGAGGTAATATCTTATTGGTACAAATTTATGTTGATGACATTATCTTTGGTTCAACTGATGATGCAATGTGTAAAAAGTTTTCTAAAATCATGTCATCTGAGTATGAGATGAGTTTAATGGGTGAATTAACATTTTTCTTAGGTCTTCAGATTAAGCAAACTGGAAATGGAATTTTCATAAACCAAGGAAAATATGTCAGAGATTTGTTAAGAAAATACAAATATGATTCAATCCCATCGAAAACACACCTATTGCAGCACCATTGAATTTGGACTCTGACCCAACTGGCAAACCAGTTAACATAACTGACTATAGAGGTATGGTTGGTTAACTGATGTACTTAACTGCCAGTCGACCAGATATAATGTTTGCAACATGTTTATGTGCCAGGTTTCAGGCTAACCCTAAAGATCACATTTGCACGCTGTAAAGCGTATCTTTAGATACCTGAAAGGGTGTCCTAATCTTGGTCTTTGGTACCCCAAAGGCTCAGGATTAGATCTAATGGGTTATTCAGATTCTGATCATGCAGGTTGTAAGATTGATAGAAAATCCACAACTGGTGGTTGTCATTTCCTTGGAGGAAAATTGGTAAGTTGGACCAGCAAGAAGCAGACTTCAGTCTCTATGTCCACTGCTGAGGCAGAGTACATTTCTGCGGCCAGTTGTTGTGCCCAGATTCTCTGGATCAAGAACCAGTTACTAGATTATGGTCAAAAGTTTACAAGGACTCCAATCTTTTGTGACAACACCAGTGCAATTGCTATTTCTCACAACCCAGTGATGCACTCCAAAACAAAGCATATTGATATCAGGTATCATTTTCTCGAGATCATGTTATGAAAGGTGATATTGAAATTCATTTCATCCCCACTGACAAACAGTTAGCTGATGTTTTTTACAAAACCTCTCGATGAGAAAACCTTTAAACATCTCATCAGCGAACTGGGAATGTTAAACCTTAACTGGAGCTTTCTTTGTTATTGAACGCGTCAGTGACACTGATGAAGTTCTCCAGTTGGGGAGGTCCAGATAATCTTTGCTCGCCAGGCTATCGAACGCCTTTGTGATACTATCTTGGCACTAATTGATTTCTGGATCATCATTTTAGGGGGAAAGACTCAAAATAATTTTCTGACTAAAATTCGTTTTTGTTTGAAAATGCAACTGTAGAACTCTTCAGTTGGAAACTGGTACTGGACTGATCCTCCAGTACCAGGTTCAGTCTTTGTCTAAATTTTTATAACGTTACAAATACTTGGTCAATATGTGTGACACGTGATGATACTCGAGTGTTTTTAACCACTTGATATCGTGATCTGACGTGTTTGAAACCATTTTAAGTACTTGACAACTGTTTGTATTGGGAAAACAAAAAGTGAGTGGGGTCATGGGTAAAGTAAGCCGTCGTAGCATTTAATGCTGACATGGTAACATTTAATGCTTACATGAAAAGTTATATTTTTATTTCAAAACTCAAACTCTTTTTGTCAAAATATCTTCAAAATTGATTTGGTTTAATAAAATATAATTTTTGGTTTTACATTGGGATCTTGAATCCCCTTATAAATACCCTTATTTACTCCGTAACTCATTTATTTTTTCTTTCTCTTACATTCCTTCATTTACTTCCAATCATCAATATTGCTTCATTCTTCTCTTTGCTTACAAATCAAAAACCCTAAATCCCAAATTTCATTTTCATTCTTCTATGGCTCCTAGATCATCACGTTCAAGAGATGTAAATCTCTTGACTGTTCCATACAATCCCTCACCAGATGTCACACAGGCACCTGGTGCTCCTAGTAGTGCTTCGGCCATAAAACTAAATCCAAATAATCCTATGGCCAGCCTACGAGGATCTCAAGGGTCCGATACCCTTATTGGTAGAATTCAAAAGTTTTTGAAGAATTCTCCAATAGGACCCTCATTCTCTCTAAACCCACGTAAGATGTTTCACAACTACTTATGTGAGTTTTGGTACACTGCCGTTCTTTCTTCTGATTGTTCCTCCATCAGTTTCACGTTAAAGGATGGAACAATCCAGTGTGCCTTGTCAGCAGATATATTGAGGGATGCCTTACGCCTTAATTACTGGAGAGAGGGTGAATCTCCAGTCGTCTTGCCCCCTAATATAAACTTTCGCCAAGTACTCCTGGAAATGGGACACAGGGAGTGTTTGGAGAATGGGGTGTTGAAGACAAAAGGTGCGATGACCATGAAGGGCCTTACACCTTCATGGAGGTATTTTTTCATCCACCTGGTGGAGAGCATGGTGGGAGTTCTGGTGGACTTGACCAGATTAACTCCTCGCAAGCAGAGATGGCTTACTGCTTGTGGAACGGATTGAGAGTGGACTTTGCAGATATTTTGTATAGAAGCCTAGTATAAAAACTGAAGGGCTCCAGGGGTGTGTGTATCCCCTTTTCAAGGTTTCTCTCTCTCTGTTTTCAACAAATTCTGGGCCATGAAGAATATAAAAGTACAGATTCACCGTACACAAGGCCAGATATGTTGAGGAATCTAGACTCTCTGGTATCTGAAGCTGGAGAGGTCGAAATTCCAGAGCGAATGCAACTGGCATTTGCTAAAACTGATGCACCTTTGGAAAGTGAATCAGAAAGACAATTGGGCGGGCCTCAAAATAATGAGGGACCCTCCAGTTCATCTCAAGTTGTGGTTGAGGATAGAGCAACCATAACTGAAGCAACTCCAATCACGTCTATCCTGGTGAAGATACTTCGGTATCTGATCCTCCAACAGATGCACCCATCCAGGAAACTGGGGAAGGTCATCTGGAGACTGTCCAGGTAACTGAACAGCCTCTGTCACATTCATGGATCTGGACATGAATGTTAATGACGAGGAAATCCTTATAGAATCTTCAGATTCTGAAGGTACTGAAACAGACCAGGAGATTCTTGATGCTTCTGTACAAGCTCAAGACCCTTCATCTCCAGTCTTACCTCCAGACGCATCAATTTCATTTTCACCCCTTCAAGAAAATACGCCTACTGATACATCCTTACCAATATATTCCGCTCCCTCACCAACTGGGCAATTCTCACTTGCTCGAGAAATGCCCCCACCACCGTCGCCGTTGTTCACACCTGAGCATTCTCAGCATGAACAACACATTGAATTTCCAGTCCGTTCTTCTTCCACCACTCCTTATATATATTCAACTGCTGGCCTGACAACTGGGAGACTTCCATTAGTTTGCCTCCTCCAGTTGCTCCAGTAGTAACTGCAAGTGGTCCAGTGACACCTTCTCCTTTGTCACTGGACAGTCAAGTTGTCTCACTACAAGCCGATCTCCAAAACCTTTTTACCAGGGTGGAGGAGATTCAGAAGACACTTGACAAGAATACCAAGTCTTTCTCCAGATACCACAAGGACTCTTTGACAAATATTAAGGTGGTCGATCTGGGGATAAACAAGTTCTCTTCAAATGAAGACTTGGTGTTCAAGAAGCTTAATGAGTTGGTCACTGGCTGCAACAATCTGGCTGGTACTCTAAAGGAATCCTTTGACCTAACTCACTCCAAGGTCACCAGTTCCATCTCAAATCTACTTGGCAACACTGTTCGAACTTCCGAAGTAGATCTGAAGGAAATTGAGAGGCAGGTCAAGGAATTAGTTGAACGACCTGGCCTAGATGTAACTGGCCTTGGAGAGCAATTGGTATCTTCAGTTGGTCAGAAGATAGAGGATACGTTGGGTGCTAGGGAAGCACATTTGATAGAAAGGGTGATGTCTGAGATCACCAAGCTGGCCACTCCCCAGGTTGATCTGGCCCCACTTACCAGTGAGATCAACCAGTTGAGGGCAGCATTGAAGGTTTGAGCACCCAAGTATCTCTACATACTGAATCATTAAATAAACTGACCAATGAAGTGGAGAATTTGAAGAAGAGGGATGATGATATGAAGGAAAAGGTGGTTGCTGGTATTGATGAAGAATCAAAAATTTTGAATGCATTGAAAACTGGTCAAGACAAAGTTGTTGCAAATGTCTTGGCCCAGTCTAAAGAAACCAACCACCTTTGGAGGTCCTTCAGGATGATGTGTGGGATATTCAAAGAGTGCAAGGATGTGCAGTCGTGGCAGCCTCTTGACCGGTTGCCATTACACCCCTCTGAATGGGAAGCAATTAGGGCAGGTCTAGATGCTGCCAAGGGGGAAAGAAGTACAGTCCTTGCACCACCAGTTGTACCTAGAAGGGAATTGAGCTTAGCTACCAGTACTGAAGCTGGTGAGCAAACTGGTGGAGATGCTAGTGTAAGGGGGAATGTGTTAGACAAGGGAAAGGGTAAAGTATCTGATGAAGCCCAGCCGGCCACTGAAATGCAAATGCTTGAAACTGGTAATGCTGATGTACTGCCTCCAGTTTCAGATAGTGATAGTAGAAGACTGGCCAGACTTGGTGATGACATTAAAGAAAGAAAGAAAGAAAATGAAACAAAGGAACCAAGCTGAAGCCAGGGCACATCTCACACAATTGAAATTGCTAGATATGAGTGATGCCAATCTTCTGGGTATCACTAAGGAGGAGTATCTCAGGATTAAGAATGATCCTAGGATAGTTGACCAGTTAAATGAAATGCTAGATGTTGAACTAGAAAGACACTATCATGAGGATGAGGCTGAATTTGATGCCAGAAGCTTGAACATTTCATTGGAGAGGGCTAAGGAGTTAAGGGCCAGTGGGATTCTAAAGAGAATTGCTAATGTGAAGAAGGTTGTGAAGGAAGTAATGAATCCACCAAGGAGAAGGATTCCACAACCAAGAAGACCACTGACCAAAGCTGCAAGGGATGCTGACCTTAGAACATTCGTTGAACCAACTGGCGAGGTCTCAAATGAAGACATTAAGTCCGTTGTACTGGCTGCTGGTGCTGGGAGTATTAAAATCACAAATGAAACTGAAGCAAGAAACTACTACTCCCAGATCATGTCAACCAGAAGACATGGTGGTACTATTAATAGTGTCAATATTACAATTAAGTCAGGCACCAAGGTTTTTCAAGTAGAGGTTAAGTATGCTGGTGGGCCATTGGTTACAACTGATAACCCTGGTGTGCTACAATATGGGTTCAGCGAATGGGTCGAGATGGTGAATGTGCTTGATGCTAAGGCACAAAAGAATAGGTTTGAGAAGGCATGGGTAAATTTCTTAAAGGGCAAGATTCAACATAAAGAGAATCTGGAGCAAAGGCTGAATATTGACCCTGAAGACACTCAACCTATTTCTCTAGTGACCAAGAGAAGAAGAACTGGCGAAGGGCCATCTGTTTAAGTTCTTTCTTCAGTTATCTACTTGTAATTTGTATTTACATTCTGTAACTTGTATAAATTTCATTCCCTTGTATAAATGAAGTTACCAGTTTGTAACCACAAGGTAGATAATAGATTAAAATCTAACAAACATAAAAGAAAAACCTAAGGCATTTATTGATCTATAAAAATGCCTTAGATATCTTAGATAGATTCAAATCAAACAAGTCTCTATAGTTCACACTTGTACAGATACAAGAACTAGAAAAGACTTAGACTATATTTCTAGACAAATAGGGGGAATTTGTTAGGACCAGTTCACCTGGTAAACTGGCCAGTCACCAGTTCACACTAACCAGTCACCAGTTGCATCTGGTGACCCAGTAAAACTGGTGACCAAGAAGATTTGTCCAGAAATATATTGAAGTCCAGTTGCACCGTACAGTCAACGCAACTGAAGACTTCCTCCAGTTGAGAACTGACCAAGTTGAAGAAGCATTCCAGTTGGAGTCAAAGACAACAAATGGAAGAAAGAGAATGGCAATGGCAGCGAAGCCCAGTTGGCATTCTAGTCAGCTACAAACTGGAGACCATCAGTGGAAAGCCCTTACAAAGCTTTACACTGATTACGAGGAATTGACTTGTGTGCTTTATGTACCTTTACCCGGATAATAAGCCTTATCTTATTATTTAAGTATTAAAAGGTACATAAAGGTGGTTATGTAAAGTCACTTTAACATGCGACTTTACAATGCTTTTTAAGGAATTAAATGCTATTCCTTAAATGCTCCCAACCACATTTGTACGGCTAAAGTTAACATCCCAATGTTAACTTTGCCTATAAATACAAGTCATTGCACAACCAAGAATTCAAGTATTCGAACTCACAAGATAAATACTTCACACTTTGCAAACCTGCAATATTCTTGGTGAACTTGTGCAATATTCTCTCAATCGCTAAAAGGAACATTTCACTACTTTAAGTGTTTCGATTGTTGAAGAGAAATTCCGAGTATAGATCAATTGTATTTCATAGGTTGTTAGGATATTTACATTCGTGTATTATCTTGGTTCCGCATCAACCTTGTAATTTGTTTAATATCAATAAATAAATTACACATTGAAAACTACATATTGTCTCATCAAGATTGTTTACAAGTTATTTGTATTATTGCATTGTTCTTACTTATTGTCTTTTATATAAGTAATCTATCTAGAACTTGGTATATACCTCTGCAACTGGTCGTCTCCAGTTCAGCAAGTATATTGCAAAGTAACTCCACCATCGACATAGAGGTGTCTTCAGTAGTACCATCTAACAAGTTGGGACTTACAAGCACCATCTGCCACAAACTTGAAGCTACAAACTTGAAGCCACGTGATGATGAAAGATAAGTGTATAACAGATCCAATAATTATTATTATAATTGTTATTAGAGTTAATGACATAAATCGTCCCTGTGGTTTATCAAAATAGTCACCTTTCGTCCTTTAAAATTCAAAACCTCAAGGACAGTCCTTTATAGGTGGATAAGGATCATGTTCGGTCCTTTGACTATTTGACCGTCAAGTGGAGTCCGTTAAACCCCCCACGTGACACCCACGTGAGGGGTACTCCAGTAATTAGCCACCCCACTCCCACCAAGCACGTTTCTCTTTCTTTTGTATATATATATTCACACAAATCGTTGTATCCCCAAAATCAAAAACATAAACCCTAATTATTTTGACCCCAAACCCAGGAACACGCGAAGCAAAATCCCAAATCATGGTATTCCGTGGGTGTGGTAAGCAGGCAATAATCTTAACCTCATGGACCCCAAAAAACCCAGGAAGAAGGTTTTATGCTTGTCCTAACCAGGTATGATTTATACAATTTTGAATTCTCTTAAACCGTTTTTACCCAAATTGAAAATTGGGTATTTATGTTGAATAGGGTTCAAAGTGTAAATTCATAGGATGGTTTGATCCTGCTATGTGTCAACGGGCTACTGATATCATACCAGGCTTGTTGAAATCGAAGAACAAGCTTGAAGCAGAAATCAAAGAAAAAGATGGTCAAATCAAGAAATTGAAGTTTATGTTGGTGTTTGCTTCAATTGTCATTGTGTATCTTGTTTCTTTATTAGTAGTTTGAACCAAAGTAATGTACTTTTTTGCACATTTTGTGTTGTATCAATGCTGATGATGAATGAATGGTAATGGAAGTTATTTTCTTGACATTTTGTGTTGTATTTTTTTGCACATACATACTGCTAGTTATATATGCCTAGTAAATTAGATACCAAAATGTGCTAAACATGGACTTGTATCAGAATGTCATACACCATTTTTTGCAAAATTAGATAACAAAATTAGATACCAAAAATAAATACCAAAATTACATGCCAAAATATCAGATTTGTGACATACATGCATACTGATATTTAAATATAAATAGAAGAAAATTATATACCAAAATTTGCCAAACATGGCATAATAGCACATTGTCATAGATAACATAGGTTCCAGTTTAACACATTACATAACCAAATGTAGCAAAAGAGAACACATAAAGCCCAAATTGTAGCAACATACAATAAAAAGTGTTAATATTACATGACCAGAAGGAATGAAACCAAATTAAACTTGTTATGTCTTGGTGCTTTTGAGATAGCATCTTTTTGTTCCACCTGGACTTGAAATCAGCCTGCTTTTACTTGCCCTTACACTGACACCTTCTTGAGTTGCCCTGCCCACACTTGCACTTGCTTGACTTGTGCCAGCAGCACCACCTGCACTTGCTTGTCTTGTACCTCCATCACCACCTGCACCTGTTTGACTTGGACAACCAGCAGCAGCTGCACTTGCTTGACTTGGACAACCAGCACCACCTGCAGCTTGTGTTGGTTGGCTTGACTGACTTGGGGTTGGATTTGGAGCATTTGAATTGCCTTGACTGGAACCAACCTTTTTGCAAGACCTCTTGTTGTGCCCCATCTTGCCACAGTTTTTGCATACAACTGACCTAAGTTTCCTAGACAATTTACCATTGTTTGACATTTGAATCTCCTCTGCAGTCTTTCTTCTTTTCTTCCTAGGTCTACCAACTGGTGTGTGGTATTTTGGTGGAATGATGAGTGTCAAGTGGTCAGGAGCTTTGGCCCACATGCTCATTCCATTAGTTGGGTTAATGGTAAATTGGTACATAAGTTTCCATGTGTCTAGCCTGTAATAAGGATCCACCCATGCTTCAAGCACATCACTTGCCACACCATTGTTTACCATATTGTAGTGAACTCCTACTGCATGTTTGCAAGGCATACTAGTAATTTCCCACTTCCTACATGAGCATGTCATATTGGTCATATTAACCACACATTGATCTCCCCAGGGGCCACTGACTTGATACTTATCAGTACCATTGAATATGGCTTTGTAGGATTCTGCCTCTGTTTTAATCAGTTCAAAAATCCTAGTTGCAGTTGGTGTTAATGGCCCCTTGCTCTTTGCTATAACCTTCCTCACATTGTCTATCCTAATCATTAAGTACTCCCTAATGAATTCTAGGCAATGGATTATAGGCATAGCCCTACCCTTAACCAATCTGCTATTCAATACTTCACACATATTGTTTAGTAATACATCAGATTTTGCCCTGCCTGTTTCACATAATGAAAATTCTTACAAAACTACTAAATAATCAGGTGAAGGTATGTAATTAAAGTACTTATAAATATACCTGTAAAATGTGACCTTGCCCAATGTTGAGGTGGGATTTTTAGCAACCACTTGTATGCAGCTTCACTGTAGTTTTTAAGATCCAGCATACACTTGTTAAACTCTGGGACTGTTGTTGCTGTAGCACACTTCCAGAGATGGTTTTTGAAAGCAGTTCCCCTCCATTGCAACTTCATATTTTCATGTATATGCTTCAAACAGTACCTGTGTTCAGCACATGGAAATACCTTTGCAATTGCTTGAATTATGCCCTATAAATGATAAATTTATTAGAATACAATATGCAAGTGTAAATTACAATATCCACGATAACTAAAATATAATACCTTCTGCCTGTCACTCATAAAAGTGTAATTAGACCTAACATCAAGATCTAAATCATCAGCTAAGCACTCCAAGAACCATGTCCATGAGTGGGTGGTTTCTGCTTCCACTACTGCATATGCAACAGGGTAAATTCCATTGTTTGAGTCAATACTAACAGCAGTAAGTACTTGTCCAGGGAATGGACCAGACATAAATGCACCATCAAGACCCAATAACTCTCTACCAGCAGTTTTGAACCCCCTCTTCAAGGCTCCTAAGCAAACATAAATCCTTTTAAAGATTCTCTCATTAGAATCTGGATTCATTGGTGGTTCAACCTCCAACTTTATTGTTGACCCAGGATTTGAAGTATGCAACTCCAGTACATAATCTCTCAACATGTTGTACTGCCTAGTATAATCTCCTCTTAGTTGACCTTGTGCAGCCCTTTTAGCTCTTTGTGCTTTCTGCTTAGATAATCCAAGCTCAAACCTTCTTTGAAGTTCACCTTGTAGAGCTGAGGATGGTATTTCAGGATTTCCTGTATCAGAAATACTTATATTAAAACAGTTATATTAAAACAGTTATATTAAAACAGTTAGATTAAAACATTAACAGAAAAATCTTATACCTTCTATCTGTTGCAGAATACTTTTGCCAAGAAACTTTGAGGTGAAATGCTTGATAGATCTAGATTGAAGGCATGTGTGTTCTTCTTTAAATGTTTTTACCATCCATGTTGCCATACCATAAAGCTTGGACACATGTAATGTCCATGGACAGGAAAGTGAATTGCTTTTTGACTTCTTTCCCCTACCACCCTGATTTTTAACTTGAGAATCTTCAACTGCCACCCCACATGTATTTATTGAACCATCTTCCAAAATTGTCCCCTTAGCCTTTGTTTTTTCTTTCTTTTTTGACCTAGTGGACTGACTAGGCCCAACTACATTATCTGTCTTTATTTTTTTCTTCTTTGGCCCATCTTTTGGCCCAACTGCTTCATTATTAATTGGCCTGGCTCCTGCATCAATATTAGATGGCCCAACTTTTACAATAGGATCAAAAACTGGCATCTTGCCTTCACATACTACTCTGACCCTCTCTTTATCATTCTTCACAATTTTTAATTCCCTTCTTGTCTCTATTGCATGTGCCTTTACCATATCCTTAACCTCCTTGGCAGTCCCAAAAGTTTGAGACAAATGAAACCCAGTTTTTGAGATTACAGAATCCCCACTTCTCTTCTCCTTAGACATTATTTTCAACAATCTATTCCTACTCTTATTCACATCATCTTCTGGGTCAGAACCACTTTCAAACTCATCATTGTGTAATACATCAACCTCTGGATCCTCATCACTATCTTGAAAATGCTCCTGTGTACCAACATTCCCACCCAAAAACTCCACATCTGCATCAACATGCAGTTGAAACTATCTCATATCAACTTCCACATCCTCTATCTCATTCTCCTCATCTACAATGTAGTCACTATCTTCACTGTCATCACCCTCTTCATCCTCATCATCCTCTTTCTCATTTTCATGACCCTTACCATCATCACTCTCATTTTCACCACTGCTACTGTTAGTTATATCCTCTTGTACAACTGCCTTATCCTTTTCATTCACACATGCATTGACATTCACATTAGCTTTCACAATTGTTAAGTTTTGTTGACTACTAGGGGTTAAAACAGGTTCCTCATGCCAATCAAGCAATAACTTTCTATAAGTGCCACTATTATTCTTTGGTCTAGTCTTAGGTTTTTTAGATGATGTAGCTGTATCATCATCTGGTATCTCTTCTATCATAACATTTGTTTTTCTTGGCAAGAAATAACCAACTAAATTTGTCATGCCATGTTCAATGTAAACACTTATAAGGTTGGCCTTCTCTACATAATTAGACAACTCATGGACATCTTGGTCACTGACTAGGGGGTGTAAGCCATCATCTAATGAATCCCCAGGTTTCAGAAAGTGATAGAACATTACCTGAACTTCAACATATCCTAGATCCATCATAATTGAGTCCAACTCAAGAACTGAAAACTTATCGATATTGATACAGTCAGCATGGTCAATCTTGCCTCTTTCATAAGTCATCCCTGGCCATTCAGTGAAAAAACCTCCATGGTGCACCTTGAAGGAGAACAATCCAGCATAAGAATCTACAATGTATAAGAAATATGTTAATATAAACCCTAAAAATTCATAAAATAAAAACCCTAAAATTTATTTACTTGTTAAAAAACCATAAAAATTCATAAAATATAAACCCTAAAAGTAATAATACTCACGATACATAGTATCCAGATCCCATAAGTGATCTTCACCATGTACACGAATAGTATATAACGGGCATGTCATTTTCTTATTGCAGATTTATTGATTGATCATCGGTTTTAGGGATTGAGAGGGATTATTTTCGTATATTTTGAGGATTAAGAATGATTTTGGGGAAAAAGGGATTTCGATATATATATAAATAAATAAAGGAAAGAGAAACGAAAGGCAGTGGGGTGGCTAATTACTGGAGTACCCCTCACGTGGGTGTCACGTGGGGGGTTTAACGGACTCCACTTGACGGTCAAATAGTCAAAGGACCGAACATGATCCTTATCCACCTATAAAGGACTGTCCTTGAGGTTTTGAATTTTAAAGGACGAAAGGTGACTATTTCGATAAACCACAGGGACGATTTATGTCATTAACTCTTGTTATTATTATTATTAATTAGTTAATAAATTAATTAACTATAGTAATTTGAAGCAGTGGATAACAATACATGAAGTGGGATTAATTGAAATTGATGACATTGGGTGAATGAATCTCCCATTTGTAGCCGCGCATGCAATCTTAACTGTTGAATTATTATTATAGCTCTTCAAGATCTAAAGTTACTATAATTATTGATTAAATTGATTTGGGTGACATTTGGTGAGAGTGGTCCCAGATCGCTAGATCTAGATGTGTTGATGTGTGTATGTCTTCAATCCACCATAAAACTTTTTCTATTTTGTTGTGGTTTTGTTGATTTGAGAAAGTTTTTGGGAAGAATTATTTTATAGATTCTGATGATGTTGGTTTTAAGAAGAAAAGGATTTTAAGAGGATAGGTTTTTGATCAGTTTGTGTTAAATGGGTGGGTAAAAAAGTGTTATAAAGATATGTTAGATGGGAATGGACAAAAATACCCTCACGTGGTATGCACGTGAGGGGGTTAACAGAGACTCACAAACTTCCGTTAGGGTGAGGGATATGTAATGATACGAAAATTCACCATAGGGGTATGTAATGATACAAAAAAACGAGAGGGGTGAAACTTAATAATATGACATACCCCAGGGGTATGTAATGAAATTTTCTCTTATTTTTTTAAAAGATAACAACGGATAAATGGTTAACATCCCCCCACATGGATGCCACACGTCGGTTCGATTCCTGACAACGCCCTAAGGGGTTTGCTTCCCATATGTTAGATGGGTGTTACGTTGTTAAAACCCCCCTCACCACATTTACATGTGACAAGATTCGAACCTGGACTCCTTACGAAAAAATCACATTATTAAAAACCCCTCACTATTGGGCTAAGACCCAATGACATATATTCTGACCATATTCTGACCATCTAAAATTTCAAATCACGTTTAACACTTTGACAAGTCATTTCCATTTGCCGGTATGACTGGTATCTACATGAAAAGGGTTAAAATTGAAAAGATTAAGAAATACTGGTTTCGTCAAAATAGAACAATTAACCAAATATTAAAAACCATTAAAGAATAAAATGTTTGAATAAGCAATAGATGAAAACCAAACAGAATATAAAATGCAACATTTTCCACAATTAGTGCAAAATGTCAACGATAAATACAATAAAGACTCAATATAGACCAAGAACAGAGATGACAGTACTGTAATGGGTTGGCGAATTTTGGTGTTTGTTTTCATTTTTCTAAAATTTTCTGGTATGGCAGTCGCCGAAGATCGTTTTCTGTTTGCAAAATGTGGAACATTTGGAAACTATACACGAAGCAGTAAATATCGATATAACCTTGATCAAGCACTTTCCTCCCTAACCCAATCAAATAATGGATATGGGTTCTTTACATCATCTGTTGGCCTAGATGATGGTCCGGATGTGGCTAACGCCATAGCTCTATGTAGGGGTGATCTTGATCCTTACAATTGTATCCGATGTGTAGGAAATGCAGCAGGCGGGCTAAGACAAGCTTGTATCAATCAAAGGGCTGCAACGATCACTTATGACACTTGTCTTGTTAGTTACTCGAATGACACTCTTTTTGAGACCATGAACAATAGATGTGCATACAAACCGGTTAATGTCTCAAACTGGGCTCAGTTCAATCAAACAGTTACAAATTTGTTTGAAAGGTTACGAGTGGAAGCTGCAAAGGGTGATGAATATCGCAGATATGCCTCAGGAAATACAACTGGATTGGGCTCGGTTGATAATATATATGGAAGTTTGCAATGCATGCCCGATTTATCTGAAACTGAATGTGATAGTTGCTTAGTAAAAGCTGTTAATGATCTTGTGATGAAATGTTCTCCAGGCAAAGAAGGAGGAACATTTTACAATAAACGATGTATGGTTAGATACGACACGTCACTTTTCTACAATTTGACATGGTATCCACAGCGGCTGTTGGCGCCGTTACCTTCACCACCAGCGAGTCCACTTTCAACACCACAAAGATCAGGTAGGTTGTATTCACTATATATTTCCACCAATGGAAGTTTGTTAGTTTGAGTACAAGTCAATGAGTTTTTTGCAGGTAAGAGTAAAAAGTCCCCTTTGGTGTTTGTTGCCCCAATACTAGCAGCTTCAGGATTAGCTATTTTAATTTTCCTGATTTGGTTAAAGATTAGGCTAACCCGAAAAAGAAAAGGTAATTTCATTCAATAGGGAGACACTAATCGAGTATTATATATATATCATCCAATTTGTATATAATTCATCTTATATTCTTGAAATACAGACAACTTTTTAGATGAAACAAACCAGGACACAGAAGATATGTGTTGCTTCAAGTTAAGTGCAATACAAGATGCTACTGATAATTTCTCAGAATCAAAAAAGCTCGGCGAAGGAGGCTTTGGACCTGTTTACTCCGTAAGCAAATTAAGTTAATATATCTAATTAATTATGGCTGTTCCTGGCAGTAAAAAAATAATTAAATAACTTACAGGGAGAGCTGCCAGACGGAAAAAAGATTGCAGTAAAACGGCTCTCGCTTAATTCTGGCCAAGGTCTTGAAGAATTCAAAACAGAAGTAAAGCTAATAATAAAACTGCAACACAAGAATCTGGTGAAGATATTAGGCTATTGTACAAAAGGAAATGAAAGGCTTCTTGTTTATGAGTACATGCTTAACACAAGTCTTGATGCCTTTCTTTTCAGTATGTCTATGTACACCCTCTTTCGGTATCTCTCATGTAGTTTCTAAGAGTGGTATATAATTTTGATTATCCTGCTATGTTAACAGATCGAACAAAGTCTAAGCAGCTAAGCTGGGACAGGCGAACAAAAATAATATGTGGAGTTGCAAAGGGGCTTCGATATCTTCATGAGGACTCTCGACTTAAGATAATCCACAGAGATTTGAAACCTAGCAACGTGCTACTGGATGCAGAGATGAACCCAAAAATTTCTGATTTTGGCACGGCTAGAATTTTTGGAGCTAATCAAATCGAGGCTAACACGAATAAGGTGGTTGGAACCTAGTAAGTCATCATAATATGTTTATGTTAATTAAACCTAATTAGTGGTGTCATTGTAGTGATCTACTTTGTGATGTAGATCGAATAATGAAATTAGGGGGTAAATCAGCGGGAACCCCTTAGTCCCGTGTACCAAAATTGGTACCTACACTACCACCCTGCAAGGCTATGTGTACCGGGTTAGTTCTGCTAGGTGGCGAAGAAATCCACTACATGGGATCGGGTTTGAACCTGGGCCATTAGAGATTGACACCTCCACACATGGGGACCCATTGTATCACAGACTGGTAGCCAACTCCTCAAAGAAGAGTTGGTTAATAGATCCACCCCCACAAATGTGGGAAGTAGGATTTGAACCCAGGTGGATCCTCCCAAGGTTAAAGACCTTACCAATGGACCACCAACCCCGTTGGCTCGAATAGTGAAATTGCAAGTAA
The DNA here is from genome assembly GCA_034093135.1 of Erigeron breviscapus. Taxonomy (NCBI): domain Eukaryota; kingdom Viridiplantae; phylum Streptophyta; class Magnoliopsida; order Asterales; family Asteraceae; genus Erigeron; species Erigeron breviscapus. The sequence goes on along the minus strand of CM067175.1, from coordinate 62,299,747 downwards.
ATCACTCGTTCAACGTTACTAATGTGATGGCCTTTTACAGTGGATACATGGCACCTGAATATGCAATGGATGGTTTATTCTCAACCAAATCTGATGTTTATAGTTTCGGTGTGTTGCTGCTTGAAATAATCAGCGGACAACGAAATGACAGATACTTCTTTGAAAAACACGACCAGAACCTCCTCTCATATGTATGCTAATTCTCTTTGTCGATCTGTTTATCCTACATAGTGTTACAAAGTGTAGATCACGGACAACTGGTCCATCTTTAACAATCATTATAAATGTTTGGCTAACAGTAAAGAGTTCCATCCATTAATGATGTTTAAGTACTGGGTCTGATAATCTAATCTTAGATTTTAAATATTGCAGTCATGGCATATGTGGAGAAAAGGCGAAGGAGAGAAGTTGATAGATGAAAACATTATCGACGACTGTGTTGCTAATGAGGCTTTAAGATTGATAAATACTGCTCTATTATGCACTCAAGAACACCCTAAAGATCGCCCTACTATGTCATCCGTTGTTTTTATGCTAGAAGGTGGACGGAATAGCATTGCTGAACCAACAGAGCCTGAGCCTACATCGTCATTTTCAAACACTTTTATCTCTATTACATCGTCCCCAACTACCGTTGGAAAACAGTCCTGCAGCTCAACTAATTCAAATAATTAAAAGGTTTGTTATTTTTTTTAAAACAGCCAGCTTACTCATAAATTATATGATTCAAACTAATATGAAGCATGTCTAAGATATGTAAACTTATGTTTGTGTATGAGAATGTTTCAGGTAAAAAGTCTAGAGACTGTAGATGCATATATGTGGAAGATACAATGTTTAAGCTGAATATAGAAGTATAGAAGACTTCAAAGACTAAAGTGAAACAATTTCAAGTATTAATCTGAACATATTGTCCAGATTTTGGTATTGTTACTTGTAATCTTTCGGCACAATCTTTTGGCTATAAGCCTTTTGTTTAAATTCTTTTAAATATATATTAGAAATTCTTTCTGTGAAAGTGTGAATCATATATTTGTACACTTATATATATCATGAAAACATAAATAACATATCAACAGATTAAGTTTGCCAGCCATATTTGGAAGGCCCATTTGCAATTAGATATAGATATAGATGTTTTTATTTGTTAGGATTTGTTATTATGCATACTTTAGAAAACATATTAAATATTTAAACAAACTTCTTGTCAAACACATATCAAACATGATACTCGTATTAACAAGAAAGAGTAAACATATAATTATTATTATTATATATAGCATAGAAATAGAAATATCATAATCATAAGCATTATCTAACATTACCCTATGGATGATAAGTAGCGATGAGCAATTTCTCTCAAATCCATATACATCCCGGTCTGGTCACGATATCAAAAAGTGGTACCGGATTTAAGTGGCGCCGGTATCAAGGTTTGGCCCTCCAAATATGTAACTTGCACAAACTTTCCATAAATTATTATGTCTTGTTTCGGGACAAGTAGTGCTCGGATTATTATTAATACTCATTTGTTGTTGGTTTCTTATCCTAGCCAAACAAGGCCAACTTCCAAAAAGACTTTCACACAAGTCTACTACTTCCGGATCGTATTCATATGGGGGGATTTGAACCACTCGTCTCCCGTATCCATAATCATACCCAACTCCAATTCCATTTCCATATTCTGGCCACGGATAATCATATCCGTAGCCAGGATAACCATATTCTTCCTTTCCGTTTTCACTATTATCTCTTACCTCTAATGGCTCGGGCAAAGGAACCAATGCATGCTCAGGCTCGGGCTCAGGCTTAGGTTTAGGCTCGGGATCAGGTTGAACCACAGGCACTAGAGTATGAACAGGCTCAGGCATTAGGACCGGAACATGCACCGGCTCAGGTCTAGACTTGGGCTTTTGCTCCTTTTCAGGTTCAACCTTAGCTTGCTCAACCATAGGCTGAGGCTTGGGCCCGGGCTCTGGCTTGGGCCCGTTACCTTGTTCGATGGGTTTGGGTTTAGAACGCGGATAGCAAGTTTTATCCGAGGGTGCAAGGGGCTTTCCATATACGGAAACAATATCATAACCACCATCATAAGGAGTTGGATCATAGTCCTCAAACTCAGGCTCATTAAACCCAGAATCCATTTCAGAATTCGAGATTGAATAATTTGTGTGATACGAAATGTAGCCCATATTACACTCAACGGGTTGGTACATAACTAACTTAGGCTCCATTATCGTATGTGCAAAGTAATTAATCTCAGAATACGAACTATGACCATAATCATTGCCATAATCATAATCATAATCATAACCATAATCATTGCCATAATCATAATCATAACTATAATCATAATCATAAGCATTAGAACCATGATCAAGACCTATGTAATTAGGCTCATGATATTCAGAAACATTGTATGCATCATAATTATTTTCAAGACCATATGTATCATAGCCAGAAAAACTTACTGAATCTTGGTAAGCTACAAGATGTTGGTTGTTTTGGTCTTGAGGCCATATGTACCCATCATCAAAATAAGCCATTTTTGATCAATCTATCTATATCTATATATAGATATATTTAAGGGTTTTGATTGTGTGATGAGAAGAAGGGTGTAGCAGGCTATATATATCAATCTTGATCATAACAGAAAAATATATTTTCTTCAAAGCTAAAATTACTTAACGTGGTAGGGACTTTTACTTCCTTGGATGATAGAAATATAGAATTATGCGATGTTGGAAATTAGTTTTTTGGTACTGGGAAAGGTTAAAAAGAGACAAAGATAGTGATCGGTCATGTGATATGGTTTGGAATGATGATAATGATAAAGTTTCAATGAGTATGTGGTGAGAAAATGCTTGTCGACCATACTAACCGATTACATTTCTTTTATGGGAAATGATAAACATAGCCAGGGACTAAGTTTAATTTGTCGTGACATGTTTAAAAGTGTTGTACATTTCATATAACCATCTCCTGAAAATATGCATAAATGTTGGAGTACAACAATATCATGCATGGCTAAACAAATTAACTATAGCCACAGGGGCTACGTTTAACATTTCACTTCTTTTATTTACGTTTTTGTTTTATATATTACGTGAGCATTACTATTTCACCGTCATTACTTCATTACTCTCTATTTTCTTTTAGTCCTAAACTTTCAAATTTAATAACTCTTAATACCCACTAGACCATGTTAGTCTTTGGTGTCGATCGACTCCAAAGAATGACACGATGGACTCCAAAGAGTGACATGATCTATGGGGTTTTTCCTGAACACCTGTTTGTTGTTATTAATAAAATACTCAAAAAAATATTAAATAATTACATAAATAAATATATTAAATAATGTAATATTAAATGATAAGGTAAAAAGTTAATAGTAATATTGTTAATAAATTAAATTCAAAGTTTAAAACTCTAATTCGTATCCTTTATACGTTATTGAATCATTGTTAAATCACTTAAAATTTTATACTCTCATGTAGCTTATATCGTAATCCATACTTATTTTGTTTGATTAAAATTTTCATTTATGTTAATAATAACTCATTTAACTAGCTTCGACCGGGTAAATATATACAATTATACCAGAAGTAACCAATTTTACCCGTCAACTCATTTGACCCCTCAACCCGCTTTACTCAAAACCAACCCATTTGACCCAAAAGAAAGCCATTTATTTGTCAAATCATTAACTTGCCAACCCACATGACCCAAAACAACCCATTTTAATTAATTAGGTCAATCCAGGTCAACCTGGATCGGGTACATGATTAGATTTCTAACATGAAACTTTTAGAGGTCGGGTCAAGGTAAAATATTATCAACCTGCCAACCCTATGTGGGTCAACCCGATTAACATCCCTAACAATAACGATTGCTTACATATCCACAAAACTCTTATTTTATGATCTGATGTACGGAGTAATTGTTTGAAAATATTGGAGCATAAAAAGCATAAAATCATAACTGTGAAAAAGATAATTCTTTAAGAAAAAGTAAACTTAATTTAATACGAAAAAGTTATAAATTTTGTAAGAAAACCTTTTCATAATACTAGAGTGAAGACCCGTGCGATGCACGGCTTGAATTGTTTCTCTGTCAATGTTATATGTACAAACGTGAACAACACTATTAAATTTCAACTTCCAAACACAAATATAAAACATAAATGGACAACACTATTAAATGAAAACTTGAAGAAACTTTTGACCCAATCAACCCAAAAATCCTAATTTCAGTCAACCGAAATCAAAAATAGAAAAAAATCATGAACACTAATAAACATGTTTAGAATCACACATCTTAGGTTTAAAACAGTTATTTAACATCCAACACAATATATTTTCCAAATATGGGCTGCCATCAACGTTCTTGATGCAATCATCATCCACGTGTTTTGTGTAAATCAATGCTTTAATAACATGAGGCAAAACAGGCACAGTATTCTGTGTACAACCAAAGAAATACGTTACAATAAACCAATAAAAATGCCAGTCATGAAATCCGTTAGAAAATCGTAACTATTATGACTTAGCAGTTCTATTGAACAATTTTTTCGCAGCCTCCGCAAGCAAGACACAGAGAAGTCCACTCTCGGCTTGCAACCTTACACTTGAAATGCCCAACCTCTCGCTCAATACCCTTGCGACACTTGCATGCCATGCATGTGAAGAGAACCCAACTATCTTTTTTCCCTGGACAACTTTTTTGTTCAACACCATCTATGTTTATTAGTATATAGTCTCATTCTACTTGTGGGTATCTTCTTCAATGTCTCGAGTCTCTTTAGATGCAACATGACCATGTACTTCATCTGTCAAGAATGCAAAGCAGCCCTAGGTGGTTGTAAAGTTTGTGGTCATGGACAAACTTCCTTGGAATTGTTTGGGGGGGGAAAAGTGTTAGTTTCCTGCAATGTACGTGTTTGTATCGTATGGACTGGGCTATGTCGTATCATATGGATTGGGCAATGTTGATGGAAGCTATGTTAATGAAAGAAAGGGGAAAAGTAGTAAACAGTTTCGTAGTACCAGCATGTGGGTTCCGTGTGTGTGGCATTGAAAAGGACTCAGATAGTATGAACGATCATTGTTATTGTGGTTGCATTTATGGTTGGGGGCAGAGTTGAGTGCCATGCCATCGCGGTTAAAAAGTTAAACACCGAAGTTGAATGCATGATTAGTAGTGCTTTTCAAGTCTGTGAGCAAAATGTTGTCCACTTTTTCCCAATAAAGCCGGTAGCGGTTCCTTTTTCATTATCGGGTGGGAACACATAGATGACAGTGACTTCAGCATACTGTTTCGCATGGACCCAGGCAGTTTAGTTATCGTTTGTGTAGTCCCTTTGGCTCAACAGCCAAAGAAACCACCACAATGGCAAGTCCTTCAGCATTGGAGTAATTATACATATTAATACTACATTTAGACCGGCATGAATTAGAAGGTATTTCAAATGTACAAAGTTTCGAACCTACTTGTAGGATGTTTCATGAGTAGTTCGTATCAAGCATACGTGACCATAGTTATTATGATGTTGTTCCTTTTAACACGACTCCAACTAAAACTCTACTCTAGTGACCATAATTAAGAACAAAAACGCAAAAAAAGCTACTCTAACTCTGTCTTTTGCAATCTACAATAATAATAGAGTTATAACTAAATTCAGAATTAGAAACTACTATTGTGATATAAATTTCAAAGGGGGATGCATTTTTATAAATATGGATCCTTAAAATGGATGCATTTCTATAAAAATGACATGCTGACATCTTTAGCTTCATAGGGGGTGCATTTTTATAAAAATGGATCATAAAAGCCAACTAAACAACATGAGTACACACAATACCTACTTTATTTATATGCATCTATTGTCTATTATGCCCAATTCTAAATTCCAAGATACATGTTTTTTTAAAAGCAACAATAAACCGGCGATATTTATATGCATGTGTATATATGAATGTAATATATCATGCATCATCATATGACGTTTATTGAAATCCATACTTCATTTTTCATACAATATATCATTTTTCACCAACTCTATGCATATATTTCAAACTCATGCCTTTTTTAAGAATGAATTAAAACGTGCAAACTTACAATCTATAACCTAAGTTTTCTTTTTCCTACGGTATATGTTTGTCCTATAATATGCAAATGGAATGAAAGAGGCAAACATACCGACGAAATACTTTTTTGATGTAGGAACCAGATTGTCAAACTCAGATAATTCAAAGGGGTACCGGACAAAGCCTTCAGCAGATTCAGTCGCTCTCCTAATGACAGTTGATCCTTGCAACTTAATGAGGTATTCACTGTCTTTCATGATTCGATACTGATCCCTATTACGCTGGACAGTGAAGTCATGCAAAATGTACAAACTACCTTCTTGCAACTTGTCAATACAAGGATATATTGTGCGTTGGAGCGTTGCAATACAATGCATCCCATTTCCCTGCAACAGGAAAAACTTTTTATACACTATTTGATGTACAAAAGACTTATAAAAAGACGAACAAACCTTCAATTACCTTCTTATTAGACACTATAAAATTTGTGCTCATATAGTTTCCACTCACATTGTTAACGTCCCATGTATGGCACAACATTACCATCACATGCCCTCTTGACCCTCAACCAACTGGCCTAGAAACATGGGTTCGCTTCCTTCAAGCTTGTGACCGCAATCTCATTATTCTTTCACATTATATGCAAAGTGTGTGTTTAATTCACGGTGTTATGGATATTAAACCAAGGGGATGGAAGTCGATAATAACTAAAAGGAGGATGGTGCCATAAACCATGCGAAACTGAAAGACCTTTCAATGCAAAACCGTTATGTATTGGATCATTAATCTCACAATTACTCTTATTGACAAAGCAAGTAATGAGAAAAAGGAGGACGGTGCCACAATCATTTTGAACGTGCTATTAATATCAAATAGCCTACCCAAAAACAAATAAACTATGCATGATTTCTACCCTCATTATGATACTTAAATTTTGTTTATAGTTTTGAAGACCCAATCCCAATTTTTATCACATTTTTTCCATAGTAAGTGCCAAAAATAAAAAGCAATCACCAATCTTTAAAAAGAAAAGAAAAAACATAAATTAAAATAATTGTAAATGTTAGCATTTACCAATAAAAAATGAAGAAAGTATATAAAAATTATTGACTCACAAACTGTATGTAGCCGGCAATGACATAAAGGTACCACCCCTCAAGATGATCTCAACCTTAATTAACCACATAAGTAAGTTAGTGATTTACAGAAAATGGGTAAAAAAGTTGAAACATAAAATGGGTCAAGTGTATACCTCCACTAATTTCAGGAGGAGCAGCTGATAATAATATGAGACTCACAATTTGAAAGTCAACAACTTTGGATGAGGCTTGCCACTCATTGCTATTAGATGATGCTTTCCATTTTCCCCATCAATATAAAATCCCCATCTTTATTCTGCTTCAAATATGAACAACCGCCTTTGTTAGCCGATGAAAATCACAATGAAAATGGTAAGGAATTACAATTAATTGGATGAAACAATCGCCGGCTATACCACTTAATTAATTGGAATAAATAGGAATTTTATAATTTGTATCCAAATTAATTCATGGTCGACTAACAGCAATCGATTGGTCTAGCAATTAAATAACGATTGAAAAGGATCGAAATATGCGAACGAATACAATCAACAAAGATAATAGTGGCTTTAATCATTCCAACATCAACTTTCTAATTTCACAAACAAACACTAATTATTATAATGGACAGATACATACAATATATATATATAAAAATAAATGAAAAGGGGGTTAAAAATCACTAACCTGATTGTTTGAATGCAACAGGGCATAGGAACTGATAAAGATGGAGTGGGTTTGCATCATCCGTCTACAAAATCACGTGGAGTATGATACGGGAAAACTGAAAAGGTTTTTACATAGAAAAGTAGATGTGTTAAAGGGTGGGAAATGAATGGTCAAGCACAACCAGCATGAAGATAATAAATAGTATCACTATTTGAAATTATTAGACTCATATCTAGTGTAATTTACCTGAAGTTGGGGACTGAATAGATCTTCCATTGCAAGAAAATCTTCATTAACCACCAAAGGGTGCAGCTCCTCCACAGAAGTAATCACGGATGGTTCGTTTAGTGACATATTAAGACAATAGCTACTGGTTCAGCTCAACGTCTATCTGGTTGTCAACATCCTCGACATTGGCTGGATTAATCCGAGTCACTGGTGGAAAACATCCAGATATTCAACATCATTGACCCATTCCTTTACTACAAAGAAAGCATATGTGACAACATCTGGATCATACCCTCTTTTTGACATATCATCATAAACTTGATACATAGAATAAAGGTGGCCAAATTCAAATTCTGCGCCTACCAACAGATTGTAAGTGACTGTCAATATACTCGCAAAAAATTCCTAAAATTACATAAATGTCGAGAGCAAAGATACACCATAAACATTGCTACTTGTATTAGAGTACAATAGTTATTAGAGGAGTTTTTTTAAGTAACCAACTAACCATCAAAATCTTAAAACTTGTCATCTTTTACACTATCTTGTAACGTGCTATCCTTTTTAAAAAAGAAGTTAATTTCTATAAAACTTCTTTGCTTATTTAATTGCCTATGTGGGCATCTGCTGCTTCTGTTTTAGTGGTGCTCTTCCCTAGCTACTGGTCTCATGTGATATATACCCACAATCTACAAGGATTTATATGGATATAGTCTTTTAATATTGTCATCTCTTGTGAAGAGAAAAAAAAATCAATCAATATTAGATTATAGGTAAATAATTTTTGTCATGCTAATTATCAAAAAGTACCATTATATCACTATTAATTATTTATAACACCGTATAAACAGTATTTGGCATCAACATGGAAAAATGAAAAAACTCAGTCTAGTATTGTGTTTTCAAGCTCTTCAATATTAAACCTCTCTCTTCATAGTGGTATGCAAAGCCTCACAAAAGTCCCACACCCTTAATTCATCAACTGCAAAGCAAACACTGAAGCACATCGATATGGAATCCAGGATATGGGATGGTACATACACATACATCTTTCAAACCGATCTAGGTATATAGATTGATACACAAATTTGGAGAAAACAACATGTACAATTTTTCCTAGAGTAGGACGCACAACAATCATTTTCCAGAAGTGAATGATAAGGATTGAACCTATACATGTAACCAGCCATACCAAATGTCTATACTCGACATCAACTCGATCTCATAAATCCTGTGAAATTTCTCCAAATCGATTCTAGAATTCTCAAAACTATAAAGAACCACAAACACTTCACAGTCAAACACAACACCTACAGTCTAATTACAAAAACCCACCCAAAAGATCTCATTTTTAAGTGGTACCAACAAATAATTTACAAT
>CM067175.1:62267805-62285305 GCA_034093135.1 Erigeron breviscapus | reverse complement strand
CATCCCTATGTAAGTGGCATAAGTCACTTAGCCTACGTCTTGGCAAAGAAGTAAAGAAAGAAAGATGAAGAAAGAAAGTATAGGCACACTTTAGGACATGTTGAACCTAATGTGTATCTTATGATGTTATGTATGTGTGTAATATTAACTTAAAATGCGGATTTTGTTAATATATGAAATTGGCAAACGTTTTCAAGTTATGTTATCTTACTTAGCTAATTTTATTAGCTAACACTTGTTCTTTGAAAATGTTGTGCCTTCAGGATAATCAAGTTTGAGATAGGCAAGGATTAGCTTGGTGAGGCTTGGGTAGACGAATAAAGAAGCTTAGCAAAGACATTAAACGCTTAGACTTCCTTTAGCCTTATGTTTGGCTATTTCATTTATGATTAAAGACTTGTAATAATGTGGCATTTATGTTGGTGTCAAAGCTTGGATTTACTTTTATTGTTTTGATGATGCTAGTAGTAACACCAAATTTTAAAGGTACCATCCGTTACGGATGGGGCAGATTTTGAAAGTGATCCTTTCCACTTATTTTAAACGCCGTTTGGCAAAGTTTTGAAAAAATCCAAGTTTTTAAACGACGGGTGTTACAGTTTGGATCTTTTAGATTTGAATCTTGCCATTTGATGTGATTTATCTGTATCTATTTCAATCAGATCTAATCTTTGTAGATCTGGTCTTCTCTCCTATCATATGATATCAACTTCTTTGTGGGTTGATTTCAGATATTATTGGAGTATATTGTTGCCTTATTAAAAGATTCTTTTGAATCTTGTGTCCCTTTATCTGGTTCTTGGAATTACTGTTGGCGACCCCTCTGTAAGATTCTTGTTCCTACTCTTCTCTGTAGCAAACCCTTTCTTGGTCTTGGAGCGCCCTGAGATCAGGAGGTTTGGCCTATAGGTTGAGATCTCTCTTATTTTTCATTTATATATTATGTCTCTTATTTATCTGGCTTATTTGATTAAGTGGTGTCTTGCTATGACTATCTCTGTTTATTGTGAAATTGTTGCTGAAGCATCTAGGGTTGTTATTAAGTTTGTTATAAGATTTGATTAAATCTTTTCTCTCTATTATTTCTTGTTTCTCTGAGGTATTCTTTGTTGAAGTGTTATGATTATTATGGTTTTTGACTATTTGCTTTGAACTTTGTTTATTATCTGTGTCTGCTTGTTTTATTTTCTTGCAATATTTGCTCTTGTTCTAACCTTTCTTCGTAGAAGAGAGGGTATTAGAGTATACTTGTCAAGGCACTATAAGTGTCCTTGAATCTGGCCTCTGCTCTTATGCCCTTTAGGTTTGTGTTTGGTTCTTGTTGTTGTGTTCTTATCTGCTCTTGTTTTTGGGTGTTTTATTCTTGTTGAAATGGCTGATACTCTGGATAATAATTTGAGACCTGGTAATGATGTTTTGAACATGATATTAACATCTTTGGAACTCTTATAAGAAAACTTGACTTTGGTGACCCACTGTATTTGCATGCTAGTGACACCTCTGGTACTCCTTTGATTAGTCTGAAACTTAAAGGCACTGAAAATTATAAAATATGGGCTTGTGCAATGGAACTTGCTTTGGAAACCAAAAACAAATTGGGATTTATAAATGGAACTTGCTTTGGAAACCAAAAACAAATTGGGATTTATAAATGGGACTTGTGAAAAACCATTTGATAATGATGTGCTTGCTAAACAATGAGATAGATGTAATTATGTGGTACTTTCTTGGATTATTAGCTCTTTATTTGATGATGTTTATCTGGGTCAAATATTTTCTAAAGATGCTATGGCTGTGTAGGAAGAACTTAAAGAAACCCATGATAAAGTTGATGGGTCAATTACTTTTAATCTGCATCACAAAATTAACTCTTTATCTTAAAATGGATGTTCTTTGTCTGATTATTATCATAAACTTAATGCTCTTTGGAGGCAATTTGACTTTCTTGTGAAACTTCCCACTTGCACTTGTAATGCTGCAAAAGGCATACAAGAACATCACCAACTGCTGAAACTTATGCAGTTTCTTATGGGCCTGGATGAGGTTTACTTACCCATTAGGAGTAAAATTTTAACTAGAGACTCTCTTCCAAATGTCAAAACTGCTTTTGCTATCTTGTCTAGAGAGGAATCACACAGGGGTAACCCTGTTGAACCTCAAGTAAAAAACCAAAATTCTGCCTTTGTTGCTAAGACTTTTGATAATAGAAGAAAACCCTTTGAAATTAAGCATTTTGAAAACAAAACTTTTGAAACCAAGAGAGGTCCAAATCTAAATCTTAAATGTTCTAAGTGTAACAAGTTTGGGCATACTGTTGAAAGGTGTTATGAAGTTGTTGGTTATCCTCAAGGTTATGGTAATTCTTACAGGCCCAATGGTGGGTTTGTTAAGAGAAACTCTTATCAGTCTTTTGGTAGAAACATGTCAAGTAATCATGCTACTCCTACAGAGCCACAAAACTCTGTCCTCTCTCATCCTGGTTCCAGTTCTAGCTCTGGAAACCCCACCTCATCCATGCCATTCACTACTGAGCAACTAAATCATTTGATAAAAATGTTTGGTGAAAATTCTATGCCTAAATCTCCTCAAGCTAATATGGGAGGACTTGAGTACAAGAACAACTGTGGGGATTGGTAATGAATGTGATGTCCTTTATTTGTTTGATGATTCTGATCTTGGTTATCTTTTCTGTCCTTTCTGGAAAGTCTCCTTATGAACTTGTTTTTAATTTCTCTCCTAATTGTTCCCATTTAAGAGTGTTTGGATGCTTATGTTTTGCAACTATCTTGAATAATTTTGACAAATTTAGTAGTAGATCTGAAAAATGTATTCTGATTGGCTATGCTGATGCCAAAAACGGATACAAGTTATTTAGTCTTGCTAATAAAAACATCCTTTATTCAAGGGATGCTAACTTTTATGAAAGTATTTTTCCTTTAAAAATAAATCAACAAAACAAACAGTCATCTGAAAGAGATGTTACTCATCTAAACTTCTTTGACAGTGTTTTTTGATAATAATGATCATCCAATTCACTCTGTGCCCAATGATGATAGGAGAGACCTGAATTTTAGTGTTGGCAGTGAGTCTTCTCACCCTGCCAGCCCTTCTAGGGCTACTGGTGAGGAAAGACTACCTTCTCATCCTGGCAGCCCATTTGGGGCTACTGATGAGCAGAGGTCAACCTCTCACCCTGGCAGTCAACCTATGACTACTGGTGATCAAGGTATCACTGCACCACTTGATGAAAACCTTAATAATTCTGAGGGCAACTCCTTTCCTATTGACCTTGTTCATATGGATGATAATCCTGTCAACCTTAGGAAGTCTAATAGACAGACCAGAACCCCAAAACATCTTGAAGACTTTGTTCTTGGTACCAAGACTAAGCATAATATATCCAATTTTGTGAATTATTCCAAGTTGAATTCTGAGAATTTGTGCTTTGTTTATAGTTTAAATAAACATGTTGAGCCTAATTCTTTTGTTGAGGCCAACAAAGACCCTTTATGGGTTGATGCTATGAATGCTGAAATGGAAGCCCTTCATAAGAATGGTACTTGGATTTTAACTGACCTTCCACCCAATAGGGAACCCATTGGTTGCAAATGGGTATATAAGATTAAATATAAGTCCAATGGTGATATTGATAGATACAAGGCTAGACTTGTAGCCAAGGGCTACAGTCAAAGAGAGGGTGTGGACTTTGATGAAACATTCTCTCCTGTTATTAAAATGATCACCATAAGGTGTCTCATTACCATTTCTACCCAAAACAAATGGCCCATTTTTCAACTTGATATCAATAATGCCTTTCTTTATGGTGAGATTGTTGAGGATGTCTACATGACACCTCCTCCTGGCTACTGTTCCAGTACTGATCCTAGAGTTTGTAAGCTTATTAAATCCTTGTATGGATTGAAACAAGCCCCTAGGAAGTGGTATGAAAAACTTACCAGTGCTCTTATTGAAAATGGTTTCTCTCAAAGTAAAAGTGATTACTCACTTTACACCAAATATCTTAATGGTGTGTTTGTTGCTATTCTTATTTATGTTGATGATATCATTATCACTGGTAACTGTGTCAAGGAAATAGATAAGTGCAAAGATTTCCTTGGAAGGAAATTTCCTATTAAGGATTTAGGAAAGTTAAGGTACTTTCTTGGAATTGAAATTCTTGATACTAAAGAGGGTGTTTGTATGAACCAAAGAAAATATTGCATGGATATCTTGTCTGAATATGGCTTACTTGGTTGTAAGCCAACCCAAACACCCATTGAACATAATCTGACTGCTTGTTGTGATGATCTTGATGATGTTCCTCTTGAAAACCTAACTGAGTATCAAAAGTTAGTTGGAAAACTTATATACCTCACCCTTACAAGACCTGATATTGCTTTCTCTGTACATGTTCTAAGTCAGTTTATGCATAAACCCTATGTGTCTCATTTCAAGCTTGGTTTAAGAGTTCTAAGGTATTTGAAGGGCTCCCCAGGTAAGGGAATTCACTTGAAAGGTAATTATAATCTCTCTCTATGTGCTTATGTTGATTCTGATTGGGCCAAGAGGGTAACTGCCAGGAAAAGTATCACTGGATACACTCTTTTCCTTGGTGGTTCACCCATTGCTTGGAAAAGTAAGAAGCAGCCCACTGTATCTAGATCTTCTGCAGAGGCAGAGTTTAGGGCTTTAGCTGCCATTACATGTGAAGTTATTTGGGTTCTTAAGATCTTGAATGAATTTGGAATAAAGCAAGAAAGGCCTGTCCCAATTCTGTGTTACAGCAAAGCTGCAATACAAATTAGTGATAATCATGTGTTTCATGAAAAAACTAAATATTTTGAAATTGACCTTTACTTTGTAAGGGAAAAGATTAACATGGGTGTGATTGAAACTGTCAAGATCAACTCTGAAAATAACATTGCAGACCTATTTACAAAGAGGCTTACATCTATACAACATAACAAGTTCACTAAAGAACTTGGCCTTGTTGATCTCTTCCACAATTAATTTGTGGGGGGTGTTAAATTGGCAAATTAATTGTTCTTACTTGAAATGTTGTAATGCAGATATTTTGGTGTAAGAGATCAATGGATTCAAAGCTTTAAGGAGAAGATGCATTGCAAATCAAGTAATCAAGAGAAAGGACATCAGCTGCTCATTAAGGATGCAAGAGGGACTAAAGCTGGACATTTTACTCTTCTTTACTTTGGGATACCTTTGTAATAATTTAGTTTATTAAGGGACTACTTGTGTAATTACCCATTAGGGATGGTGTATAAATACACCCTTATACCACTGTAGCGGATCACCTCTTCTAGCAGCCCCTTTTTTTTACTGTTGTAGCAAAAACCCAATTTTCGATGTAATCGTTTCTTGTTCTTGATCTGTAAAACTATTTTTTTGTTCTAATGATTAGTTATTTAGCTGCTATGATGAGTGTCTATTATATCTATAAATTTTTACACAATATACTTTTAACTTGATCCCTCAAGTTAGAAGGAAATTGAGGGGATCTCCACTATTGAAAGACTCAGTATTAGTAAGACGGTACAACTGTACAAGTGCATGTAATTATTATTTTGTTTTTTTTAAATGCAAGAATGCTTCATGTGGTTTGTTTATTTTACATTTTTCTTTTTTAACATTCGAATTTTATTGATATAAAGCTAGCGAGAAGTTTTATTTTACATTCGAGTCTTTTTATCAATTTCATTATTAATGAAGGTCTTAAACGACAAACTTTTTACAATTCCACAAGAGAAAGATGAGGGGCATGTGCCAAAAGATTTGCAGTCATAAAAGCCCCATAAGAATGTCCTCCAATAGCTATTTTGTCTAGAGGAGCTACGAATTTTTTTTGAAAATAGTCATATTTTAGGGTATTTTTGTCAAAGTAGTTTTTGGAATTTTTTTTTATGAAACTAGTAATTCCGGGTTTCCCAAACCCGGACTCAATATTTGTGGTCCAACCGGTTTTCCCATCCCGACTCAAAATTTGAAATTTTGAGTCCGGTTTTCCAAACCTGGACTCGAATTGGATAGTGGAGCAGGCGTACTTGTTTGTCTGAACCAGTAAGATAGCGACATGAGCTTGAATCCGGGTTTGGGAAACCCGGACTCAGATTATATATTATATATAAATATATTACTGATATCAGTAGCAGAGGTTGAAGATGAAAAGGTTGGTGATGGCGGGTGTTTGTTAAAATTTTCCGGCCGGCAAGTTGGAAATGAAAAGGTTGAAGATGATAAGGGTATTGATATGTGTGTACATGTTTTGTTGGTATGTGTGTACATCATTAGAGCATCCACAATCATCAAGTCATGTAATGACTTTTTTTCATTTCCATGTCACATTTTCTTTTCTTATTTCTTTTATTTAAAGGCAAATGTTATTAGATGTGTTTTTTTATCAAAAAATAAAAGGTCATAAAAAATAACGATTTTAGGCTCATTAGATTCGTATTGAAAAGAGATTTTCAAATATAAATTTATTTTTGAAAAATAATTAAATTAAGTGTGAATATTTAACAAATTAGATTAATTAGATAACTTTAAGTAGGATAGAAAATGAAAATGTGTAAAATCAAGGTTTGAAGTGAAAGTTATTAGGGGGTAAGAGTATAAATTTTATGAAAAAAAGCTATTACCATTAGCTTGATATTCTTCAAGCTTTTGAAAAAAAAAGTCTTTGTTTGCAATGGTATCAAGTCATTGAATGACTTATTTGATAGAAAAAAGCTTTTGATCAAATGCCATTGGAGTTGCTCTAAGTACTATATAAAAAATTAGTACAATAATACTTTACGTATGGATGTGTGTAAGGGTGTACAGTTATGAGTAAAATAATGTGTCCATATATATATATATATATATTAAGTTTTAAAATATATATACAGTGAGACGATGTGACAACGCATATTGTAAGGCTAAACGGAGTGGAGCGACTCCAACACGCGATCCACTGGATTTCGCCTGTGGGTCGCCGGGTACACCACCCTGTATAGGCGATACCCATTTTCAGCAATCTCCACATCGCCAATTCCCTATTGCTTTCCTTTTCTTTTTTGTCTTTTTCCCTCTCTCACCTAATGCCTTCTTTTTTGTTTTGTCTTTTTGTCTAAAATTGAAAATATATTTGGATATAAAAAACCTATTAACAAATATAGAATAATATATATTTAGGCAACTCATGGCAACTCCACTCCCATCATTTTTCTCCGGCAATCCATGGCAACTTCAAATGCCACATGACACAATATGGTGCAAGTAGCCCAACCCCCAACAATACCACTCCGAATAGCTTAAAGGACCCAAAAGTCAAACATTTTAATTTTAATTTTTTAATTAAATTTTATGTCTGACAAAGATAATTACTTTTACAGGCTAAAAGTTTTCACTCTCAAAATTAATAAGCTTAAAATCCATTACAACCCATATTTGAATCTACATATTTTTCTCTTTAATATCAACCTTCCAAACTTCACCATCTTCTTCTCCACACTCTCAACCGTTGCCTTATTTTCAGATTTGCTAATTTTTTATTTTCTAAGATATATTACTAAGTGCTAAAAGGAAAAGAATTTCCCAAATCATCACAAGTAATGATGAGACTGGCTATGATGACCAGGCTAGTTATGAGGACATCGTTCCAAAAAGCACAATCAAGACACGATATAGGTCTAAATGTGAGAAAATCAGAAATAACAAATGAACAAGATGATATGTTTTCAGGTTTTCTCTTCTTTGTTCATCTATCTCTTCGCCGGAAACCATGGAGATCTGAACCCAAACCCGGTCTCGTTTGTTGAGCCATACACCACTGTAGCACCTGAAAAGGGGCTGTACACTCTGCGAGTCCGGGCTTGGCAACCCCGGACTCAATTTCGAATTTTGAGTCCGGTATTGGCAAACCCAGATTCGACCCACTTTTTCGAGTTCGGGTTTGGGAAACCCGGATTTACTAGTTTCATAATTTTTTTTTCCCCAAAACTATTTTGACAAACACACCCCAAAATATGTCTATTTTCAAAAAAAATTCGAGCATTCACCTTCGATGTAAATATCAAATTGCATCAATTAAATCAGATACATCAGATGATCCCCAAGAGCAGATGGCCAAATTGGAGGGTTAGCAAAATGCGTAATGGGTTTTACAGTGCGGTCTGATACAAGCCGGTTTGGATTTGGTCCACGCCCACTTGTTGTCCATTTCCAAGACTTGTGTAGGGATATAGTTTGTTCTTTAAGTATTAAAAAGAAGAGAAAATTACATTTTTTGTCCCTCAACTTGGCAAGATTCAGAGTTATTGCCCTTAAGTGAATTAATTACAAAAAAAACCCGGAAGTTGGTCAAAATTTTCAATTTTCACTCCGCGTCTATACGCCGTCTATTTGGTCCTGTTAAGTGAGGGGCAAATTTGTCATTTCCATCTTCTTCTTCTTCTTTTCTTCTTCTTTTTTCTTCTTCTTCTTCTCCTTCTTTTAACAGATAAAATCAAGATCTTAATCTCCATCTACCTTCATCTATATCTTATCATCAAACTCTCACACACACACACGCACATATATATATCATCATCAGAATAGATCATACACACACATATATAAATTATCATCACTAAAAAATGCGGTGGTGGTGGTGGCTTTTTCCGGCGACAGATCCAGCAGAACCGATGGTTGTGGTGGCATACAGAATAGATCACACACACATATATATATCATCATCATCATGAAGAAAAACAATAATCAGATCTAAAAAACACACACACCTATCTCTGTATGTATATATATATATATATATCTATAGAGTATGGGGTGGGTTAGATTAGGACCACCATTTAGATTAGGACAACTAGGACGCGATCTGGACCGTTGATTTTTGAGATCTGATCAAAAACACGGAAGGGTTTAATGGTCATTTTACGACTACTGTATAAATATCCCAACTTCGATCCATTATAACCTAAAACCCATTCTCCTCCATCAACAAACCACCGCCTCCATCGCTCACTATCATCTGCCACCTTCTTCCTCCTAATCTACCAATGCAACCGTCGTTTCCAACATCTGTATCAATCCGGCAAACCGGAGACAATCTTCGGCAACCGGTGTTTCCTCTAAAACTGCAAATTGAAATTCCGGCAACCGACGTTTCTTCCACTCAATCAAATTGCACATTCTGGCCACCGGTGAGTTCTTACTCAATCAATCCACCACCGTCGTCTTCTTCCACATTCCGACGAATAATCCTCTCTCAACAATTTTCCGATTTCAGATTCAGATGGAAAATTTTGAAGATATTAGTTCAACTGCAAACAATGCTCAATCTGAATCAAGTAAGCAATTGCTTTTTTTGAATTTTTATATAATTTAATACTACTTTCAATATGAATCAACTGATTTATTGTTTTTGTCTTTTTTTTTTTTTTTTTTTTTTTTTTTTTTTTTTTTTTTTTTTTTTTTTTTTTTTTGGATTTTCTGAATTTTTTTTTTTTTTTTTTTTTTTTTTTTTTTTTTTTTTTTTTTTTTTTTTTTTTTTTTTTTTTTTTTTTTTTTTTTTTTTTTTTTTTTTTTTTTTTTTTTTTTTTTTTTTTTTTTTTTTTTTTTTTTTTTTTTTTTTTTTTTTTTTTTTTTTTTTTTTTTTTTTTTTTTTTTTTTTTTTTTTTTTTTTTTTTTTTTTTTTTTTTTTTTTTTTTTTTTTTTTTTTTTTTTTTTTTTTTTTTTTTTTTTTTTTTTTTTTTTTTTTTTTTTTTTTTTTTTTTTTTTTTTTTTTTTTTTTTTTTTTTTTTTTTTTTTTTTTTTTTTTTTTTTTTTTTTTTTTTTTTTTTTTTTTTTTTTTTTTTTTTTTTTTTTTTTTTTTTTTTTTTTTTTTTTTTTTTTTTTTTTTTTTTTTTTTTTTTTTTTTTTTTTTTTTTTTTTTTTTTTTTTTTTTTTTTTTTTTTTTTTTTTTTTTTTTTTTTTTTTTTTTTTTTTTTTTTTTTTTTTTTTTTTTTTTTTTTTTTTTTTTTTTTTTTTTTTTTTTTTTTTTTTTTTTTTTTTTTTTTTTTTTTTTTTTTTTTTTTTTTTTTTTTTTTTTTTTTTTTTTTTTTTTTTTTTTTTTTTTTTTTTTTTTTTTTTTTTTTTTTTTTTTTTTTTTTTTTTTTTTTTTTTTTTTTTTTTTTTTTTTTTTTTTTTTTTTTTTTTTTTTTTTTTTTTTTTTTTTTTTTTTTTTTTTTTTTTTTTTTTTTTTTTTTTTTTTTTTTTTTTTTTTTTTTTTTTTTTTTTTTTTTTTTTTTTTTTTTTTTTTTTTTTTTTTTTTTTTTTTTTTTTTTTTTTTTTTTTTTTTTTTTTTTTTTTTTTTTTTTTTTTTTTTTTTTTTTTTTTTTTTTTTTTTTTTTTTTTTTTTTTTTTTTTTTTTTTTTTTTTTTTTTTTTTTTTTTTTTTTTTTTTTTTTTTTTTTTTTTTTTTTTTTTTTTTTTTTTTTTTTTTTTTTTTTTTTTTTTTTTTTTTTTTTTTTTTTTTTTTTTTTTTTTTTTTTTTTTTTTTTTTTTTTTTTTTTTTTTTTTTTTTTTTTTTTTTTTTTTTTTTTTTTTTTTTTTTTTTTTTTTTTTTTTTTTTTTTTTTTTTTTTTTTTTTTTTTTTTTTTTTTTTTTTTTTTTTTTTTTTTTTTTTTTTTTTTTTTTTTTTTTTTTTTTTTTTTTTTTTTTTTTTTTTTTTTTTTTTTTTTTTTTTTTTTTTTTTTTTTTTTTTTTTTTTTTTTTTTTTTTTTTTTTTTTTTTTTTTTTTTTTTTTTTTTTTTTTTTTTTTTTTTTTTTTTTTTTTTTTTTTTTTTTTTTTTTTTTTTTTTTTTTTTTTTTTTTTTTTTTTTTTTTTTTTTTTTGAAACTGCTAAGTTGAATTTTAAAGAGTTTGGGGATATTATATCGTTTGATGCTACCTACCGGACTAATAAGTAAGTGTAGCTAAAATAAATTTATATCACCTAATATGAAGAAGAAGAAGAAGAAGAAGAAGAAGAAGAAGAAGAAGAAGAAGAAGAAGAAGAAGAAGAAGAAGAAACCAGGTTTTACAAGAACAATACGAAGAAGAAGAAGAAGAAGAAGAAGAAGAAGAAGAAGAAGAAGAAGAAGAAGAAGAAGAAGAAGAAGAAGAAGAAGAAGAAGAAGAAGAAGAAGAAGAAGAAGAAGAAGAAGAAGAAGAAGAAGAAGAAGAAGAAGAAGAAGAAGAAGAAGAAGAAGAAGAAGAAGAAGAAGAAGAAGAAGAAGAAGAAGAAGAAGAAGAAGAAGAAGAAGAAGAAGAAGAAGAAGAAGAAGAAGAAGAAGAAGAAGAAGAAGAAGAAGAAGAAGAAGAAGAAGAAGAAGAAGAAGAAGAAGAAGAAGAAGAAGAAGAAGAAGAAGAAGAAGAAGAAGAAGAAGAAGAAGAAGAAGAAGAAGAAGAACTAAATTTTCCAGATTGTGAAGAGAAGTTCATACCTGTTAAGGGAACTAGTTTTGATAGTATAGAAAAATGTATCAAGATGTATGAAACATACGCATACCATTCGGGCTTTGACATTAGAAAAGCGACACAAAGAAGATTAAGGAATGGAAAAGTGAGAGAAAGATACCTTTTGTGTAACAAATCTAAGTACAGTCAGGAAGTTACCATGGATACAACAAATTCTGAGAAAAGAAAACGCAATTCTTCAACACAAGTTACTGATTGCAAAGCTGGAGTTGTTTTCAAGTTAGTTGAAGGAACTGGTTTGTATATTTTGGATCAGTTTGAGCCAAGACACAATCACAAATTGGTTCCAAAAGAACATAAACACTTGTTGAAGAAAAGTAGACAGTTAGGTTTAGCCGAAATGAATTTCATACAGAAAGTTTCAACATCAAACATAGGGGCCACGACAGTGCATCATATATACAGTAACTTTCAAGGTTCTTACAAAAACACCCATGGGACTGTGACGGAATTCAAGAACCACCAAGCCGCAATAAATTGATACATAGGATCAAATGACTCTCAAATGTTGATAAACAAGATGAATAACAAATTGGATTGTGTCAGAGGTTTTTCTTTCGACTACAAGGTAATAGACAAGAAACTTGCGGGTCTGTTTTGGGCGGATGAAACGGCTAAGTTGAATTTTAAAGAGTTTGGGGATATTATATCGTTTGATGCTACCTACCGGACTAATAAGTAAGTGTAGCTAAAGTAAATTTATATCACCTAATCTTAGTATGAAATTTGTATAACTAATTGTTGCATTTTATTAATGTAGGTACAACTTGATATTTGTACCTTTCACCGCTATCGATAACCACAAGAAAACAGTGTCAATCGGAGCTGGTATGTTGCACAATGAGACGTCAGAATCTTATGAGTGGTTACTTGGAAAATTTTGGAAGCATTTGGTAGTCAACCACGGATGGTAGTCACGGATCAAGATGCTGCAATGAAGAAAGCGATTGAGGAAGTTTTCCCGGAGTCGACACATAGACTTTGCATGTGGCACATCACTCAAAAGCTTCCTTCAAAGGTAATTCAATGTGCTTTTTATATTTAAATTTTCCGTATAAGATGTTATTGCTTTTATCAATTGCAAGATAATAATTGTCAATGAAGTCCAGTGTGTTTATTCGTTCATTTTTAATCTGTTTTTAGTAACCTGCAATATTAATTTGGTATAAAAAAGAATCAGACTTCTGGTAGTGTAGGTTGTATATCGCTTGTTTTCTTCTTTAAGTAAACCTAAATATGGATTTTGAATATCTAGGTGGGGAAAGACATGTTTGAGCATACATAATTCAAAAAGAAGTTTAATGAAATAGTGTGGAATTTGTCGATAGATCCGAATACATTTGAGCAAAAATGGATGAAGATAATGAAGGAGTTTGATTTGGTGGATAATGATTGGTTTAAACATATGTTTAACATCAGATCGACATGGATACCCGCGTATTTTAGAGACTTATATATGTCGGGTTTAATGAGGACCACATCCAGATCAGAGAGTGAGAACTCATTTTTCAATAACTTTACAAATCAGAATTCGACTTTGATTCATTTTATGATGTGCTATGAATCGGCTATAGAGAGGAAAGGAAGCAGATTAGAGTTTTTGGATCACCAATCTCTTATCAAAAGAGCTCATTTTTCAACAAGAAGAAGAAGAAGAAGAAGAAGAAGAAGAAGAAGAAGAAGAAGAAGAAGAAGAAGAAGAAGAAGAAGAAGAAGAAGAAGAAGAAGAAGAAGAAGAAGAAGAAGAAGAAGAAGAAGAAGAAGAAGAAGAAGAAGAAGAAGAAGAAGAAGAAGAAGAAGAAGAAGAAGAAGAAGAAGAAGAAGAAGAAGAAGAAGAAGAAGAAGAAGAAGAAGAAGAAGAAGAAGAAGAAGAAGAAGAAGAAGAAGAAGAAGAAGAAGAAGAAGAAGAAGAAGAAGAAGAAGAAGAAGAAGAAGAAGAAGAAGAAGAAGAAGAAGAAGAAGAAGAAGAAGAAGAAGAAGAAGAAGAAGAAGAAGAAGAAGAAGAAGAAGAAGAAGAAGAAGAAGAAGAAGAAGAAGAAGAAGAAGAAGAAGAAGAAGAAGAAGAAGAAGAAGAAGAAGAAGAAGAAGAAGAAGAAGAAGAAGAAGAAGAAGAAGAAGAAGAAGAAGAAGAAGAAGAAGAAGAAGAAGAAGAAGAAGAAGAAGAAGAAGAAGAAGAAGAAGAAGAAGAAGAAGAAGAAGAAGAAGAAGAAGAAGAAGAAGAAGAAGAAGAAGAAGAAGAAGAAGAAGAAGAAGAAGAAGAAGAAGAAGAAGAAGAAGAAGAAGAAGAAGAAGAAGAAGAAGAAGAAGAAGAAGAAGAAGAAGAAGAAGAAGAAGAAGAAGAAGAAGAAGAAGAAGAAGAAGAAGAAGAAGAAGAAGAAGAAGAAGAAGAAGAAGAAGAAGAAGAAGAAGAAGAAGAAGAAGAAGAAGAAGAAGAAGAAGAAGAAGAAGAAGAAGAAGAAGAAGAAGAAGAAGAAGAAGAAGAAGAAGAAGAAGAAGAAGAAGAAGAAGAAGAAGAAGAAGAAGAAGAAGAAGAAGAAGAAGAAGAAGAAGAAGAAGAAGAAGAAGAAGAAGAAGAAGAAGAAGAAGAAGAAGAAGAAGAAGAAGAAGAAGAAGAAGAAGAAGAAGAAGAAGAAGAAGAAGAAGAAGAAGAAGAAGAAGAAGAAGAAGAAGAAGAAGAAGAAGAAGAAGAAGAAGAAGAAGAAGAAGAAGAAGAAGAAGAAGAAGAAGAAGAAGAAGAAGAAGAAGAAGAAGAAGAAGAAGAAGAAGAAGAAGAAGAAGAAGAAGAAGAAGAAGAAGAAGAAGAAGAAGAAGAAGAAGAAGAAGAAGAAGAAGAAGAAGAAGAAGAAGAAGAAGAAGAAGAAGAAGAAGAAGAAGAAGAAGAAGAAGAAGAAGAAGAAGAAGAAGAAGAAGAAGAAGAAGAAGAAGAAGAAGAAGAAGAAGAAGAAGAAGAAGAAGAGGAAGAAGAAGAAGAAGAAGAAGAAGAACAAGAAGAAGAAGAAGAAGAAGAAGAAGAAGAAGAAGAAGAAGAAGAAGAAGAAGAAGTTGAAGATATAAGAACTGTAGAGGGAGAACAAAGTGAGGATAGAAATGGTGGCTTAATTTTTAAAAATCAAGCAAATTCTGCCAATACTTCCGGGAATGAAACATTTAAAAAGATTTATACTTTCAAGGTACATTTACTATTTTTGATTATACTTTTTTAACTATAAATTTTTTTCATTATTCATATTATGTTGATATTTGTTGTTTTGTTCTTTATTAAGATGATAAATAAAAGAGAAAATCAAATGTATTAATTTGTTATTGTGTTGTTTGAAAAGCTGATACATAACAGAGAAGACGAGACTGTTGCTTGTAGCTGCAAGACATTTGAACTATACGGCTTCTTATGTAGACATGTATTTTGTATGTTCAAGGCAAACGATATTGAGCAAATTCCTGATAAGTATATTATCAGGCGTTGGAAAAAGGATGTAATACCTCCAGGAATGAGGACAAGAAAAAGGTTTGGAGAAGAGTTAGAGAGGCTAGGGAATGAAGCTCATTACATAGTTGAGAGTTGCATGACCTTATTAGGGGAGGATGAAGCCAAGGTTTCAGCATTTGTTGAAAAAGTTAGAACATTGAAAGATGAGATTGAAGATGAGTTTAAATATGCAGGAACAAAGAGAGAGAGAGAGAGAGAGAGAGAGAGAGAGAGAGAGAGAGAGAGAGAGAGAGAGAGAGAGACACAGAGAGAGAGAGAGAGAGACACAGAGAGAGAGAGAGAGAGAGAGAGAGAGAGAGAGAGAGAGAGAGAGAGAGAGAGAGAGAGAGAGAGAGAGAGAGAGAGAGAGAGAGAGAGAGAGAGAGAGAGAGAGAGAGAGAGAGAGAGAGAGAGAGAGAGAGAGAGAGAGAGAGAGAGAGAGAGAGAGAGAGAGAGAGAGAGAGAGAGAGAGAGAGAGAGAGAGAGAGAGAGAGAGAGAGAGAGAGAGAGAGAGAGAGAGAGAGAGAGAGAGAGAGAGAGAGAGAGAGAGAGAGAGAGAGAGAGAGAGAGAGAGAGAGAGAGAGAGAGAGAGAGAGAGAGAGAGAGAGAGAGAGAGAGAGAGAGAGAGAGAGAGAGAGAGAGAGAGAGAGAGAGAGAGAGAGAGAGAGAGAGAGAGAGAGAGAGAGAGAGAGAGAGAGAGAGAGAGAGAGAGAGAGAGAGAGAGAGAGAGAGAGAGAGAGAGAGAGAGAGAGAGAGAGAGAGAGAGAGAGAGAGAGAGAGAGAGAGAGAGAGAGAGAGAGAGAGAGAGAGAGAGAGAGAGAGAGAGAGAGAGAGAGAGAGAGAGAGAGAGAGAGAGAGAGAGAGAGAGAGAGAGAGAGAGAGAGAGAGAGAGAGAGAGAGAGAGAGAGAGAGAGAGAGAGAGAGAGAGAGAGAGAGAGAGAGAGAGAGAGAGAGAGAGAGAGAGCTAGAGAGAGAGAGAGAGTAGTGATGGCAGGGAAAGTTTGGATAGCATTATGGGGTGAAAGGTTACATTTTCACTTATGGAGGGGGTTTATATACATATGCCTAATTTACACTAAGCCCCCTTCCATACTTAGACATTTACATTCTAAGTACAAATATACATAAAGATAAACAAATCAACTACTACAAATATATTTCTAACAATCTCCCCCTTAGTAGTGATTTGTCAAAAATATCCAGTCTTTGTCAGTCTTCAAGCTCTTGTATTCGGTCTATCTTTATTTGGATGCCAGAACCAATTGTCTCCTTCAGGTCTGTCATCTGGAACAATCATGTTAGCTTCAAAGTTCTTTGGAGGAATATTTTGTGGACCTGGAAGATGACTAGGTTCGTACTTGATCCAGCAACCTCCTCTTCGACGTACAACATACTTAGACTTCTGCACATTCTTTGCTTCTCTCATCATTCTGATGCTGTCTCTGTACTCGAGTCTTTGATTGATCTTGGAGATTGCTTTATCAAATACTTCCTTTTTCTTTTCATCTGGATCATCTTCTTTCAAGCACAACAAAACATTCTTGCAAAATTCTAACGTTCCATCAGAATAAGAAGCAAGTTCATCCATGCGAATGAAAATCTTCTTCTTTCGGCTATTCAAAAAGACAACCCCAAAGGATGGTTCTTCAATAATATGACCAATACTGAGCTGTTCGATGACTGTGGTGTAAAGACTCTGATCTGGATATGGAACATTGATCTTCCTCTTGACAACTTCAAAGCCTATCTGAAAATCTTCCAATGAAGCATATTGAATGCAGCTTGACATGTATCTTTTTACAGCTTCAAAGGCAATAACGTCTTCACGATATTTTTGCATTGCATTCAGGAAATGATTGTAGAGGAAGATAATGTCATCTACTGGCAGCAGTTTGAACTGGGCTTCTGTGAATCTGTACATCTTATTGTTGTCTCTTTTCACATGAAAACATGGAATAGAGATAGAAACCCTTTTTATAAGAATTACTCTGACCAGCACCAAGATTTTGTGATTTCTTTGTTCTTCAAGTAACTTTGGATTGTATTGCTTGGTGAGTTTAAGAAGCTCTTTGTATTCTTCAACTTGTCTTGCTTCCTTAAACTTGCACATTGAATCTAATTCTGGTCTCTTAGTTTTGGTAACTTTGGTAGCTCCACAAAATATTGGATAAGCTCTTTCTTCCAGATATCTAGACTTCTTAGCTGCCTCCTTTGGCTTAACACCCAGAGCAACCATTTGTTCTTTATCCCTCAAGAAGTATCCCCGATTAATAAACCTCCTTTGTTCTTTAGTCAATTCTGTTGGAAAGTAATCAGGAAGAACTTCCTCGGATATGATTGCCTCTTTCAACACTTGTTTATATGTTGACTTCTTGAAATTCTGAGATGCAGCTTCGGGAGTCTTTCTCAATTCATCAAAACTGTTGAAGTCTTCAAAAGTGTAATGCTGTGGAGTAGTACTTGCAGGAACAGATGGTTCTCCTACTTCAATTCTGCTTGAAGAACCTGTTTCAAAATAATCAAGATCTGGGAAGTCTTCAAACAG
>CM067175.1:62206031-62266805 GCA_034093135.1 Erigeron breviscapus | reverse complement strand
AAAGAGAGTAGATTTGACCGAATATGGACATTGAGGGCATTGTCCATCTTAAGTGTGGGGGGTGGCAAATAGGTTTAAGCTACCGGGTTTATCTCTGTTGTTGTTTTGCCATTGAGATTTTAGCCGTTCTTGTGGATGTGTCCCTCTCGTAGGCTTTTGGGTTTTTATCCAAGAGTAAGGGTTCTATTTTGAACTTTGAACTATGATGTGCATGTTTGAGAATTGGTTGTTTCAATTTGGCGGGATGATAGAAGTTGATATGGTTTTGATACTTGTGTTGAGCTTGTCCTTGTGGTAAATTGCTTTTGTCACTTAATTCATAATAATTTAATGTGCAATTTTACTACAAAGTTTTCCTTGGTAAAATTTTAACCGGCGAAATGTGTTCTGAACGGTTATTGGGCTTATCCTTGTGGATTGATAACATTACTTGCATACTCAAATTTCCCAAACACCTATAGTTGTGAGATTCATTGTTCATATATAGATGTGCTAGGTGTTTACGGTTTTGGTTTGATTACCTTGTAATTTGTCCCTCTCTTAGGCTCTTGGATTTATTCAGGAGTAAGGGTTCCATTTCGAACTCTGCACTAAGATGTGCGAATTTGAGGTTAATTTATTCCATTTCCGGGTTCTTTTCTTTGATTTAAGTGTGCCGGTGATGTGTTGAGCTAGAACTTAGCCTTGTGATCGTGACGAGACCGCAGTGAGATCACTTTTGTGATAAAAGTACATCGGATGACAAATTGGCATATAGGTTTGACCCATACTTTTCTTTCTTTCTTTATTTTCACTTTTCCTTTTGTATATTCATACCCTTACTATACTTATACTCACTTACATATACATCCTTCCTTTCTTTGTAAACCTTTCTTATACATCCTTTTAACTTAGCCTTTTCCATTGTATATATCCACTCATTTATGTAAACTTTACCTAATTATACCTTACTATACCGATAGTCTAATCTGGGGGGCCATTGATTGTCATGGTTTGTTTGGACGGTTTGGGAGAGCTTCAATGGGGTGTCGGTGGAATATTGTTGGTCTATGGGAATGTGTTGGATTGTTCAAAAGGAAGTAAGTGTTTAGACATGATCATCATTGTAAGAGGGTGCCTACTAGTAGAGTAAAAGTGGTTCAATAATAGAAAAAAGAGAAAAGTGAAATATTCAATTAAAAAAAAAAAAAAAACAAAAAAAAGAACTTGGGCTACTAGTGGGTACTTCTCATTTTTATATGTCTAGAGTTGTGTTGTATCGTTAAGAATGGAGAGCTTGGTTGATTTTAAGTTGTTTGAAGTTGATACACCACAGCGGTGTCGAGTTTGCTTGGTATTTTTGAGGTGTCTTAGCGGAATAGCAATTTATGGGTTGTTGGCAATCAATGGTACGGGTTTTGATTAGACTGTTTTGTACATATTTCATACATACCTTATACTTATGATTGTTTCCTTTCATTTCTAACCTTCACTCCCTTACTCATTGTAAATATCCATTACATATACCTTAGCCTAACTATACAACCATCTTATATGCCTATTTTGATGATGTACTTGGTGCTTACGCCATGTCGGTGGAGCTATGATCCTTGTTCAAGCCTATGGTAAGATATGCATCACGATTGTGCTATGAGTGATTCTTGATATATTCAACCCCAAAAGTAAGTTCGTTGGAGTAGAATGATATTGATAGGTTCATTTGTTTCACTTGTGCTTAGTCGTGTTATTGAGGCTTGTGGATTGTTCAGATATTGTCAAACATTTCGAGTTTTCATTTAAGATTAAAACTGCTTCACCCAACTTTTTGTCATTGACATACTTGGTGTGGCTTCTTTTTGATACTCGTGATTGTTTATTTAGCTTCATTGCCAAGGATTACTTTTTCTTTAAATGTTGGATTTGCTTGAGGACAAGCAATGCTCAAGTGTGGGGGGATTTGATGTGACCAATTTATACCTATCGCCCACATCATTATTGGCCATTTTATTAAGCGTTTTAAGTCGATTTTGTGTACATTTGGCGCGTTTATGTTGTTTGTTAGTGTTTCAGGCTCTAAACAGGTTACGCGCTCATTTGTTGCAAGTTCGGATGTTTCTTTGGCCAAGATGTTGATTTGTGCGTCCGAGAGTTGTTCATAGTGAAAAAAGTGTTATTCGGACCAGCATGATTGGACTGCGCCGCAGTGGGGGAATGCATGTACCCACTGCGCCGCAGTCATCTCAAGGAAAAGAGCATCGAGTCCAGTAATATTATACTGCGCCGCAGTGGGGGTGATCAAGGCCCACTGCGCCGCAGTCAGCTAGTGGAAAAAGGAGATTCAACCAGTAATATTACACTGCGCCGCAGTGGGATGTGCGTGTGCCCACTGCGCCGCAGTCAGCCTTGACAAACGAGCACCAAAGGCAGTGTATAAGCACTGCGCCGCAGTGGGGTCATCACTCGCCCACTGCGCCGCAGTGAGAGTGCGGGGCTGAAAGGTTTTGGGCAGCTTTTACATCTGATGGAAGGGGGGTATAAATAAAAAAACAAAACCTAATTGGAAGAGATCTCAAGTTTTCTTTCTAGGAGCTGCACTACAAGGAACACCTTCAAGGTCAAATCAAGATTTCATCATCTTCCGATTCATTGAAGATTCACGTGCACCCACTTAGATCGTATCTATTTTATTGTTCCGCAATTTCTATTTCTCAAACGATTGGTACATCATGTTCTTCCTTTATTTTGATTGTTATTTCAATTTAATCATGAGTGGCTAATCTTTTAATCATCCACCTTGATGAAACTAGACGAATGATGTGATTGCTATATGTTTTAATTCAAAGAGTTGATTTCAATTATCGTTGTGTCGAGATCTTGATGATTTAATTCCTTAATATATATTATTATGATATTGGTGGCATGTGTGTTCTTCGTTAGTGGTACTAGTTGAATACATTTGTGATTTTCAAACGGTTGCTTGTCTATGAGCAACTATCACTAGTTCATGGTATGATAGTGAATGTCATTTTAATAAAAGGAATAATTTTGTCAACGTGTTTTGTAACGGTTGGTGGTACCACGTTATTTTCACATAGGCACATTTGGTAATTTGTTGATCAAGCAAACTAATTGTTGGTAAGGTTGTCTAGGCATTGGTGGTACCAGCTTGGGTAATTAAACTAGCAACTTAGGTGTTTGGGTGTTTTGTGAGCGGTTGGTGGTACCAGCTTGGGTAATTAAACTAGCAACTTAGGTGTTTGGGTGTTTGTGAGCGGTTGGTGGTACCAGCTTGGGTAATTAAACTAGCAACTTAGGTGTTTGGGTGTTTTGTGAGCGGTTGGTGGTACCAGCTTGGGTAATTAAACTAGCAACTTAGGTGTTTGGGTGTTTTGTGAGCGGTTGGTGGTACCACGCGAGCATTTTATCCTTTCACGATTATCTTGTCAACTCTAAATGAATGTGGTCTTAATTGAATGCAATCATGTTTGAAGTCTAGCGAAGTCAAGGTGGATGATCTTTACTATTATTGTTTGAAGCTTTTCTTTACTTTTAAGTGTTTTGCCTTTTTAAATTTACTTTAATTTAATTGTCAAAGTGTGATTCAAAGTGTTCCACCCTGTTTTCCAAACCACTTTATTAGACAATTGATTCAAACCAATTCTCGTGAACGAACCTGGACTTACTTTGTAACTATATTGCATACGATCGGGTCCACTGCCCGATAGTGTGTAGTAGTGAGTTTCGAGGTACTTCTAGTTTTAAATTTTAAACTCGATTCAGCACATCAAGGAGCTTCAGAAAATACATTTTCAGCTTCTTCTTCTTCCTGCAGATCATGACTTGCATCATGAAATTCTTCAGATTGAGGTTGCTCAGTGGAGCCTGATATCAGAGGAGAAGCAGCATGTACATCTGATCCAATAGTCAGTTCAGAAGGTAGTTTGAAACTGACTGGAGGATAAAATGGAATGTTGCTAGGCTTGTTTACTACTGGTTCTGAACGGAGATGTTCAGAAGCAGGTTCAGGTGACTGATCAGTTTCAGTAATAGGATCAGAATCACAAAAACTTATTGGACTTTCTGAGGGTGGTACAGGAATGGAATTTTTAAAGATTGCAGAATTGGATTCATCAAAGGTAACATGAATTGACTCATCAACCTTTTCAAGTCTCTTGTTAAAGACTCTAAAGGCTTTGCGATTTGATGAATATCCTAGGAAGTATCCTTCATCAGCTTTTGCATCAAATTTTCCAAGCTGATTTGAATCATTCAGAATGTATACTGGACACCCAAATACATGGAAGTATCCAATATTAGGCTTTCTATTTCTGAGTACTTCATAGGAGGTCTTCTTGTGTCTTTTGACATAAACAGATCTGTTCTGAGTGTAGCAGGCAGTTGCAACAGCTTCAGCCCAGAAATTCTTGGGAAGACCAGATTCATTCAACATACTTCTAGCAGCTTCAATCAGCGTACGATTCTTTCTTTCTACAACACCATTCTGCTCTGGTGTGTGAGCTGAGGAGAAGTTCTGAGATATGCCAGTTTCAGTGCAGAAGGACTCTAGAGTAGCATTTCTGAATTCAGTGCCATTGTCACTTCTGAGCTGACAAACTTTTCGCTTGTGCTTGAGCTCAATTTGTTTGATGAGAGCAATGATTTCAGCAGCAGCTTCACTTTTTGACCTGAGGAAAATCACCCAGCAGTATCTTGAATATTCATCAACGATAACAAGGGTGTACTTCTTTCCTGCTCTGGTCTGAACATTCACTGGTCCAAAAAGGTCTATGTGAAGCATGTGAAGAGGTTCAGTTATACTAAAGCTTTGTTTTGTCTTGAATGAAGCTCTTTTCTGCTTACCCATTTCACAACCTGGACATGGCTTGTCTTTATTAAAAGACATAGAGGGTATCCCATCAACAAGTTGTTTTCTAGATAACTTATTAATATTTTTGAAGTTCAGATGGGATAATCTCTTGTGCCACAGCCAGTTTGTGTCTTCATCTGCCTTTGAGTAGAAACATTGTTCAGTGGTAGAAGGATTCATATCAATGACATAAATGTTTCCCTTCCTTGGTGCAATCAGTACCACCTTTCCATCTCTGTTGAATATGGTGCCTTGTGAAAACCTTGAAGCCATCATCACACAGTTGACTGACACTGATCAGATTATATTTCAAACCGTTCACATATGCAACACGTGTGAATTTGACTTGACCATTATTCACCACACCATATCCCTCAGTTTTTCCATTACCATCATTTCCAAAAACTATTGAGGGCCCCTCTTGTACCCTATATTCCTCTAGCAGGGTCTGATAACCAGTCATGGTTCGGCCAGCAGCACTGTCCAGAAACCATATATTCTGTTAGAAATCCAAAAATAGTGATAAATTGTAATCTAGATTAGAAGAATTTCTTGTTGTTAAGTCATAGATAAATGATCACTAAGGTTGAGGGGCTAATTGTGACAATTAGCATAATTGTGTAGTTAGACTATAAATAGCTCTCTCATACCTTAGAGATCATAACTTTTGGTAGAACCCTTTCATAACTTTCATACCTGCATAACTTTAATACCAATTTCACACACAGTTACATACGATTCTCTCTCAAAACACACACAAACACCAAGAACACACACTCACCAAAACCACCATGGATGACTTGAATTCAGTGTTAGAAATCGTGTTATAACAAGTGGTATCAGAGAAAAACATCGATCTGATGACGATCCATAACTGAATTCAATCACAAATTCAACAAAATCAAAATTATTTACAATTCTGTTCATATTTTTCACCTACTGGTTCTTCAAAATTCACACTTCAAATCACATAAAATCACAGTTATTTGTTCAACAATAGATTTGTGGTTGTTGAAAACATAATCCTGTCAAGTTTCAAGTTCCAAATCAATCTAATTCTCGAGATTGAATTTTGTGTTTTTGGCGCGAATTTGAGGGATTTGAATCTGTTGTGTTTTGTGTTGAATTTTGTTCATAAATTGGTTGCGGACGTGAATACAATCAGTTTGCAAGTGATTTCGTGATTTAACTCCCAGTAATTCAAAAGATATTGAAGCTTTTTGAATTCATTAATGGAGTTTTTGGTTAAAACTGATATTCTGATGAAGAAGATGACACTAAAACGATCTGCACTAGGACGATCTTCCCAAGATCGTCTTAGTCTTTGAAAGCTCATTTTTCATTCTTGTGCTGTGTGGCTTGTTGGACGATCTTCACAAGATCGTTCTTGACAAGTGTGTTGAGTAGTGTTTGTTTCTGGCTAATTAATCCAAAAGGATTGGTTTGGTCAATTCAAATACTTATAAGTTTTGGGAAAGAAACCTAAGACGATCTTCACCAAGATCGTCCCATTTCCTCTGAACTTAAGACGATCTTCACCAAGATCGTCCCATTTCCTCTGAACTTAAGACGATCTTCAACCAAGATCGTCCCATTTCCTCTGAACTTAAGACGATCTTCAACCAAGATCGTCCCAGTTCCTTGAATCATTTCATTCCAAATTCATTTTAATTCAAGATCGTTTTATCCAAAATCATTTAGTTCAAAATCATTTCATTTCAAGATCGTTTCATTTTCATACTTAACCAAATTTCACAAAAATCCCAAGACGATCTCACCTAGGACGATCTCACCTAGGACGATCTCACCCAGAACGATCTTACCCAGGACGATCTTCTCAAGATCGTTTCATTTCCTGTTTCTTCAACTCTTAATTCAATTCAATTTTTTTTCAAATCAAATCAATCTCAAATGGCTTCTCGTGAAGCATTGGCATTGGGTTCAGACACAAGACCTCCAGTTCTCTACCGTGGTTCCTATGGACTATGGAAGAAAAGATTTATGGACTATGTGGAAAGTCAAACAAATGGTCATATGATGAAAGATTTCATCCTTAATGGACTTGCTGTTCATCGCCATCCCACTACTGATGCAATTATTCTAACTCCTGATCTTTTGAATGCTGAACAAAAAGATCGAACAGCTGCAGATAACAGAGCTAGGTCATGCCTATACAAAGCTCTACCGGATGAAATCTATGGCTCTGTTGATTCTTATGATACAGCCAAGGAGATATGGGATGAGGTGGCTAGACAGATGGAAGGAGCTGACGTGACTTCGACGATAAGATTGACCAATATTTTGACTGAGTTTGACAACTTCGCCAAATTGCCTAATGAATCTCTTGAAGCTGTCTACTACAGATTTTGCAATGTCATAAATGAACTGAGGAAGAACAATGTCAAGAAAACAGAGATTGAGTTAAACATCAAATTCATCAAAGCTCTTGGTCCAGAATGGGAAGATTTTGGAACACAGATCAAGCAACATCAAAATCTGACCAAGTTCACCATTCATACTCTTTATGAATCTTTCAAACTCAATGAAAACCAAGTCCTAAACAAAGCTTCATCAAACAAAATGCCAGAAGTTGTATCTTCTGATCCTTTGGCATTGATAGTTGAGAAGAAGATTTCTGAAGCTCTTAAGAGGCAAATGGTAGTTGTTTCTTCATCTGATGAGGAGGGAGATGATCTGATGGCTACAAGAGATGGTGTTTCAGATGAACTATATCAAGCTCTTGCCGCGGTAACAAAGCATTTCAAGAGGAAATTTTACAAAGCGAGGCCAACAAACAACAATCTCCGCACTTCTTCTACAAGTGCATTTCCCAAAAAGGAACACTATCATCCTAAGAGTAATGAGCTAGGTGAAGCTAATGGATCAAGGTATGGTGAAAAGAAGGAAGTATATGAGAAACAAGTTGTTGAGAAGGGTAAGGCATCAGACAAAAAGTGCTACAATTGTGGTATTCCTGGACATTTTGTTGTTGATTGCAAACAACCTCGAAAGCGGAACTATGAGTATTACAAGCAGAAGATGCTGTTAGCCAAACAAGTCGAAGCAGGACATGCATTGCTAGCTGAAGATGACAAATGGCTGTTACTCACAGATGATGAAGATCAAGATCTCTCTGCTAATGTTTGCTATATGGCAAGGTTGGCCAAGAACAAAGTCTTTGAAGCAGAAAGCACTGATGATGAATACCCAGATGATGAGGTAAATCTCGACTCTACTTTTTCTTTGATTAAGGACAAAGAGTCATATAGATTAGCTTTATCAGATTTAACAACTCATATCAATTCTTTAGCCAACAAAAACAAAAAGTTGAAAAATAGCATTTCATTTTCTAAAAGTGAATTTTCAAACCTTATTGAAGAACATTCAAAATTACTTTTTGAACATGATGCTATTAAACAAGATTTTCAAGCTTACAAAGATAAGATGTTGGTTAAAGAATGTGAGTTGAATGTCTCTCTTGATTCTAAGTTATTTCAAAAATGTCAAAATCTAGAAAAGACCATTCATGATCTTGAAAAGACCAATCAAGATCTTGAAATTCAAAAGTCCAATGAATGGCTTCGGGCAAATGCAAGACAAATGGATGTTGATATTCTCAATAAAAAGCTTCAAGAAGCTAAACCAAACAATGTTGAATTCGAAAGGAAGATTTCTGATTTAAATCATAATTGTTTTCTAAAAGGCATTGAGATTGAGAATCTTGAAAAACAAGTTGAGGAATTTAAAAAGAATATACTTTTCTATCAAGAAAAGTTATATAAAGTTGAACAAAATCCTCTCTTGAATTTCACTGCCTATTTCAACAAGTCAAAAATTGACAAAACAGAACTTCTTCTCGGGTTGGGATTTGAGAATATCACACCATTACAAAAAGCCAAAGAGGAAATTGAACCCTTGTATGATGAAAAATTCCTACGACTTGGTATGATACAACAATTTATTCGTCCATTGGATGACGAATTTGAGACTGATAAAGTTGAGAGAATACCAAAACAAGAATTTTTGGTTAATTATGATGCAATAAATGATTCATACAAAACTAAGGAATCTTCAATTTTCAAATTGGAAGAAATTGAATCAAATTTTCAAAACCAAGAATCTGTCGGTACTCCACCTAAACCAACTAAAATGTACTTTCCAACCACATTTTTGGAAAAACAAATAGAAGGTTTACAACAAAAGGTGGAATCTCAACAAAAAGTTATTAATCACCTCAAGTCTCAAAGTCCGAATTCAGAGGATAAATGTATTGTTGTTGATACTAAGAAAGTTTGTGAGAATGTTTCTACTCAAACTAACCAAAGTGCTTTAGTAGACAATTCTACCCAAACTACTTGTGATTCATCTACCAATACCTCTACCCAGACCTTGACTGATTTTCTTGAATGTACTTGTCAAAATACTGCTACATTTATAGCTGATGATTATGTGCAATCTGATTTATCTAATGAAGAACTTGCACATAGTTTAGTTTTGATATGGTACTTCTATATGTTTTTCACATGCAACACTGTTGATGAGTTAGTTGTTCACCTAAGCCTAGTGCTAGTATAGGTGTTGATACTTCTACTCAATTTTCTTGTGAAACCAAAGATGTGTCAGTTCAAGTTGACCTAATTTCTGAGACTACCCATACTGTGAAGTTGGACACCAAGATTCCTGATTTTTCAAAACTTTCAAATGAATCTGAAACTAATCAATCTCCATTGAAATTTTCTTTTTCCAAAGATTTCACAAAGAATGATTTTGATAAATTCATGGAGGGAGAATATGTTTTTAATTCAGAAACTGAGAAAAAGATTGAATCTACCAAAATCAAAGTGGAAACAAAAGTGGAATCTCAAAAACCATTGTCCAAAGCTCCAACTTCATATTACTCAAAGAAACGAGTTAAGACCAAACTCGTCAAGACTGAACCAAAGACCATTAAGTTAGAAACCTTTATTGCTACCCCAGTGAAACATGTCAAAAAGGAACAAGCTGAAACCCCACTCAGGACAAAGTACACCAAAGTGAAACTTCCGAAAGACTATCCTAATGCTTCTCAATCTAGCTCTCAATCTAGCTTTATACCTAAAGTGTCTAAGTCTAGCTCAGTTTCGCTAACTAAGGATACATCAAATGGTACAACTAGATATAGGGATAGATATGGATGGTTTTCTCATGATAAACCAAAGAAGCAAGAAGTTTCCTCACCTCCAAAAGATTCCAAAAAGATGAAAGTGTTTAAAACTCCTAGTTCTAATCTTCTTAGTTTCAATTCAACAGGTGGAAAGAGCATAACTAGTGGTGCTAAATGGGTCGCTAATACATTAGTACCTAGGATCACTAGTAATCAAAAGGATGTTGAGAAAAAGAAGAAAAGAAAGAGGAGAAAGGCTGTTAATAGGAGGAAGGGTGTTCATGTTAATCAAAACAATTTTTCTTTGTCAAATATTGTTGAAAATGCCAAGGCAAGACCTTGTGAGCTTGTAAACAATCTTAATTCTCATACTTGTGTATCTGATGATGATGCTTGTAAACATGTTACTTTTAATTCTCATGTGAATGTTCGTACTTTTTATTCAAATGTGTTTGTTGATAATGTGCTTGTTAATGCTTATGTTGATTCGAAAACATGTTTGAATGCATATCCTAAGTTATATACCCTGCCTGTTTTAACTAACCATAAAGGACCCGTCTTCAAGTGGGTACCTAAAAACAGTTAAATTTCTTTGATTGTAGGAAATAACCATCTGTGTTTGGATACTCGATTCCGGGTGTTCGAAGCACATGACTGGAAATAAATCTTTGCTCAAGAATTTTGTTGAAAGATTCATGGGAACAGTTCGCTTTGGAAACAACAATTTCGCTCCTATCTTAGGTTATGGAGACATTGAAAGAAATGGAATTATCATCAAGAAAGTTCACTATGTTGAAGGATTAAGTCACAACTTGTTCAGTGTTGGACAATTCTGTGATAACAATCTTCAAGTTCTGTTTCGAAAATCTCTTTGCAAAGTCCAAACTCTAGATGGAGTTGATATTCTTTGTGGTGACCGTGATGATAATCTTTTTACCGTCAATCTCGATGATAACCAACCAACCGATAATATTTGTCTCATTTCAAAGGCTACTTCAAAGATTTCTTGGTTATGGCATAGAAGGCTGTCGCATCTGAATTTTCAAACCATCAATATTTTGGTCAACAAGCATCTTGTTAAAGGCTTACCTGACTATAAGTATGAAAGTGAGCATGTTTGTCCTTCTTGTGCTGTTGGGAAGATTAAGAGAGCTTCTCATAAACCGAAGAAATCTCCAAATTCATTAGCACCTCTTCATTTGCTTCACATGGATCTTTGTGGGCCGATGAAAGTACAAAGCCGAAATGGGAAGAAATACATCTTGGTTATTGTTGATGATTATTCAAGATATACTTGGGTCAAGTTCCTTGCATCCAAAGATGAAACAACTCAGATGTTGATAGATTTCATCACTAATACTCAAGTAAATCTTCAACTTCCAGTTCGTTACATCCGTTCGGATAACGGAACTGAGTTCAAGAATGCTGTTTTTGATGAATTCTACAAATCCAAAGGTATCACTCATCAATTCTCAGCAGTTCGCACCCCACAACAAAATGGTGTTGTTGAAAGGAGAAATCGATCGCTGGTGGAAGCAGCAAGGACAATGCTTGCTTATTCCAAATTGCCATCCAATATGTGGGCTGAAGCTGTTGACACTGCATGTCACACTCAGAATCGGTCCATTATCAATCAGCGTTTCGAAAAGACTCCTTATGAGGTTATTAACAAACGCAAACCCAACATCAACTACTTTCATATATTTGGGTGTGTTTGTTATACTTTGAATGATCGGGAGAATCTTGGAAAGTTCGAGAAGAAAGGTGATGAAGGATATTTTGTTGGTTATTCCAAAACATCAATTGCCTATCGAATCTATAATCATCGAACCAACACAATTCAAGAAACAATGAATGTTTGGTTTGATGAGATGTCAGGCATGATTTTTGAGCAAGAAGGTTTGCTGCCAACAAGTAATGATCCAAGTACTTCAAGTACTTCTACAAGGAATTCTACCTTAGCTTCTATATTCAAGAAGTTTCCAACTCCAACAAGTGATGAATTAGATATTCTTTTTGAAGAATTCTATAATTCAAAACCGATTCATGATCAAGAACCTCAGGTCATCTTTGAACCAATTCAAAACAATGAACCTCTTCATAACAACGATCCAGTTCCTGACAACATTCATGAATCTTCATCAAGTTCTTCAGAGCAAGAATCCTCTTATACTAATATTTCTCCACCATCCTCTCAGGATAATTCTTCTCAAGTGAATGTTCAAGAACAACCTTCTCGATTAACTCAGACAAAAAAAATCCATTAAACACTCCAAATGTGTATGTACCACTTGATTTTGATCATCCAGCTTATGAGGAAAGAGTTATACCAAGTTATGACTCCATCTCTCAACAAAACTCAAGTTTTTATGATGGTGATGTTGATCTTCAACAACAAGATCCTCTTCCTCATGCTCACAAGTGGACACGAATGCAGAAAGACCATCCTACAAGCAGGAGTAACTACTCGTACCTCAGTAAATGAGTGTCTTGTTGCACTTTCTCTTAGCAATATTGAACCCAAAATGGTATCTGAAGCTCTTCGTGATCCAGAGTGGGTTAAGGCAATGCAAGATGAACTCGCACAATTTGAAAGACTGAAGGTATGGAGATTAGTTCCAAATCCTAGAAAAGATGATCCAATCGGTACAAAGTGGATATTCAAAAACAAAAAGGATGAGAATGGAGTGGTAGTAAGGAATAAAGCTCGACTTGTTGCAAAGGGTTATTGCCAACAACCTGGTGTTGACTTCGACGAAACTTTTGCTCCAGTTGCAAGAATGGAGGCCATTCGAATATTCTTAGCTTATGCAGCATTCCGAAACTTTACTGTGTTTCAAATGGATGTGAAGACTGCTTTCTTGAATGGTGACCTCAAAGAAGAAGTTTACGTTGATCAACCAGAAGGTTTTGTTGATCCTCAAAGGCCAAACCATGTCTACAGGTTAGACAAGGCTCTCTACGGTCTTAAGCAAGCACCCCGAGCATGGTATGATTCTTTAACTACTTTCTTACTAAGAGGTGGCTTTACCAAAGGCACAATTGACCCTACCTTGTTCATTCGCAAACAAGGTAAGCACGTTCTACTTGTTCAAATATATGTTGATGACATTATTTTTGGGTCGACCAGTCAAACATTTTGCCGAAACTTTTCATCTCTTATGGTTAATCATTTTGAAATGAGCATGATTGGGGAAATGAATTATTTTTTGGGTCTTCAAATCAAACAATTACCAACTGGTATTTTTATATCACAAGGTAAATACATAAATGATATGTTGAAAAAGTTTGACATGACTTCATGTTCTTCAATTTCTACTCCGATGGCTGCTCGAACAAACATAAATACTGATACAAATGGAAAACCGTTTGACCAAAAAAGATATCGAAGTATGATTGGTTCGTTGTTGTACCTAACAGCATCTCGCCCAGATATAATGTTTGCAACATGTATGTGTGCTAGATATCAAGCTGCTCCAACTGATTTACATTATCAAGCTGTGAAACGAATCTTTCGTTATCTGAAGGGTACACCCGATTTAGGTCTATGGTATCCAAGGGATACTGGATTCAATCTAACTGCATATTCAGATGCAGATCATGCAGGTTGTAAACTTGATCGCAAGAGCACTTCTGGTACTTTACAATTTTTAGGCGATAAAATTGTGAGTTGGTCTTCCAAGAAACAGAATTGTGTGTCTCTATCAACGGCTGAAGCAGAATATGTGGCTGCGGCTAGTTATTGTGCTCAAGTTTTATGGATGAAGACACAACTAACTGATTATGGTCTGAAATATGATCATATCCCTATCTATTGTGATTCTCAGAGTGTCATTGCCATTGCAGTCAACTCAGTAAACCACTCTCGCTCAAAGCATATTGATGTTAGATATCATTTTCTCAAAGATCATATTGAGAAAGGTGACATCGAGCTCTACTTTGTGGGTACTGACTTTCAACTTGCAGATTTGTTCACAAAACCAATTTTTGCTCCACCTTTCTATGAAAATTTTTGATCTATTCTTGCATAGATTAAGGAGGAGTTTGTGATTTCAACAACCTTCAAAACTTCAAATGTGTTTCAAATGGATGTGAAGACTGCTTTCTTGAATGGTGACCTCAAAGAAGAAGTTTACGTTGATCAACCAGAAGGTTTTGTTGATCCTCAAAGGCCAAACCATGTCTACAGGTTAGACAAGGCTCTCTACGGTCTTAAGCAAGCACCCCGAGCATGGTATGATTCTTTAACTACTTTCTTACTAAGAGGTGGCTTTACCAAAGGCACAATTGACCCTACCTTGTTCATTCGCAAACAAGGTAAGCACGTTCTACTTGTTCAAATATATGTTGATGACATTATTTTTGGGTCGACCAGTCAAACATTTTGCCGAAACTTTTCATCTCTTATGGTTAATCATTTTGAAATGAGCATGATTGGGGAAATGAATTATTTTTTGGGTCTTCAAATCAAACAATTACCAACTGGTATTTTTATATCACAAGGTAAATACATAAATGATATGTTGAAAAAGTTTGACATGACTTCATGTTCTTCAATTTCTACTCCGATGGCTGCTCGAACAAACATAAATACTGATACAAATGGAAAACCGTTTGACCAAAAGAGATATCGAAGTATGATTGGTTCGTTGTTGTACCTAACAGCATCTCGCCCAGATATAATGTTTGCAACATGTATGTGTGCTAGATATCAAGCTGCTCCAACTGATTTACATTATCAAGCTATGAAACGAATCTTTCGTTATCTGAAGGGGACACCCGATTTAGGTCTCTGGTATCCAAGGGATACTGGATTCAATCTAACTGCATATTCAGATGCAGATCATGCAGGTTGTAAACTTGATCGCAAGAGCACTTCCGGTACTTTACAATTTTTAGGCGATAAAATTGTGAGTTGGTCTTCCAAGAAACAGAATTGTGTGTCTCTATCAACGGCTGAAGCAGAATATGTGGCTGCGGCTAGTTATTGTGCTCAAGTTTTATGGATGAAGACACAACTAACTGATTATGGTCTGAAATATGATCATATCCCTATCTATTGTGATTCTCAGAGTGTCATTGCCATTGCAGTCAACTCAGTAAACCACTCTCGCTCAAAGCATATTGATGTTAGATATCATTTTCTCAAAGATCATATTGAGAAAGGTGACATCGAGCTCTACTTTGTGGGTACTGACTTTCAACTTGCAGATTTATTCACAAAACCACTGGATGAAAAGAGGTTTAACTTTCTTATCTCCAAGCTAGGTATGTTAAATCTTAAACCTTAACTCTTTTGAAGGAATTCTTGACACATTCCAGAAAACCAAAATACAAAATTGCATATTTTCAAAAATAAACAAAAAGATATATTTCAATGGCTTGCATATACTATGTATGCAACCCGTTCTTAAATGATATATTTATTTGTAGAGTGTTTTTACATTCTAAGCTTTTGTTATTATACATACAAATTGATATAAGATAACAAGGAATCGAACGCCTTTGTGTACTCCCTAGCTGTCTTACTATCAACATTGTTGTTGAAGCAAAACTTTATGTTTTTCAAATAAAAATCTTGTTCACAATAGACTCTCAAATGTTTGATCTCACAAAACCAATTTTTGCTCCACCTTTCTATGAAAATTTTTGATCTATTCTTGCATAGATTAAGGAGGAGTTTGTGATTTCAACAACCTTCAAAACTTCAAATGTGTTTCAAAAAATTTTTCATGCACACATTTGATGTTTTTCCAATGATTTTCAATCAAATGGAGTTCGGTGATTAGTTTGCACATGAGTGATAAGTATTTCTCAAAATTTACTCCATGAATTTCATCATTGCCGATGAATTCTAACCCCGGAGTATTCACTTCTTTCATTAGATAGTGAGGGTATTTTGAGTGATGTTGTTTTGTGCAAATAGGATGGAGGGAGTAAAGTCGAAAAGTGAGAGGTTAAGGTGATATGATGTGAGAAAGGGCTAAAATAAACAAAAGCCCTCCCTAAATTCTCAAAAAGCCGGGTAAACACGTTTCTATCAGATTTCATTTGTTGATTTCTTGATATTGAAGAAGTCTTCATGGACCCAGTGAAGCGATGCACATCTTTACCTAACCACTCAAGTGTTTCTTAACAAATACTTGTTTCATTTCTCACGGAGATTTTCACATTTCTATTGACTCTTCATTCGGAAGATGTTGATATTGAAAAAGGGCGACATTCTACTCCAGTCCCCGACTTCATTTGATCACGCTGTGTCTAGAGCTATTTTGATTGATCATTAATTTGATCATCCTTTTTTTTAGGACACATTAGAGTCATGTCTTTGTGATATTATTGCTTATCTTTGAGATATAGCCGGAACATTTGTAGTGATATCTTAATTGATATTCCACGATGATCGAATGGAAATCCTACCAATGCTAACATCCTTTCCAACATTGAACGTAGGTCTCACATTTTCATTTTATGAATTTATTGAGTTAACGAGAAGTCTAAGTGACCTCGTTTTTCCCTAAAAAGTCTTTAAGGATAACAGATTGTGGTTATCAAATGCTTCGGCTGTAATAACCATGATTTATATTCTTTGAAGCAATCTCGTGGTTGCAAAGCCACAGACCGAACTATGTTAGAGAATTGTTTTGTGCATATCTCAATGATACATAGGAAATCCGAAAAAATGTTATACATTTCAATCGGTCATTTCATTAATCCTTTTGATTTTTGAACATGCTAACGGATCATTTTTATCCGGTTTCACTTCTCATCACACAAACACAGAAAACACCAACACCATGATATAACGTTAGTACCAAAAACTTCGATCTTACATTTTAGTCACCCCTAGGATTTCTTGGGTTGGGCTAATGGTTTGGGTTGATGTTTTGATGGTTGACATTTCTTCATGTGCTCATGTTATTCCTTTTGACATTTAATCAATCAAGTGTGTACATAATGACATTGGTTCCCAATTTTGTCATTATGAGGGGAGAAAATATTATGATT
Source organism: Erigeron breviscapus (assembly GCA_034093135.1). NCBI lineage: Eukaryota > Viridiplantae > Streptophyta > Magnoliopsida > Asterales > Asteraceae > Erigeron > Erigeron breviscapus. The sequence continues at coordinate 62,249,808 of CM067175.1, read as the reverse complement.
GATTTACTGATTGATAAGGAAACAAGGAGAAAAGTTTGTGTTTGGTTGTTTCAATAGGTTTTAGGTTTTTCAAAGTTTGTGTATAGAGGGAGAAAATTCTTCATGATGTGTCAATAGTCTCTTGTATTCAGATTTTCACTAGATTTTAGTTGATTGAGATTTTGGCTTTAAAAAGGGGGAATCTGAATTGACGTCAAAGATAAGAATGAAACCGAAGATGAAAAGATTTTCACTCAAGATGCTTCAAAAGTTCAAAGATGCTCCAAAATGTTTATAATCATGGATTGAGGGGGAGCATGATTACTTCGTAAGAATTTCATCCAAACCTCATTCAATTGCTTACTCTCCAAAGTGTTCAAGTTGATGTGACAAAGGTCAAAGCTTCAAAAAGGATCAAAGATTTGTTAGAAGATTCAAGTCAAAGAAGTAAAGCTTCAAAAGAGTCTTCATCAAACACACTTCATTCAAGATCTTCAAGTCATACAACAACATTTTATCAAGAAACTCCAATGCATACATCAAGGGGGGGAGTTCATATTCATGAAACTTTATTCCAAGAAGATGAAATTCATTCGAGAATTAAAACTGAAGAATCGAAAAGTTGAATTTCACTCAAGAATCGAAGATTGAAACATTCGAAACCAAGATTCATACCTTCCGCATTTCAAAAGACAACTCTGATTCATGATTCAACAATTCTCGAAGATTCAAGAAAGCACACACACTTGTTCAACTTCATTATCCTCTTTCTTCAAGACTCACACGCATTCATTATTCTCTGTTCAAAAAGAACATTGAGAATCATCACATGATTTAAACTTCAAGAAATTTAAGACCAAGACTGAATCAAGTTCTCCAAAGATAAAAGAGAAAGCTTTGAAGACTTGTCTCAACACACCAATTGTCTTCACCACCGGGCTCATCAAATTTATTCTTACAAGACAAAATAACACGTACTTCATTCATTACAATGTATCACTAAGGGGAGAATGTTAGAAATCCAAAAATAGTGATAAATTGTAATCTAGATTAGAAGAATTTCTTGTTGTTAAGTCATAGATAAATGATCACTAAGGTTGAGGGGCTAATTGTGACAATTAGCATAATTGTGTAGTTAGACTATAAATAGCCCTCTCATACCTTAGAGATCATAACTTTTGGTAGAACCCTTTCATAACTTTCATACCTGCATAACTTTAATACCAATTTCACACACAGTTACATACAATTCTCTCTCAAAACACACACAAACACCAAGAACACACACTCACCAAAACCACCATGGATGACTTGAATTCAGTGTTAGAAATCGTGTTATAACATATTCTTCTTTCGGTCTCCCTGCACACAAACAAAGATTAGTTCCTTTTGGGAACCCATCTTTGGATGGGTTCACTAGACTCTCCGTTAGCAGTCTTAGATTTCTTTGGTTCATAAGGAACAGAAGGATCAAAGGGGATTTCAGTCATTATTTCAGATGACACAAACATAGTTGGTTTGATGGGGTTTTCAACCTTTTTCTTTTCAGATTTCTGCTTGATTTGCTTAGAAAAAGGTTTTGTATTTTGTTTAGGTTGAAGAGAAGGAGTTTCAACATTTTTAAACGTGCATTACAACTCTGCACTTGTCTAGCCAATAGTTGAAATTGACTTTCTAACCTTAACAAAATTGATTCTTCATTAGACACCTGAGCCTTACCTGAATCTGAGGTAGGTGGCTCAGTAGGGGAGAAGTTTTTCTTCTTCTTTAGGTCTTTAGGAACCTTAGATGAAGTCTGAGGGGATGGCTTTTTGGATTTAGCCTTCCTTTCTGAAACAGTTGTCTGAGCTGTTTCAGATTTACCCTCAGATTGTTCCTGGGCTTTATTAGTTACAGTTTTCTGCTTGCCAACTTTAGGAAAAAAAAATTCAGGCTTCATTTCCTTTGGAAGTGCATCTAAATCAGTGATTATGGATGCCAAATGAAGATCACCAGACTCATATGTTGCTCTTTGTGATGCAAAAGTATTTTTAATTGTAGCATCTGGTCTTGGTGCTTTCATCCAAGATTTAATAATTGCTTGTTCTTTTTCAAGGATGGATTTTAATTCTTCCTTTTCCAATTCTAAAGTTGCAACCATAGACTGATAACTTTTTAGAGCCAAATGAACATCTTTCAGTTCTTTCAGTCTGGCATGATTGGCGTTTAGTTCAGAAGCATTACTTTCAAACATTTTTAGGCTTTCTGAACGCACTGTCTCGACAAATGAGATGTCAGCCTCTAAAAGAACCAAAAGGTCCAGTTTGTGTTCCTCATTCTTTTCAAAGCCAAAATTACTGACCTTTTTCATTACAATATCCACCCAGCGACCAGATTCAACATCGGATTTGACCAAATGACCTTGATCTTCTTGTGCCATGAAACACATGTCCCTAACTTCTTCTTCATCATCAGATGATTCATCAGATTCTTCCCATTTTTCAGTTTTGGCAATCATACAACTGTTGCTTGAGTTGTCTTGTGCCAGAAGAGCCATATGTGCCTTTAACTTCTTGTATTTGGCCTTATAGCTGTCATCAGATTTCTGAAAAATAGAATGGTTAGGAGCAGATTGTGATGATGATGGTTGACTAGATCTGCATTCCTTCATGAAATGTCCTTTCTTGCCACATTTAAAGCATTCAAGATTAGACTTGTCAATAGAAGCGCTGGAAGCAAAAGGTTTGCCAGCTCGATTTGATTTGGCCTTATAGCTGTCATCAGATTTCTGAAAAATAGAATGGTTAGGAGCAGATTGTGATGATGATGGTTGACTAGATCTGCATTCCTTCATGAAATGTCCTTTCTTGCCACATTTAAAGCATTCAAGATTAGACTTGTCAATAGAAGCGCTGGAAGCAAAAGGTTTGCCAGCTCGATTTGATTTGGCCTTAAAACGATTGAACGTTTTAGCCAGCATGGCAACCAGATCATCATTGTCATCCTCATTACAATCATGAGTAACATTACCAGAGACACCAGTTTTTAACATTTCAGAAACCATCTTCTTCATCGAGTCAGAAATGTCACTCTCAGAAGATAGTAGAGCAGTACTATGTGGTTCAGAATACTGAACCATACCAGAACTGGTAGAAACATGATTCTTGGCATCCTGCTCAGCCAAAGCTCTCTCAGCTTTGTTCTCTTCAGTATATCTGAAGGCTCCATAAAGGGAAGCAAGAGTGTGACTGTGCAAAGTTTTGCCTTGTCTCAAGACCAAGATTAAATTTTCCCATTTAGAAGGTAAAATGTCACAAAAAATTTCCAACAGAATTTCTTTATCTTTGGTAACACCCAGGGCTTTCAGTTGATTTACCAGATTTGTAAATCTGATGTAAGTTTGAGTTAAAGTTTCCCCAAGGACAGCAAAGAAAGACTCATATCTTTTGTTTAAAGCAACTTTTCTTGTGACAATTGTCTCATTTGTGCCTTCAAACTGTGTCATTAGTTCCTCCCACATTAATTTGGAATTTTCAAGTAAAACAAGAGTGGGCATAAGGGTTTCAGGAACTGCATATAAAATCATATTTTGTAACTTAGTGTCAAGGTCTACAAGTCTATGATCTTCCTCAGACCAATGATCCTTTTCCTTAGGTGACTGCCTAGGAGTCCCATCGGTATTTCTGACAACAGTAGAAGCATTCATGGGGACAAAGGGTCCTTCTTTTAAAATATCGGGTAAGTGTCTTTCAACACCAGCAATATACTTTAGCATGCATGCTTTCCATGTTTGAAAGTTTTCACTGTTCCCATCAAACTTGGGAACAGGATTATTTGGAAAGTGTACGTGTACATTATGCGATGGTATATTGTTGTTGATGATAGGGGGTGGAGTAGTGTTATTAGGGTCAGGACGTTCTTGTTGAAAGTCAGCCATCTATGCAGATCAAAGGTTAAAGAATTGATATAATTCAACCTTGCTGCTCTGATACCAATTGTGAGTCCCAAATATAGATGATTAACTAAACCCGACTGGCAAGTACAACTTATCTTGATGGACAAGTTAAGTTTACGATCCAGGTATGGATAACAAGAAACAATTGACTTAAAGTAAAATGCAAGAACTAAATGGCAGAAACTATATAAAGATATATATATGTATAATCAAGTATGTAGCATTGAGACATGTTGTTTTCTTTTCTAATGTATTTGATTTATTGATATATAAACAAATACAAGGATTGTTGCGGAACAAAGATAAACACCCAAGTGTAAGTATCTAAACAATCCCGAAAAACAAGTGATCTAAATAACTTGGAAATACTCGTAAGTTTACTTAGAGTATATCTCACAAGTTGCAATGCTAAAGTTTCAAGCACTTTGCAAGTTGTGAGAAGACTTCACATTTATAGACCAAGTTCATGATGACATGGACAAGATCGTATAAAAGTGGTTGTGAGCATTTAATGAATTAAACTTAATTCCTTACATGCTTGTACTAGGAAGAGTATATAAGTCAGTTGATGTGACTTATAGTACTATGTTCCAAACCTATACTTTTACCTTGTACCTTTTATTAATAGATAAATCTATTAACTAGGTAAAGGTATGTAAAGTAAAAAGTCTTCCTCGTAATCAGTGTAAAGTGTTGTAAATACTTTATACTGAGATGCTTCAGTCTTCGATCTGGTAGAATCACTCTTTGCTCGCTTCTGAGATGATTCTCTTCTTCATACTTTAGTCTTTGACTTCAGAATGAATGCTTTAGATTTATCTTGATCTGAACTGAAGTGAAGCTTCAGTGAAGTAATTCTGAGACGGCTCAGAATTCTGTACAAACGTTTTCACTGAACTTCAAGCTATTTCTGAACAAATTATACTTGGTCGATTTCCGACCTAACAGTTTGTGATTGAACCATTTGCTGGTATTTGTTCTTGATTATATAATTGTCTCAATCTAAGTGGGATGTGTTGCTATCTTGTTGACTAAGCATGCTCCATATTTATATCCTAGGTGGAGTAAAGAAGAATTAATGCTACCTACCGGACATGAAAGATCCAGTTGCCTTAGGCACAATTTAATACTGAAAAGTGCATATCAGGGAGTCCCAGTAAGTGATTATTATGTTTTATCTATTTATTGTGATCACGGTTTGTTTTTATAGGTCTATAACTCACTCCTGTAAAACAAACGAGGAGGCGTTTTAAAAGAGCAATCCTTAACTAATTTTATGATGTGAATAAGCATAGCTGAGTAATAGGCTTTAATAAACCTTGGTTCAGAGATATAGTTGCTATGAGACTGATTCTTTTACCCTAGATAACCACAACTTCTCTGTTTATCCAAACTATAAATATTGATTAATCTAACAGCTCTTTTACGGTATACTAAAAATAGTGCTTGTAACCTTGATGGTTGATCCAAGTTTTGTCCTATAACCGCTACTTCTTGCGCTTACTCAACTTGTCTGGTGCAGGATTGGGGAAGCGACCATCTTGCCCTTGTGTGTGAAAGCATGTGCAGGAGCTAAACGTTGATGGAATAAAAGGAGGTTTCAATGTCCAGGTAAAATCTACAGATTGAGAAATAAATGCATCCATTTTTTGTCTTAGTTGGTCTTAGTTGTAGATGGGAAAATATGTCGTCTCCTTTTTGAGCTGGGCTGTGGAGCCAGAAATGGAAGAAAGGAAACTGGTACAGATTCTTTTTAACCTACAATTTTATGAGAAAAATAAAGAGACGCATAACCTTCACAAATTTTTGTTTTAATTTAGAGTATTTGTAACACCCCAAGCCAAGGCTCAGAATATCACGGAAATCATATAGCGCAAGGTGGGATTAATGTAGAACATGAACTAAATGCAAATAAAGGATTCAGTGAATCCTTACAATGAAAGAAACAAGTATCAAATTGTAACAGAAGCAAGTAATCGTCAAGGTTTACAAAACGACAACGAAAGAAAGCTAACAATCCTAAGTACAATGCAACATAAGGCAAATGGATCCTTGATCCATATAAGTCCAGTCCGGGTTCAACAGCACGCAAACAATCAAACTTCACGCCATGGATAACCTGGTTACCTGAAAAGTGTACTAAGCATAGTCAACACAAGGTTGGTGAGTTCGTAGTAATGGTCCACAAGGAAACCATCCTCCAAATCATAATACACTAATAGAGGCAAAACATGACTTACAGTGAGCCTCTAAGTAACACAATAACGTCCAACAACAAGATCACACAAAACGAGTAAGCGTGAAATAAGAGTGCACAAATGATGTAAATATCAACACAAACGCCAAAAGCATAAACAATCATAACGCCTATTGTAATACATATCGAATTCGTATCAACCATGCCACAAAATACACCAAACAAAGTATACTTGCGTGTGAACCGCATGCGTGTGAACCGCATATATAAACAGGTCATACTTGCGTGTGAACCGCGTGCGTGTGAACCGCTCGTGTGAACCGCGTATAAATATATATATGCTTGCGTGTGAACCGCGTATAAATATATATATGCTTGCGTGTGAACCGCGAATAAACACCAACCACAATTCAACAATCGTCAACCATCGATAATTAACTCAAAATAAACTACACGCACATACACTTAGGAGGATTCTGCTTTCATCAAGTTCTAGATGCTTATATATAGGGTCACCCGCAGCCTTCCCACCACATCTAGAACTCTTTGAAGGCGTAACCGACTTCCATGTATGCAAGTTCATGATGACATGGACAAGATCGTATAAAAGTGGTTGTGAGCATTTAAGGAATTAAACTTAATTCCTTACATGCTTGTACTAGGAAGAGTATATAAGTCAGTTGATGTGACTATAGTACTATGTTCCAAACCTATACTTTTACCTTGTACCTTTTATTAATAGATAAATCTATTAACTAGGTAAAGGTATGTAAAGTAAAAAGTCTTCCTCGTAATCAGTGTAAAGTGTTGTAAATACTTTATACTGAGATGCTTCAGTCTTCGATCTGGAAGAATCACTCTTTGCTCGCTTCTGAGATGATTCTCTTCTTCATACTTCAGTCTTTGACTTCAGAATGAATGCTTCAGATTTATCTTGATCTGAACTGAAGTGAAGCTTCAGTGAAGTAATTCTGAGACGGCTCAGAATTCTGTACAAATGTTTTCACTGAACTTCAAGCTATTTCTGAACAAATTATACTTGGTCGATTTCCGACCTAACAGTTTGTGATTGAACCATTTGCTGGTATTTGTTCTTGATTATATAATTGTCTCAATCTAAGTGGGATGTGTTGCTATCTTGTTGACTAAGCATGCTCCATATTTATATCCTAGGTGGAGTAAAGAAGAATTAATGCTACCTACCGGACATGAAAGATCCAGTTGCCTTAGGCACAATTTAATACTGAAAAGTGCATATCAGGGAGTCCCAGTAAGTGATTATTATGTTTTATCTATTTCTTGTGATCACGGTTTGTTTTTATAGGTCTATAACTCACTCCTGTAAAACAAACGAGGAGGCGTTTTAAAAGAGCAATCCTTAACTAATTTTATGATGTGAATAAGCATAGCTGAGTAATAGGCTTTAATAAACCTTGGTTCAGAGATATAGTTGCTATGAGACTGATTCTTTTACCCTAGATAACCACAACTTCTCTGTTTATCCAAACTATAAATATTGATTAATCTAACAGCTCTTTTACGGTATACTAAAAATAGTGCTTGTAACCTTGATGGTTGATCCAAGTTTTGTCCTATAACCGCTACTTCTTGCGCTTACTCAACTTGTCTGGTGCAGGATTGGGGAAGCGACCATCTTGCCCTTGTGTGTGAAAGCATGTGCAGGAGCTAAACGTTGATGGAATAAAAGGAGGTTTCAATGTCCAGGTAAAATCTACAGATTGAGAAATAAATGCATCCATTTTTGGTCTTAGTTGGTCTTAGTTGTAGATGGGAAAATATGTCGTCTCCTTTTTGAGCTGGGCTGTGGAGCCAGAAATGGAAGAAAGGAAACTGGTACAGATTCTTTTTAACCTACAATTTTATGAGAAAAATAAAGAGACGCATAACCTTCACAAATTTTTGTTTTAATTTAGAGATATTTGTAACACCCCAAGCCAAGGCTCAGAATATCACGGAAATCATATAGCGCAAGGTGGGATTAATGTAGAACATGAACTAAATGCAAATAAAGGATTCAGTGAATCCTTACAATGAAAGAAACAAGTATCAAATTGTAACAGAAGCAAGTAATCGTCAAGGTTTACAAAACGACAACGAAAGAAAGCTAACAATCCTAAGTACAATGCAACATAAGGCCAATGGATCCTTGATCCATATAAGTCCAGTCCGGGTTCAACAGCACGCAAACAATCAAACTTCACGCCATGGATAACCTGGTTACCTGAAAAGTGTACTAAGCATAGTCAACACAAGGTTGGTGAGTTCGTAGTAATGGTCCACAAGGAAACCATCCTCCAAATCATAATACACTAATAGAGGCAAAACATGACTTACAGTGAGCCTCTAAGTAACACAATAACGTCCAACAACAAGATCACACAAAACGAGTAAGCGTGAAATAAGAGTGCACAAATGATGTAAATATCAACACAAACGCCAAAAGCATAAACAATCATAACGCCTATTGTAATACATATCGAATTCGTATCAACCATGCCACAAAATACACCAAACAAAGTATATTTGAGTGTGCACCGCACAAGTCAAGTATAACAAAGCGCATATGAACATCCCAACACATTCCCAATATCCACCAATCACTCTAAACAACGCGTACATACCCTTCGGAGGATTTTACTTTCATCGAGTTCTAGATGCTTATGTATAGGGTCACCCGCAGCCTTCCCACCACATCTAAAACCTTTTGAAAGTAAAACCGACCTCTATGTATACACTACTATCCTAATTTATTTAACAATATCACAATCTCATACAAACCCCTCAAGCATTTAAGCAAAACTATCCATCATTCATCCAATGTCACCAACTAGACATTTTGTACGCGAGTAAAATCAAACAACACCAACAATCATTTACAACACAAATAACAAGTAATCACATAAGTTTACACTTTTCAGCCCGAATCTCAAGCGAGTAGGGAACTACGGAACTCACCTTGATTTCCAAGCAAAACGACAAGTTAATATCGAGCTATAAATGTCCAACGACCGTCACGAGTCCACAACCTATCAATATATATCATAATACCATGATGTCAACTATACAAACATAAACAAGTAAGTTTAGCACAATTAGGTCAAATCGCAAACCCTAGACGCCTTTACAACTTTACCGTATATGAAACAAGACGCTTTGACTCGACATTTTTAGAAATGGATTAAGAATCATACAAGATGAGTGTTACTACAAGAAACTAGACTCTCTTACGATTCCAACGATAGGTCATATGACTCGATTGGACTTACGGATCAAAAGTTATTAACGTTTCAAAATCGGCGCGCATAAATTCCAGCATCTAACCACTGCGCCGCAGTGAGCCTTAGCCAAGCTCACTGCGCCGCAGTGGGCTGACCCAAATTAGACCAGACCCTAGCCACTGCGCCGCAGTGGGCTAGGCCCAAGCCACTGCGCCGCAGTGGCTCCAATCTGACCAGCAGCAGCAGCTGCACCAGCAGCAAGAAAAGCAAGGCCAAAACCCTAAAAACTCGACCCAAACCTCACCAAAACGATTTGTAGGAACTTATAACTTGAAATGAAGCATAAATAAACATCATTGACCATAAATAAACATAACCCAATCCACCAATTCGACCCAAAACATCAAAATCATAACAAATCGCTCCAACCCTAAACGAAACCCTAATTTGACCCAAATCGTCTTTTGACTCGATTCGAGACTTGCAATTGGTCAAGATGACTAGAAATGCATAAACAAACATAAATAGAAGTAAATGGGATGAATTAGACTTACCAAAACTCCTCTTGAGCTCAAACCCGAAATTAGGTCAAAATGGGTAAAAATCTTGCACTATGAGATTCAAGCTTTTAATACTAAGAAGATGATGACGATCTTGTATAGATTTTGATTCAACACACTCAATGATGCAAGAATTAATAAGAGAAAGAGAGATATGTGAAGTTCTTGCTTTTGCTAGAGAGAAAAGAGAAGGGAAAGAAATGAGAGGTGAAGGAAGAGATAAGGGGGGGGAAAGATGGGTCAAGGGGGGCTGGTGGGTCATGGACTACCCACGGACCGACCCGTTCTCATCTCTAGCCAAATTACCATCGATACACATTTTAACACCGCTCAAAACACATTTTTGACCCAAATACGACACATTGCCATTTAATCACCAAAACGACCCGAATACTTCATTAACCTATATTGTTAGTCATATTACATGTAAAGTCAACGAGTCAAAATTCGCGGATGTTACAATATTGGAGAGGCATGCTTTTTATTTTGAGGTCATATGGGCTGATTTCTAATGTGCATATAATATAGCAGCATTTTATCTCAAATCAGTTTGTATAGGCTACAGTTTAGCTATTTTTGAACAACTCTTATAAAACTGATGTTTTATGACTCAAATATCAAGTGTCCTATTATGGTGTATTATAATAAAACATAACTAATAAGAGTCCTATAAAAGTTATAGTTAATAAAACGTTTAACGAATAAGCGTCTTATAAAACTGATGTTTTATGACTTAAATATCAAGTGTCCTATTATGGTGTATTATAATAAAACATAACTAATAAGAGTCCTATAAAAGTTATAGTTAATAAAACGTTTAACGAATAAGCGTCTTATAAAACTGATGTTTTATGACTCAAATATCAAGTGCCTATTATGGTGTATTATAATAAAACATAACTAATAAGAGTCCTATAAAAGTTATAGTTAATAAAACGTTTAACGAATAAGCGTCTTATAAAACTGATGTTTTATGACTCAAATATCAAGTGTCCTATTATGGTGTATTATAATAAAACATAACTAATAAGAGTCCTATAAAAGTTATAGTTAATAAAACGTTTAACGAATAAGCGTCTTATAAAACTGATGTTTTATGACTCAAATATCAAGTGTCCTATTATGGTGTATTATAATAAAACATAACTAATAAGAGTCCTATAAAAGTTATAGTTAATAAAACGTTTAACGAATAAGCGTCTTATAAAACTGATGTTTTATGACTCAAATATCAAGTGTCCTATTATGGTGTATTATAATAAAACATAACTAATAAGAGTCCTATAAAAGTTATAGTTAATAAAACGTTTAACGAATAAGCGTCTTATAAAACTGATGTTTTATGACTCAAATATCAAGTGTCCTATTATGGTGTATTATAATAAAACATAACTAATAAGAGTCCTATAAAAGTTATAGTTAATAAAACGTTTAACGAATAAGCGTCTTATAAAACTGATGTTTTATGACTCAAATATCAAGTGTCCTATTATGTGTATTATAATAAAACATAACTAATAAGAGTCCTATAAAAGTTATAGTTAATAAAACGTTTAACGAATAAGCGTCTTATAAAACTGATGTTTTATGACTCAAATATCAAGTGTCCTATTATGGTGTATTATAATAAAACATAACTAATAAGAGTCCTATAAAAGTTATAGTTAATAAAACGTTTAACGAATAAGCGTCTTATAAAACTGATGTTTTATGACTCAAATATCAAGTGCCCTTTATGTGTATTATAATAAAACATAACTAATAAGAGTCCTATAAAAGTTATAGTTAATAAAACGTTTAACGAATAAGCGTCTTATAAAACTGATGTTTTATGACTCAAATATCAAGTGCCCTATTATGGTGTATTATAATAAAACATAACTAATAAGAGTCCTATAAAAGTTATAGTTAATAAAACGTTTAACGAATAAGCGTCTTATAAAACTGATGTTTTATGACTCAAATATCAAGTGCCCTATTATGGTGTATTATAATAAAACATAACTAATAAGAGTCCTATAAAAGTTATAGTTAATAAAACGTTTAACGAATAAGCGTCTTATAAAACTGATGTTTTATGACTTAAATATCAAGTGTCCTATTATGGTGTATTATAATAAAACATAACTAATAAGAGTCCTATAAAAGTTATAGTTAATAAAACGTTTAACGAATAAGCGTCTTATAAAACTTTCTAACAAAAACCTTCCTCCTTTATCCTGGTTTGCAAAAATAAACTAAAAAACATATAAATGCGGAGTTTTAAACAACTTTATTTACTTTTTATGTGTAAAAAATTGTTTAAAATATTTATATAAATATTTTTTCATAAGACTTTTTAATCAAAGCTTATTTATTAAGATAAATTTTTCCCAATTAATAAAATAGCTAATCCATAGTTCCCAAAGATATGCAACTACTACTTCACAAATTAAATTTATTTCATTTTTAAGTTCCCTGTATGGTTGTACGTAATGTCTTATTTTCTTAATGTTAAATATTTAATTTTAAAAAGATTACAATACACAAATTTTCCTTCCTCTGTCGCATGTCTGTGTTGAATGGAACTCAAATAATAACAAAATAAAGCTATAAGCCCAAAACTGTATATTAAAGCTTGGAAATTGAAATTTTTGGGGGCCTTATCTTTTGGTGGCCTTAAGCGGAACTAATTTTGGAGGCCTTTTTTAAAACTTTCTAACAAAAACCTTCCTCCTTTATCCTGGTTTGCAAAAATAAACTAAAAAACATATAAATGCGGAGTTTTAAACAACTTTATTTACTTTTTATGTGTAAAAAATTGTTTAAAATATTTATATAAATATTTTTTCATAAGACTTTTTAATCAAAGCTTATTTATTAAGATAAATTTTTCCCAATTAATAAAATAGCTAATCCATAATTCCCAAAGATATGCAACTACTACTTCACAAATTAAATTTATTTCATTTTTAAGTTCCCTGTATGGTTGTACGTAATGTCTTATTTTCTTAATGTTAAATATTTAATTTTAAAAAGATTACAATACACAAATTTTCTTCCTACTGCTGTCTGTGTTGAATGGAACTCAAATAATAACAAAATAAAGCTATAAGCCCAAAACTGTATATTAAAGCTTGGAAATTGAAATTTTTGGGGGCCTTATCTTTTGGTGGCCTTAAGCGGAACTAATTTTGGAGGCCTTTTTTAAAACTTTCTAACAAAAACCTTCCTCCTTTATCCTGGTTTGCAAAAATAAACTAAAAAACATATAAATGCGGAGTTTTAAACAACTTTATTTACTTTTTATGTGTAAAAAATTGTTTAAAATATTTATATAAATATTTTTTCATAAGACTTTTTAATCAAAGCTTATTTATTAAGATAAATTTTTCCCAATTAATAAAATAGCTAATCCATAATTCCCAAAGATATGCAACTACTACTTCACAAATTAAATTTATTTCATTTTTAAGTTCCCTGTATGGTTGTACGTAATGTCTTATTTTCTTAATGTTAAATATTTAATTTTAAAAAGATTACAATACACAAATTTTCTTCCTACTGTCGCATGTCTGTGTTGAATGGAACTCAAATAATAACAAAATAAAGCTATAAGCCCAAAACTGTATATTAAAGCTTGGAAATTGAAATTTTTGGGGGCCTTATCTTTTGGTGGGCCTAAGGCCACTGCCTAGTCCCCTTTCATTATCCAGCCGGCAGCAAAATAGATTTCTTCACAAAAAGTAGTGAAATGAGATTCTATACAAACCTATTTCTCCGAGAAATAACATTTCTCCCTCTATTTCTTTGTTGTACCAAACAATCGAAATTATATCATTTCCATTTCTTTGGCTTGAATTCCTTCTACCAAACACACCCTTAATCTAAATGGTTTTTTTAAACTGCATCTAACGTAAAATTCTGACAAACACTTGTGGAGCAGAATGTAGTTTTTGGGATATATTATTAATTGGTTCAAATATCAACTCGAAACGTCTGGTGTAATGGTGTGTAGTGCTAAGACATGTTGAATGTACTATGCGTAGTAATAAGTATCTAATGTCTCAATCTTAAGGATATAAATTAACTATGGTAGTGTTATCATTAGAAGGGATCAAAAACATGTTTTCGGGATCGATCGCTTATGACTACCGTTAGTAAAACTGAAATACATATACACACTGGAAAAACATATAATATATATATATATATATATATATATATATATATATATATATCATGATACGTAAAGACGGATTCTTGAGTTCATAGTTTACCAATTAACTAGTTTTGAGGTTATGCATAAAGTTTGTTAGGAAGCAGTCATAAGCTAAAGGGGATTAATGATGGCCTTGTTTCAAAGATTTGAAAAGTCGAGATCTATATTCTTGTTACTGGAGGTATAGTTGGTCACATATTTATTAAAAGTTGCTACTGCATAGCTGACTATTAGAGTTCCTTATTTTTTTGCAAGGTCTTATATGTTCAAGACCCACTAGCCAGTGGCGGCCCCGAGAATTCAAGTGCCTAGTCCGAGCCGCGAAAAAAATGCCCCCAACTCTTAGGAATCCAATTTATAAGCAAAAAAATTTTTTATCGCCAATAGCTATTATCGCCAATCCACTAAGTCGTTCTTAGGACATTGTTAATCGTAAATAAGATTTTAATAACTTCAACTTCGAAAAACTCCTTTCGACAGATGCAACCGTGACTGAAATAGTCAACAATATTCTAGATGCAATGGTTGCATTCAGAACTAACCAAGCTGTTTCAAAACCTTCAAAAAGTGCCATGAGGATTTACTCTTTATCTTTTAAATTTCATTTAGATGTTTAATTATTAACTAGGTTAAGGACCCGTGTTAACACACGGGTTCCATTAAATATAATCACTATGTAAATAAGATTTATATTTAGTTAACTTTGTAGTATTTATTTACCAGCTTTTCCCTTTTTATGTCTAAGTAAATATTGGGATGGGGATGTTTAAAATGGTTAAAGATGAACAAATATGATTCTAGCTACTTTTAAAATGGTCTGTGCAATTTTAATTAGATGCAACATATTCATGAAGCTAATGGTTTATGTAAACTTTAAACGAGCCATGTCAATATTAGCGTATCAATGTGTAGGATTTATATGGTCACGGGGATTATTAGAAGAATTTCTATTATGTAGATTGTTTGTAAATACTAAATGTATCATTAACTTTGTATTAGTTAATCATGCATTTTGATAAATTAGAATGGTAAATATTGATTTTAATTGAGTAGCTAGTATTTAATTCTCATGAATGAATTAATGGAATACAAAAGAGACATCAAATCGCTTTGAGTTCAATTACGTAGAAGATGCCATGACATTGGAGGTCTGATCATGTGGCAGATTCTATATTTACTACAAACTCATGTAGTCAAGTTACTATAGTATGGTGATATTAAGAATGTGTTCGTAATTTCAATGTGTTGTATTTATTTATTTTGATAGGTTGTTCGTTGAGGGTTAGTCGAGTTGCATTATCATTGATCTCAGGTAAGATAACTTACTTTTGACACATGAGGAGGGACACAACAAAACTTAATTTAAATAATTACTCCCCATTTTATGAAGTTATAATATCTCATGCTTATATTGGGTATGGTTTGTATGCGGGAGGTTTATTGGGGCATTATTTGTGTATGCTTTAGTAGATTTGAGCTTATTGTTGTATTGTTGCTTAATGTAGCTTGCTGTTGTGTTGTGTTACTTGTTGAATACATGTACACATAGTACACTAGGCATGATTAAGGTGCCATGTCATGTGCACGTTAAGGGCCCTAATGTCAATATGTGAAAATGAGTAGCAACCTTAATGGAGAATATATTAAAGTAGCTAATGTGATAAGTAGAATTGAGTAAAAATATAATGTTGTAAAGTCTCGAGCATTAAGGAGATATTAAGGAGAAAGTGTTAAGCTTAACCCGCATTTTGGTCTATTTAGATCAAGTGTGTTTAAGGAGCTCATTCGGGGGCAACGTATACCGTCCCTGGTGAGGTACAATCTTCAGGAGCAAGTAGCACCGTTGGGAGTGATTGACCCTAAGGAGAATGCGGACTACTCATGGATTGGTTATGCCTTTCCATAACGACGCCGATGGACCCCTGAAAGGTTACCCATCATGTCGGGTGTGAGGTTCCCTGTGAGGTCTTACGACCGCCTACACACAAAACCTTTATTGTTGATTTTAAATGGCATAACCTAAGTAGTTAAGGAGCTAAAGAGTTAAGTAGATATGTTATTAAGGAGCTAAAGTAGAAATTGAGGATTGCTAGGCACATTGTAGGATTTGATTATCCTATTTGAGTAGTATTTGTTGATATGTGTGATTGTGCCTATATATATGCATGAGATACTTTTGTTGAAATGAGTTTAATTGGCAATCCTTTTATTATAACCTGTTATCTTACTCAGCTTTAAAAAGCTGACACTTGTTTTGTGAAAAATGTGTTGTGCCCTCAGGTTAGGCGCTAATGGAGCTAGTAGATTTGCGAGAGATGGGGTAGCTATTGATGATGAATAAAGACGACTTTTAGTTACCCATTTGCTAGTAGATTTAAGTAGACTTATTTATTATGTCGGTTGGCATTTCATATCATTAATTGTGGATTTCCTTTTATTATTGTGATGATACGATGCTAGTAACACCATTTAAAGTTGTTTAATGATTCCGTTAGGGATCAAATGAGATTTTTTTTAACGTCGCTTCCGCATTTTACTAACGGAGTTATATTTAAAGTTAAAAATTTTTGGAAATTCACATTTTTACAAAGTAGGGTGTTACATTTTCTGTCTTCAAAGCCAACTTCTTGACAGCCTCGTCAGAAACCAAGTTATCACAACTTCCTGGATCAACAACAAAACTGCAAACCTTCCCCAACACGGTACATGTTGAATGGAAGATGTTATGTCTAAGCCAGTCATCTTCATTGGCCTTTGGTGTATAACACGATCGTCTAACCACCAAATTCACTCCCACATCTCCAGCCACCTCTACTTCTTCATACTCAGGCTGTTCATCAAACACTGGGCTTCTTCATAATCGCCATCAGCCTCATCACCATCTTCCCACTCATCTGGTTCAACAAACAAGTTCTTTTTCCCAGCCTTCTTACATTCTGACTGACGATGGCCAGACTCTCCGTAGTTAAAACACTTCAAACCACTAGTACTAGGCCCCATTGAAATTGGTCTTGTACTGCCACCACCTTGTTTTGCTTGATTAGGGGCAAAACGAGATGTCGAGGAACCCGATCCTGAACTTCCTCCTGATATTCCAGAAGATGCACCACCAACACGCCGATTCTGTTTTTCAAATGCTAAAGCACGTTGATAAGCATCAGAAAGTGTCACATGATCAAACATATTAACGAACTCCATGATCTGAACCCGTAGGCCACCAATATAACGAGAGACAAGCTATTCATCAGTTTCTTGAATATCATTCCTTGCAATCAACTGATAAAATTCGGTCGTGTAATCTTCAACGGACTTAGACCCCTGCTTCAAATTCTGTAACCGCTGATACATTAAACGTTGATAATTATGGGGAATAAAGTTGGCTTTCATACACTTCTTCATCTTGTTCCAGGATGTGACCTTTGACTTTCCAACCCTTTGTCGAGTCAGTTTCAATTGTTGCCACCATGCAGATACTCTTCCACGTAATCTGGTAGCAATCAATGGAACCCTTATGTTTTTTGGAACTTCTTTAAACTCGAAAACTTCTTCAACTGCAACCAACCAATCAATAAACTTTTTTGGATTCAAAGTATCCCCATCAAATTCAGGGATATTGATCCTCATTCTCGACTCCCAGCGCCTATTATCACCCCTTTGAGTTCTTTCTGATTGTTCATCAGAAGATGAACCGTCACCTCCACCAAACGGATTTTCCACTTCATCTTCTTGATGATTACGATTACAACGCCCTCTTGGATTCATCAAGGTATTCATCTGACTAATTAAATCATCAGCAAATCGATCCAACCGCTCCTCCAATTGCCCCTCCAACCTTTCTGTAATTCGTTGCTCAAATGCTTGTTCATTGATATCATTAAGATTTCTTCTTCTTGGAGGCATCACGAACTGGAGTTAGGCTCTGATACCACCTGACGCAGACGGAAATTTGGGATAAATAATCGAACCTGTTGATTCAAAGAATACCAAGAACAATTCTTCAAATTATCATTGATTCAGATTGAATACCGATAATCTGGGATTCACACACTAAACACACACTGTGAATAGGGGAAAAATGATTTTTTGTATTTCATAAAACTGATCATTTCCCAGGGTTCTAGTACATATAAATAGATAAGAGAATTTCGAATGGGCCCTAAAACACAAGTGGGCCGAAAGATATAACCAAAACAAAGTCCAAAAAACCCGGAAAAAAAACATAAAAATGTCCAAAAGTCATAGAAAAAGGTCGTTTCGGAGCCCTGTAGCTCAAGTTATGCCCATTTTAGTGAGGCACCCTTTGAAGCCTTGTCTTGGGCTTCCAAATACAACATGGCCTGCTCATCTATACTTGGGCCCACATCACAAACCATCCTCAACTCTATCTAGATGCTAATTCTAACACGCCTAGTCAAAGATTTAAAAATAAAATATCTACGTCAAATCAAAGTTGATTACCCCAAACACAAACGTCATCATCTCAGTATTGTTTACAATTGCCTCGTGATCCTACGTACATCATCTACTTTGTAAGCTAATTAAGGCGAACTTCCATGTAGGGGTGGCAATGGATGGATATGGATCGGATCATGATCCAATTCATTAATGATCCAACTTAAATGGATCATGATCCGATCCATGATCCAACATAATGGATCATGATCCGATCCATATCCAAATAATTTTAAATGGATAGATCATTATCCGGATCAATCCATTTATTTTTTTTAACTTTTTCTTCAATTTTTTTTTTTTTACTTTTTTTAACCCTTTGCTTTGTGTGTTTATGTTTACTGATAAATGAGTACGGTTATAGCTTAAGATGTAATTCATTAAATTGAAAAAGTAACAGAGCCATTATAAAAAATGGATTTTTCTAATATATGCCCTAAGGGCACACATAAAGTGCATTTATTGCACCTCGTAAATTGAAAAAGTTAACAAGATTCTTCTTGAAAAATGCATTTCTCAAATCCCGAGAAGAATGTTGTAACCTTTTTCAATTCCCGATAAGAATATTATTACCTTTTTCATTTTACGAGGTGCATTAAATGCACTTTATGTGTGGCCTTAGGGCACATATTAGAAAAACCCATAACAAATATCATTTTACCATCTTCTTGAAGTTGAAAAAGTAGCAGCCATTTTTTGAAGATGATAGTGTCAAAGCTACTGTATACGAGACTATCAAAGCTAACTAAATAAACAAGTTAAATGAATCGAAAAACTATCTATTGAACATATAAAAAACTTTGGACCAAGTGTTTCAGTTCAGGACACAATTGCTCATAAAAAGACACCACAAACATGTCCATGAAGTGCTCATACACTCACATATACATTAGAGACCAGATTAAAACAGATAAAGTATGATTCTAAATGGCTGTAACCAAAATATATTGAACACAAAGACTATTGATTCATTGTAATCCATCTTTCCAATTCCATCTTTCCAGCATAAGATTTACTTCAGCTTCCAAATGACACTAAACAAGATAACCTCCTGCAATAAGATCACATGAAAATAGGGCTGGCAATGGATAGGATCAATATCCATATCCAATCCAATCCAATCCATTTAAAAGTCTTATTGGACCAAAATAAATATCCACTAATCCATTTAGCTATCCAATAAATATATCCATTTATCCATTTAAATACTTGGATTGATCCATGATCCATCCGGATCGCTATTTATACAAAAACCATTTTTAATTTATAAACCTATATAAAATTGATTATACGAAGCCACGAAAGGTCAGTGTTGGAAAGTTGGATCGCTATATCATATTTTTCAAGTCCACACCTCCAAATTATCAATTCAGATTCATTCCGTTTATTATATATCAGTGTACCCTCCATTGTTGACTGATTTGAAGCTTTCATGAGGATTTTTTTGCAAATATAAAGTGGGCAGTGGTCTTGAATTTGAAGCTTTCATGAGGATTTTTTTGCAAATATAAAGTGGGCAGTGGTCTTGAATTGAAGAATTCTTCCAGTAAGGTACTATCTCCTTCAATCCTCAACTCTGATTTTCTCTCAATTACTTGAAATCTGATTTTTATATGCTTATTTGAGGGTTAAGTCTAATTAATAGTTTGGATGATTTCGTGAGCTGATTACTTGAAATCTAGTGTTTTGTATGTTTTTTGTATGCTTACTTATGATTTTAGGTTTAATTTTTTTTTAAAATTTGGATGTTTACAAAGTGTTTGATAAAATGTCTCAATGAGTTTTTGATGTGAAAATACTTGTGGGTTGTTAATAATGATGTTGGCTAGCTACGTAGGAAGATGGAGAGTTTTTCAACAGCCGAGTTTGAGGAGTCGATGAGTGGAATAAATGAAGTTAATGCTCCTACCCGAAGAAAGTCAACATCAGTTGTGTGGAATTCATTTGAAAAGATCACGAAACCGAATGGTAAAGTTGTTGCTATTTGTAACCATTGTGGTTCTAATTTTGTAGAAGATAATGGAACTAGTAACTTGAAGAACCATCTTAAAAGAAAACATAAGGAATTTGTAATAGTTTCGGATTCAAGCTTAAGTGCAAATACTTACGAGTTTAACCAAGAAAAAAGCAGGAAAGACCTTTCTACAATGGTTATCAAGCACAACTATCCTTTGTCGATCGTTGACCATAAGTATTTCCGGATTTATTCTCATGGGTTAAATCCCGAGTTCATTATCCACACCCAGGAATACAATCAGATCCGATATAATTAGTATCCACAAAGAAGAGAAAGAGAAGATGTATACTTTCTTGGAAAGTGTTCCGAGCAAGGTAACTCTCACAACTGATATTTGGACTTCTGATCACCAAAATTTAGCTTACATATGTCTGACTGCTCACTTTAAAGATGAGAATTGGGAACTCCAAAACAAGATTCTTGCATATAGGCATATAGAATACCCACATGATGGTGACACTTTGTTTAAGTTTATTCGAGATCTAGTTCTAGAGTGGAACATAGATAAGAAGTTGTTTGCCATGGTAGTAGATAATGCTTCTTCGAATGATGTGATGGTTAGAAAATTGAAATCTTGGCTTCAAGAAAGATCTTTATTAAGCTTAAAAGGTGACTTATACCATGTAAGGTGTAATGCTCATATACAAAATTTAGTTGTACAAGATGGATTGAAGGTGATACAGGGACTACTTGAAAAGATCAGGCTCGTAATAAGGTATCTAAGGAATTCCACATATGCAAAACAAAAGTTTGATTTTGTAGCGAATCAAGTTAGGTTGAACGGTCCAAAGATATTACCAATAGATGTTCCACATAGATGCAACTCTACATATTTGATGCTTGATGTGGCAATATCCATGAGGAAAGCCTTAGAGCAATTAGTTGATCATGATAAAAATTACCACCATAATCCTAGTAGAGAAGAATGGGAAGTTGCAAGTACAATCAAGAAGTGTTTGGAAGGATTTTATAATGCAACAAAACATTTTAGTGGGCGAAACTTTCCTACTTCCAATGTATTTTTTCCGAATATTTGTGATTTGCAATTCAATCTTAGTACCTGGGAGAAGAGTAAACTTGAATTTTTTTCGTGCATTAGCTGGTCCTATGAAGGAAAAGTTTGTAAAGTATTGGGATGATTGTAGTTTGGTAGGCATTGTGTTTGATCCAAGATATAGGTTAAAGATGGTTGAATATTATTACACAAAATTGTATGGAGGGGAAGAAGGCAAACCATAAGTTTCTAGGGTAAGTGTAGCTCTGTGGAGTATATATCTACAATATAGTACTAATGTTGATGATGAGACCGAAGAAGGGGAGATGGAAGTTAGCAGTATTAGGGTTAATGATAAGTATAGTGATTTTGTGTTTATTGTCATATTTTGTGTTTACTTGTTAAAACATTTAGCTACTTACTTGTAATATAAACAATAAAAGCACATCCCTTCTATTCCATCCAACCATTGGTTGTAACTAACGCTTCAACAAGCTCTGGATGCATGGAGGATCGTGTTTCATCAATTATCCTTCCTCCCACACTAAAGGCCGACTCAGATGCACTGTTGTTGCCAGGACTGCCAACACATCTCTTGCCATTTTTGGTATGATCGGATACTTGGTAGCATTTATTTTCCACCATTGTAACACAGAAAAGTCATTTGCACGAGGAAACAAGGGATCATCGAGATATGTATCCACCTCATATTTTTGTTGCTGACCGCCACGAAGATCTTCTTTCTCACACCACTTATCAAAATCACTATACTTATCATTAACCCTAATACTGCTAACATCCATCTCCCCTTCTTCGGTCTCATCATCAACATTAGTACTATATTGTAGATATATACTCCACAGAGCTACACTTACCCTAGAAACTTATGGTTTGCCTTCTTCCCCTCCATACAATTTTGTGTAATAATATTCAACCATCTTTAACTTATATCTTGGATCAAACACAATGCCTAGAGCTAGAACCAAACTACAATCATCCCAATACTTTACAAACTTTTCCTTCATAGGACCAGCTAATGCACGCAAAAAGTCAAGTTTACTCTTCTCCCAGTTACTAAGATTGAATTGCAAATCACAAATATCCGGAAAAAATACATTGGAAGTAGGAAAGTTTCGCCCACTAAAATGTTTTGTTGCATTATAAAATCCTTCCAAACACTTCTTGATTGTACTTGCAACTTCCCATTCTTCTCTACTAGGATTATGGTGGTAATTTTTATCATGATCAACTAATCGCTCTAAGGCTTTCCTCATGGATATTGCCACATCAAGCATCAAATATGTAGAGTTGCATCTATGTGGAACATCTATTGGTAATATCTTTGGATCGTTCAACCTAACTTTATTTGCTACAAAATCAAACTTTTGTTTTGCATATGTTGAATTCCTTAGATACCTTATTGCGAGCCTGATCTTTTCAAGTAGTCCCTGTATCACCTTCAATCCATCTTGTACAAATAAATTTAGTATATGAGCACTACACCTTACATGGTATAAGTCACCTTTTAAGCTTAATAAAGATCTTTCTTGAAGCCAAGATTTCAATTTTCTAACCATCACATCATTCGAAGAAGCATTATCTACTACCATGGCAAACAACTTCTTATCTATGTTCCACTCTAGTACTAGATCTCAAATAAACTTAAACGAAGTGTCACCATCATGTGGGTATTCTATATGCCTATATGCAAGAATCTTGTTTTGGAGTTCCCAATTCTCATCTTTAAAGTGAGCAGTCAGACATATGTAAGCTAAATTTTGGTGATCAGAAGTCCAAATATCAGTTGTGAGAGTTACCTTGCTCGAAACGCTTTCCAAGAAAGTATAAATCTTCTCATTCTCTTCTTTGTAGATACTAATTATATCGGATCTGATTATATTCCTGGTGTGGATAATGAACTCGGGATTTAACCCATGAGAATAAATCCGGAAATACTTATGGTCAACGATCGACAAAGGATAGTTGTGCTTGATAACCATTGTAGAAAGGTCTTTCCTGCTTTTTTCTTGGTTAAACTCGTAAGTATTTGCACTTAAGCTTGAATCCGAAACTATTACAAATTCCTTATGTTTTCTTTTAAGATGGTTCTTCAAGTTACTAGTTCCATTATCTTCTACAAAATTAGAACCACAATGGTTACAAACAACAACAACTTTATCATTCGGTTTCGTGATCTTTTCAAATGAATTCCACACAACTGATGTTGACTTTCTTCGGGTAGGAGCATTAACTTTATTTATTCCTCATCGACTCAAACTCGGCTGTTGAAGAACTCTCCATCTTCCTACGTAGCTAGCCAGCATCATTATTAACAACCCACAAGTATTTTCACCTCAAAAACCCAAAGTCACAAAATAAACTCATTGAGACATTTTATCAAACACTTTGTAAACATCCAAAATTTTAAAAAAAATTAAACCTAAAATCATAAATAAGCATACAAAAAACATACAAAACACTAGATTTCAAGTAATCAGCTCACGGAATCATCCAAACTATTAATTAGACTTAACCCTCAAATAAGCATATAAAAATCAGATTTCAAGTAATTGAGAGAAAATCAGAGTTGAGGATTGAAGGAGATAGTACCTTATTGGAAGAATTCTTCAATTCAAGACCACTTCCCGCCTTATATTTGCAAAAAAATCCTCATGAAAGCTTCAAATCAGTCAACAATGGAGGGTACACTGATATATAATAAACGGAATGAATCTGAATTGGTAATTTGGAGGTGTGGACTTGAAAAATATGATATAGCGATCCAACTTTCCAACACTGACCTTTCGTGGCTTCGTATAATCAATTTTATATAGGTTTATAAATTAAAAATGGTTTTTGTATAAATAAGCATACAAAAAACATACAAAACACTAGATTTCAAGTAATCAGCTCACGGAATCATCCAAACTATTAATTAGACTTAACCCTCAAATAAGCATATAAAAATCAGATTTCAAGTAATTGAGAGAAAATCAGAGTTGAGGATTGAAGGAGATAGTACCTTATTGGAAGAATTCTTCAATTCAAGACCACTTCCCGCCTTATATTTGCAAAAAAATCCTCATGAAAGCTTCAAATCAGTCAACAATGGAGGGTACACTGATATATAATAAACGGAATGAATCTGAATTGGTAATTTGGAGGTGTGGACTTGAAAAATATGATATAGCGATCCAACTTTCCAACACTGACCTTTCGTGGCTTCGTATAATCAATTTTATATAGGTTTATAAATTAAAAATGGTTTTTGTAAAAATAGCGATCCGGATGGATCATGGATCGATCCAAGTATTTAAATGGATAAATGGATATATTTATTGGATAGCTAAATGGATTAGTGGATATTTATTTTGGTCCAATAAGACTTTTAAATGGATTGGATTGGATTGGATATGGATATTGATTCTATCCATTGTCAGCCCTACTTCCATGCCCCCTATATGTACAGTGTTCTTCGCTTGTCTACTTTCAAATATATCATTTCACATCTTCGGGTTAGATTTTGATACTAGAGAGGCAAGTCAATCTCATACTATTCCTATTTACCGATTGGTATTGGCATGCTAATTTTATGACGTTACTTGTTTCTTTAGTTTCATAGCTTTCAGTCAATGGTTGTACTCAGTTGTAGTATTAATCGGGTCATATTTTTTTTTATTGTTCAAAAAAAATCTAAATAGGATACATATAATCGGATCGGATCATCCTATTATATGTATCCTGTTCAGTTTAATGAAATTATTGGCTTTTCCTTTTTATTAAAAAAAAATCATTCACTGCCGTTCTATATCTCTGCCAAAGAAATATTAGGACTATATTCTTCAAGTTCATGATTTATTCATTGGGAAAGTGCCTCCAACAATTGGTTCGGTCCTAGTTTCAGTGAATACCAATTATGAGATCTATTAGTTATAGTGAGATATGTCTCTCGGGCGTTGCCCGGGAGACATTACGTTTATGTATATGGTAGCATATAAAATTTAAATGATTTTTTAGACGTTTATTGTGTACGATAATACGTAAAATATATAACATGTTTTTAGGATCATTTTATACATCATTTAAATGTCATGTAGATTACAAAAATGCTAGGATTTGTCATTGAATTGTACCTGACATACAACATAAAAGTGGAAGAAATCAGTCAAAAAACCCAAAAACTTACAACATAGTGCGTAATTTTTAAAAGCCCAAAACAATATATTCGAGTTTATATATTATTTAAAAATTGTATACGAAAAAGGTAAATAACATGGACTAAATATACGTAAAACTCATACTTGTATCAATAATTTATATCGACATATAAAAATGTAAGTTCATTAGTAGAAGATGATAAAAAAAAATGAATACATAACCAAAAAAATAAAGATAAGAAAAAATAAAAGGAATAAAGAAAACAAAAGCAAAAAAATATTAAAATTAAATTAAAAAATTAAAAAAATGTTGACACGAAATTCAATTCACACGGCACTTCGCTGCGAGTCGTACATAGTGTAGGTATACTTTATCAAGTTATAAGTAATGTTTGATGATAGTTATAAAAGTGTGACATAAGTCAATATCTCAATTTACAAACCCAAATAGCATTTAACGATTGTTAAGACACGTTAGAGAAAGGACCTAACTCCTTGTTAAAGAAAATGACCTTATTTGCAGCATTTTCCGTCCATCTCGTTAAACATTCGAACAAAACTTAACGGTTGTTCGTTGATGGGACCATTATTGCAAGTGGAATTAATCATAAGTTTAAAAAAAAAAAAAGCGGCATGTGACACAAACTCCCAAAATCCAAAATTATATATAACAAGTATTTTAATCCCGGGCGTTGCCCCGGGAGAGATAACGATTCATAAAACGTACATCGTATATAAAGGCGGTGATATATACATAACGATTAACGTACATTACAAAAAATAGGTACTACACAAACGATAAAAACGGATGTAAGAAACAAATTAAAAATGATCATTTAGTGTTAGCGGAAATACTACACGATACACTGTTCGTTAGTCGGTGATTACCTGCCTGTTAGAACCGTTTAAACTAAACAATTAGAACAAAAAAAGAAATATAAAAAAGAAAGCATCTTTTATACACATAGGAAAAGGTTAAAAAGCTGACCATTTTGTTATAGCAGAAACAGTACAATATGCTGTTATATTTGTCCGTTCATCGGTCATTACCTGGCTATTGACGGGGGTGAAAAATATAAATTTTTTTCTTACTTAAAAGAGCTAATTAAAAAAAAATTAGTATCAAAAATAAAGGAAAAAAATGAAAAGGACAAAACAAAATTGCTGACGTCATGATGACATCAGCGTTTTACTATTCCTAAGCCTTCACTAATTGTTATATATATAATATAATATATAGTAAATTATGAAATTATAACATCAATATTTCCACAATAGTCAACTAGAAATCGGAAAAAAAAAAGAATTGTACTTATATAGTTATAGTGAAATGTTCATTTGAAAACTAAAATTTATGTAAAAACTAGAAAACTGGCTAAAACACATTGTGAACTAAACATAACACAATGTGTTTTATTGTGTTTTCTAAAAACACTATGTTTTTTTTATTGTGTTTGCTAACAACACATTGTGTTAAGTTTTAAATCACAGTGTGTTTTTGATAGCGCGTGAAAATCAGAAAACTATTCAAACACACTGTGTTATGAACTTAACACAATATGTTTTTAAAAACACATTGTGTTAAATTCATATCACAGTGTGTTTTGGCTAGTTTTCTAATTTTCATGAAAATTTTAATTTTCAAATGATCAAAACCCTATAGTTATATATGTGACATCTTTGTGGTTTAATTCAATTTCCTTTCTAAAAAAAGTTAAAAACAATATCATGCTTTTTGTGGCATAAATAAGGATGCATTTTTTTTTTCATAAACTCGTCTAATACAGAATGTAAAATTAAAATAATCCAAAACAAGTTTAATGAAGAAATTAATATTCTTCACATCCCATAATAAACTTTCACGATTGAGAACTATTTCATCGTGTAAACACGGCTACTTGACAGAACTAGAGGCGGGATATGCCGTCCAACCCATAGCCCGTCATTGCCCACAACTTGAAAGGCTTGTTTCGTCCAATTTAAATAACAATTCTCATCCACTACCTAGCGATGTGGGACCCATCCCAACACGCCTCTTCTTCCTTTCCAGAGAGAAACTCCATAGCAGTTAACCTCACTTGTTTAATCACCCGACCCGATAATAAGAATGAAAGAACAAAAATCCCTTTCTTCTTTATTTCTTACAACCAATCATTCAATCAAAATCCTGATTAATTACTTTATTTATAATTCTTAATTGATAGAAAAAAGTGTCCTTCAATTACCCAACATGCCTGCCCCGCCTATCTTGCTACCTCTATTATCTGTTTCCAAAATATAAGATAGGCTATATCTATATCCCAGGTAGTTTCTTATTTGTATTAGAAGAAATTTCACAGAATTATATATTAGCGAGAATCCATGACGCTTTTTTTGCACCCGTAATAGATGTACGTCGTATTTGGCTCGATTGGGTGATAGACCCTTATTTATTTAGTGATAGACCCTTTGTAATAGATGTACCAAATTCTATTTTCGGTACCGTACGAAACCGATTGGTAACGAAACCGAAAATGACCTAAACTAAAAACCGATATAAAACTATATGATTAATTAAACTGAATATATAAAATATGAGAATTTGGAAATTTCCTCTATGTTGTAAGAAATTAGACTAAAGTCCTGTTTGTTTAGAACTTAATAAAAAATACTTGATCCGTTGAGTCAATCAAAAATGTTTGTTTTTTTGAGTTAATTAACAAAAAATAACTGTATCGATTTAATTCATACCGACATTATTTATCCATCCAGTCGCTTTATCTACTCAACACTTAATGGTTATAAAAAAAATAAACTCTAAATTAAAAGGCGAAAGGTATAACCAGTCAAATGGGTTGAACGAGTCAAAAGTCATGATACATGTATTTCACATGTCTACAACATTCTATATTTTGATACAAAGGAATTATAATCATTTGCCTAATAGAGCTTTATAATGATA
This sequence comes from Erigeron breviscapus, assembly GCA_034093135.1. Taxonomy (NCBI): domain Eukaryota; kingdom Viridiplantae; phylum Streptophyta; class Magnoliopsida; order Asterales; family Asteraceae; genus Erigeron; species Erigeron breviscapus. The sequence continues at coordinate 62,221,137 of CM067175.1, read as the reverse complement.
TTGAATACATTGCTTATTAAGAAAAAAATTGTCAAAAAAATTTCCGGTGGTCTTACAGAACCCATATTGACATATGTTTGCAGATTTGAACACATTTTGGACTGTTACCCAACCCGTTGACCTGTCTGTTTTTCAACCTCCACTGCATATGCTCGGGTCATTTTTTTAGTGGTTCAGAATCGGTACACTTCAAACCCAAGATTTAATTTAAAATAAGCTTGGATACAGTATGGATCATAGATGTTAGTTTTTGGTGTTTGTGTGATTGATAAATATATATTATAAACGTATATGATAGAATATTGTGCTGGGTCAGCATATATCCTTTTCTCGGCAAATTCAACAGGTTATGGATACCTTTCAGCAGTTCATATTATCAATTGGGTGAAAAGGCAGCTACTGATAATATTTTAAACTCATTGTTTTATATATCAATTGGGACGAATGATTTCATACAGTACTATCTTTCTGATGTGTCGGGAGCACAATCAAAGTACGTTTATTGGAGATTCACACAGTTCTTAGCTAACTCGATGAAGCAGGGGATGAAGGTTAGAAGAATCCTCCATCTTCCCCATTTTCTTCATTGGATCTTAGAAGTATCGGTTTTGACCCGTTTATTATTGTTATGTTTTTATCTTTAACTGGTTGAAAGTTATAACTAATGCATTTAACCTCCCAAGTCATTTATATTCAAATAACTAGATTTGTGTGATCATATGGACATGATAATTATTTAGAAAAAGTTTTCACTGTGTTTTGGGCCGACACGTCTTGACCCTTGAAACTTTACCCAAGAACCCCAACCTGCACATATTCCCATCCAAATTGGATCTATAATATATATGCCTGTTTAGGTTTAATCTTGCATTTATGGTACAGAATTTGGACACCATGAAGGTTAGGCTGAGTGGTGGTGATGGGACTGGCACCTACCAGTTGTGCACCTCCCTACTTGTGGCAATACAACAATAATTGAGAATGTGTCAAGAAGATAAACGACTTATGATAATGGAGTTCAATTTTGTTATGCGAGACACAGTTATGAGCTTAGTAAAGAACTTAGGGCGCGTTTGGTTCACAGAATGATTTGGAAAGGAATGGAATCTGTCAAAGGAATTGGAATCTGAAGGAATGGAATTTGACGGAATGTTTTTGATTTTTTTAAGATTCAAGTGAGGGACGGAATGAAATTCCTTCCCCCATCCCCAAGGAATGGAGATTCCATCAAATGAGGGAATGTTTACATTCCAACGGAATGTGATTCCTCCATCTTTAACCAACCAAACACGCTAAGGAATGGAATTCAATTCCAATTCCATTAGATTCCATCAAATTCTGTGAACCAAACGCGACCTTAGTGATGCCAATATAGTGTTTTGTGATTCTTATATTTTGAGCTTCAATTGTGTCCATGGTGTCTATGTTTCTACTTTAACTGTTACAGTTTATTACACGGCTTTTTAGTTCGAGGACTATCCGTCGATTTAGAGGCTCTGGGTTAATTTCTCCAAAGGCCATTTTTTACTCTTCCAATGGTTAGAAGAGGTTTTAATCCAGGGTATAAGACTTTTGGATGGTAATGTTTCATTGGATACTTTTTGCAAATGTAAGCTTCATTTTTTAAGTTACGTTTTATTACGTTACTTTTTGATTCGTTATTACGTTATTGTATCAAAACTTTTTACGTCAACAGTATTTTATTTGAATCGTCTTAACCTTAAGTTTATATTAAGTCGACCTATTACTCAGTGGTGTTTTTTTAAGCTAGCTGTTGTATCCAACAAAGTAAAGACAAGGTCGGTTTTAATCTCAAATTTAACTAAGCTGGTACCTTGACTATTAGAGTAAAAGACATAATGTTTGTTAGTACACCAATGCATTGTAGATTCCATCAAATGAGGGAATGTTTACATTCCAACGGAATGTGATTCCTCCATCTTTAACCAACCAAACACGCTAAGGAATGGAATTTGACGGAATGTTTTTGATTTTTTTAAGATTCAAGTGAGGGACGGAATGAAATTCCTTCCCCCATCCCCAAGGAATGGAGATTCCATCAAATGAGGGAATGTTTACATTCCAACGGAATGTGATTCCTCCATCTTTAACCAACCAAACACGCTAAGGAATGGAATTTGACGGAATGTTTTTGATTTTTTTAAGATTCAAGTGAGGGACGGAATGAAATTCCTTCCCCCATCCCCAAGGAATGGAGATTCCATCAAATGAGGGAATGTTTACATTCCAACGGAATGTGATTCCTCCATCTTTAACCAACCAAACACGCTAAGGAATGGAATTTGACGGAATGTTTTTGATTTTTTTAAGATTCAAGTGAGGGACGGAATGAAATTCCTTCCCCCATCCCCAAGGAATGGAGATTCCATCAAATTCTGTGAACCAAACGCGACCTTAGTGATGCCAATATAGTGTTTTGTGATTCTTATATTTTGAGCTTCAATTGTGTCCATGGTGTCTATGTTTCTACTTTAACTGTTACAGTTTATTACACGGCTTTTTAGTTCGAGGACTATCCGTCGATTTAGAGGCTCTGGGTTAATTTCTCCAAAGGCCATTTTTTACTCTTCCAATGGTTAGAAGAGGTTTTAATCCAGGGTATAAGACTTTTGGATGGTAATGTTTCATTGGATACTTTTTGCAAATGTAAGCTTCATTTTTTAAGTTACGTTTTATTACGTTACTTTTTGATTCGTTATTACGTTATTGTATCAAAACTTTTTACGTCAACAGTATTTTATTTGAATCGTCTTAACCTTAAGTTTATATTAAGTCGACCTATTACTCAGTGGTGTTTTTTTAAGCTAGCTGTTGTATCCAACAAAGTAAAGACAAGGTCGGTTTTAATCTCAAATTTAACTAAGCTGGTACCTTGACTATTAGAGTAAAAGACATAATGTTTGTTAGTACACCAATGCATTGTAGATTCCAAACTAAACTTAAACATCATCAAACAATTTTGATCTACTTTTTTACAGTTTTAGTTCCCAGAAATTTTGTTGAGAATTGAATCTTTCCCAATGCAATTGGGAATAAGGTGATGTCAAATTAGAAAAGCAATGCATATAGAATTTTGAATTGGAGAAGCATTTGATTTGACAAAAAAAAAAGTCAAAAGTCAATTTTCTTTAGGAGAAGTGTATAGCAGGTGATATGGTGTTGGAAGTTCGATTCCCTATTCGTATATGGTTTAACATTTTTATGAACAGATAGAGTTGTTGACTATTTGTAATAATTTCATGTTATTAGTAGTTAAAAAAAAAATGATAAATGGGTGGGAACCACTTAGTCTCATGTACCATATTGGTACCATGACTCACTACCGCATAGAGACATCCCGTTGACTCCCCAGGGCGTAGGTGGGAATAACGAATACTTGGGTTGCGCCAAGATTCGAACCCGCGCCATACAGACTCCTAGTACCCTTGTGAAGGGGGCGGTGGCCACTGGACTACTAACCCAGTGGTTATGTTATTAGTAGTTAAACATTGTGCTATTAGCTTTTTTCAAATATGTGAAGTCCAATTGTGCTATTAGCTTTTTTCAAATATGTGAAGTCCAAGAATATCCCTGAATTGGATCTAACTTTAAAGCTAATGTTTAGGGGTTGAGAGTTGAGACTCCTTGCTACTTGCTAGCAAGATTATGTGTAATTTGCCTTTGTCAAAACGAGCATAGTGCCTGCGCGTTGCGGCGGCGTCCTTGCTACTTGCTAGAAAGATTATGTGTAATTTGCCTTTGTCAAAACGAGCATAGTGCCTGCGCGTTGCGGCGGCGTCCTTGCTACTTGCTAGAAAGATTATGTGTAATTTGCCTTTGTCAAAACGAGCATAGTGTCCGCGCGTTGCGGCGGCGGTGGAGATGAAGGGCGGTGGTGGAGATCGAGGGAGGCGGTGGAGAAGGAGGGCGGCGGTTGATAGAAGGTCGATGAGAGTGTGTTATAATTAGAGAGAATGGGGAAAAGAAGATATATAAGGGTTTTATGTTTAAGTAGGGGTATTTTAGGAAGAAAAAATATGCTTAATTTCTTAATTCTAGTTTTTTTTAGGTATAGATAGATAGAAAGCATATGGCATAACAAACCCCGACTAACGGTTTAAAAAATGTTTTTCAAAACAATCTCATTAAATACTTAAGCTAAATATTAATAACTCATTTTTCTCATAATATATTATCTTTATCTTTATTTTTATTTTTATCTCTATTTTTATCTTTATATTTTTTTTATAAGTCGTTCAAATAACTAAATTAGTACATATTATCAAGCAAATAAGCTTTATAAAATGTCAAACTTCTTTTATCATTTTGTCATTTTTCATAATGAGTATGAAATTGTATTAAAGTATTATAGTACATATTTAAATTGGGCTTGGCTTGAGCAAAACCAAATTATAAGGGTTAAATCTAGCATGTAGAAATTTTTATTTTAAAAAAAAGGTATAAAAATTCTTCTTGGTAATTAAGTTTTCCTATATTTTATTTTCCTCCATTAAAATCAAGTTTATTGTCATCAATTTATTGGGTTTGCTCCTTTTTTTGTAATTTTTTTCTATTTGGTTAAAAGTTTAAATCTAAATGGGAGTAGCATAGAAAAACTGGAACTTTCATACTGATGCTCATGGTTGTTGCCCAATTTATCCCACACTAGGATCAGCCCTACCAAAAACGAGCTTCAATATATTAGACAATACCCTTGAGATCGCCTTATTAATCCTACCCAGAGCCGGCTTAATATATATATTAGACTAGGCCGTGGCTTGAGGCCACCAAATGTGAAAGGCCTCAAATTTTTTGAACTTTTAGGCTTAGATATAATTAGTTTTGGGTTTATATTTGGACTTACCATTGCTTTTAATATAAATAAAAACACTTTTTCATGCATCTTATTCTTGTTCTAGGCTTATAAATTATCTAATAAATTATAATTAGGCTTTTAGAGTATCATATGTTTTTCTCCCAAGAAATCAAAAAAGCAGTCTCTCAGTTTAAAATTTAAAGGTAACTTGCAAATATTCCATTTTCTTTGATAATTTATTGTATCTACTAGTGATATCAGGTAACTTTGCCCATTTATAGACTTTTTCGTTTATTTTTGCGGGTTCCAAACTTTGATAAACTATGAGAGTCATTGTTAGAGACTTACAAATAGAGGTCTCCAAAATTGGTTGCGCTTAAGGCCACCAAAAAGGTTAAGCCGGGCCTTGATCCTACCCACCAGGTTGATGGGGCCTATTTACCGTGGGTGAAGCTCACCTTCCAAAATTGAATAATAGCTAACTTGTTTTTCAGAGCTGACGTTGGTGTCGGGCGAAGTGAACGACAGTCCTGAGCATCACGAAGGAATCAGTGTGAATATTTAAGTTTTTCTATACTACACTTGTTTAGATTCAAATTTTAAGCCAAACTAAAATATGGGGAAAATGACCCTAGAGACGACGACAAATGAGATATGAGAGTCCTTTTAGTTTTTTTTTTTATTCAATGCGTCTATATATAGTAAATGTTGGGTTTAACCCTTATACTAAATATAAAACCCTTTCACATACTAATATTTTAATATTTATTGTACAATTAATAAATGTTTGGCCCCTATGATTTTTTTTCTGGATTAAAATATTAATATGTGAGAAGTTTTACAGTTACATATTCACATCTCTTATATATATTAATATTTGAAAAAATACATTGCTATTACAAAAGTTATAAGAATATAGAACGAATTGCATTTTTGGTACCTGTGTTATCACACATTTTGCAAGTTTGATACAAAAGTGTGAAAAGTCGCGAAACTCATCCCTGTCATATCACACATGTTGCAATTTTGGTCCAAAACTAACGTGCCGTTAGAATTCAGTCGTTAATGCCCCCATGTGCTTGTCACATGGGGGTAGTTTCGTCCATTTGTTGCTCATAGGACCATTTCTGCAAAAAAAAAAATATTTTGTATAAATCTAAAAAAAATTATTTTGTATAAATCTAAAAAATTATTTTTATATAAATCTAAAAAAATTATTTTGTATAAATCTAAAAAATTATTTTTATATAAATCTAAAAAAATTATTTTGTATAAATCTAAAAAAATTATTTTTATATAAATCTAAAAAAATTATTTTGTATAAACACAATCGAAATAAACAATCTGATCTCATTCTCTTGTTCCTTTTTCAACTCCGATCCAAACCATGCCTAAAAGGAACAAGAGAATGAGATCAGATTGTTTATTTCGATTGTGTTTATACAAAATAATTTTTTTAGATTTATATAAAAATAATTTTTTAGATTTATACAAAATAATTTTTTTAGATTTATATAAAAATAATTTTTTAGATTTATACAAAATAATTTTTTTAGATTTATATAAAAATAATTTTTTAGATTTATACAAAATATTTTTTTTTTGCAGAAATGGTCCTATGAGCAATAAATGGACGAAACTACCCCCCATGTGACAAGCACATGGGGGCATTAACGACTGAATTCTAACGGCACGTTAGTTTTGGACCAAAATTGCAACAGGTGTGATATGACAGGGATGGGTTTCGCGGCTTTTCACACTTTTGTATCAAACTTGCAAAATGTGTGATAACACAGGGACCAAAAATGCAATTCGTTCAAGAATATATTTAACTATCTATTACATGTGGTCGTTAGTTATGGAAAGGGTATGAGCATGGAACTAAAAACGCTATGATATTTTAACCGGTATTTGGATTGTATAACCAGTACAAAATCGATTGGTACCGCCGGAACTGCTTATCACTAAGAAAACCGACTAATAGGTTTTAAAAAAACAAAAAAAAAAGACATACTCACGCCAAGACACGAAATGAACCGACTAATAGGTTTTCAAATATTAATAAAATTATTGTCACCAACAAGCAATTAGCTCAATGATACAAGGTATCCCACACAAGTCTCTTAGTGATGCAAGACTCAGGTTCGAATCTTGCTGAGGGGATAGAGTTTTATCTCAATTAAATATTAGGGAAAAATCTATTTAGTGAATCAATTTAGTTTTCGTCTATTAAAAGGATCTGATTGTTAAAAATTTCTCAATAAAGGTAACATCGTTAGTTTTTAACGCCGACTCTCCGTTAAATGTCACGTTGACTTGCCACGTCATTAAAAATATACTTATGTGAATGTTTGACTAGAAAATAAGAATACATACAAATGTTTAGAGTAGATTACCTTTTTTTTTGAACGACATTCTATTCTACTCCTACTCTTAAATTACACGTATGCCTGGAAACCAGGACTCTCGAAAAACCCCTATTAATCCACCCTCACAAATGTGAGAAGTGGGACTCGAACCCAGGTGGATCCTCCCAAGGTCAAAGACCTTACCAATGGGCCACCAACCCCATTGACTTCTGTATATCAAAAATAAAACTATATGCATCCACCATCTCTCAACTCTCATCCTCTAACTATTTCCTTAAGAATACAATGACACTAATCTAAAGTTGATACCTACCTGCAATTCAATTTCTACTTTGGCTGTACTCAGACCCACTTGGGTAGTGTGGGTGGCGGCGGCTAGGTTTTAGATCGTCTTCTTCTTTGTCTAAACACGTCCCAGATTCCGGCGCCAACCCTGTCCTCAAAACGTCTCAGATTCCGACAAATCCAATCCCCGCCCATGGTGAGTAGATACGACAAATGGACTATATTGAGAAAAAACTTAACATCCGTTAGCTGATAGGGACCATTGTTGCAACAAATTTAACGACAGGGACTATAATTGCAAAAAAAACTTAACAGCCGTTAGCTGATAGGGACCATTGTTGCAACAAATTTAACGACAGGGACTATAATTGCAGAAAAAACTTAACAGCCGTTAGCTGATAGGGACCATTGTTGCAACAAATTTAACGACAGGGACTATAATTGCAGAAAAAACTTAACAGCCGTTAGCTGATAGGGACCATTGTTGCAACAAATTTAACGACAGGGACTATAATTGCAGAAAAAACTTAACAGCCGTTAGCTGATAGGGACCATTGTTGCAACAAATTTAACGACAGGGACTATAATTGCAGAAAAAACTTAACAGCCGTTAGCTGATAGGGACCATTGTTGCAACAAATTTAACGACAGGGACTATAATTGCAGAAAAAACTTAACAGCCGTTAGCTGATAGGGACCATTGTTGCAACAAATTTAACGACAGGGACTATAATTGCAGAAAAAACTTAACAGCCGTTAGCTGATAGGGACCATTGTTGCAACAAATTTAACGACAGGGACTATAATTGCAGAAAAAACTTAACAGCCGTTAGCTGATAGGGACCATTGTTGCAACAAATTTAACGACAGGGACTATAATTGCAGAAAAAACTTAACAGCCGTTAGCTGATAGGGACCATTGTTGCAACAAATTTAACGACAGGGACTATAATTGCAGAAAAAACTTAACAGCCGTTAGCTGATAGGGACCATTGTTGCAACAAATTTAACGACAGGGACTATAATTGCAGAAAAAACTTAACAGCCGTTAGCTGATAGGGACCATTGTTGCAACAAATTTAACGACAGGGACTATAATTGCAGAAAAAACTTAACAGCCGTTAGCTGATAGGGACCATTGTTGCAACAAATTTAACGACAGGGACTATAATTGCAGAAAAAACTTAACAGCCGTTAGCTGATAGGGACCATTGTTGCAACAAATTTAACGACAGGGACTATAATTGCAGAAAAAACTTAACAGCCGTTAGCTGATAGGGACCATTGTTGCAACAAATTTAACGACAGGGACTATAATTGCAGAAAAAACTTAACAGCCGTTAGCTGATAGGGACCATTGTTGCAACAAATTTAACGACAGGGACTATAATTGCAGAAAAAACTTAACAGCCGTTAGCTGATAGGGACCATTGTTGCAACAAATTTAACGACAGGGACTATAATTGCAGAAAAAACTTAACAGCCGTTAGCTGATAGGGACCATTGTTGCAACAAATTTAACGACAGGGACTATAATTGCAGAAAAAACTTAACAGCCGTTAGCTGATAGGGACCATTGTTGCAACAAATTTAACGACAGGGACTATAATTGCAGAAAAAACTTAACAGCCGTTAGCTGATAGGGACCATTGTTGCAACAAATTTAACGACAGGGACTATAATTGCAGAAAAAACTTAACATCCGTTAGCTGATAGGGACCATTGTTGCAACAAATTTAACGACAGGGACTATAATTGCAAAAAAAACTTAACAGCCGTTAGCTGAAAGGGACCATTGTTGCAACAAATTTAATGACAGGGACTATAATTGCAGAAAAAACTTAACAGCCGTTAGCTGAAAGGGACCATTGTTGCAACAAATTTAATGACAGGGACTATAATTGCAGAAAAAAACTTAACAGCCGTTAGCTGATAGGGACCATTGTTGCAACAAATTTAATGACAGGGACTATAATTGCAGAAAAAACTTAACAGCCGTTAGCTGAAAGGGACCATTGTTGCAACAAATTTAACGACAGGGACTATAATTGCAGAAAAAACTTAACAGCCGTTAGCTGAAAGGGACCATTGTTGCAACAAATTTAACGACAGGGACTATAATTGCTGAAAAAACTTAACATCCGTTAGCTGATAGGGACCATTGTTGCAACAAATTTAACGACAGGGACTATAATTGCAAAAAAAACTTAACAGCCGTTAGCTGAAAGGGACCATTGTTGCAACAAATTTAATGACAGGGACTATAATTGCAGAAAAAACTTAACAGCCGTTAGCTGATAGGGACCATTGTTGCAACAAATTTAACGACAGGGACTATAATTGCAAAAAAAACTTAACAGCCGTTAGCTGAAAGGGACCATTGTTGCAACAAATTTAACGACAGGGACTATAATTGAGAAAAAAAACTTAACAGCCGTTAGCTGATAGGGACCATTGTTGCAACAAATTTAATGACAGGGACTATAATTGCAGAAAAAACTTAACAGCCGTTAGCTGATAGGGACCATTGTTGCAACAAATTTAACGACAGGGACTATAATTGCAGAAAAAACTTAACAGCCGTTAGCTGATAGGGACCATTATTGCAACAAATTTAACGACAGGGACTATAATTGCATAAAAAACTTAACAGCCGTTAGCTGAAAGGGACCATTGTTGCAACAAATTTAACGACAGGGACTATAATTGCTGAAAAAGGTGGGCGCACGGAAATCGAGTAACGGTATTTATATATTCGCCGCGGTTTAGCATGTTTAGTTTTGTTAGAACAAATTATTAAACATTTTTTTCGTCACGTTAGTTTCGTAATATGTAATAATATTTTTGTTAAACCAATCGATAAAAGTATAAACTTAAATATTATTATCAGTTATTATTCAATGTAATAAATACAGATGTAAGTAGTACTTAATAAATGTGTTTTGAACGTGTGTGTATGCACATAATAAGCATATTAAAATTAAAAAAATAATAAATAAAGCCTTTAAGTTCATTTAATGTGTATAAAAAAAATATATTTTTTTATGTAAAAACAAACCACTAAATTTTATAATAAATATATATGGACATTTACGAAAATTCTTAAAATGTCGTTTAACTAAACTTTTAAAATTATATCTATCAAAAAGTAAAAATAAGATATCAAAATAATTTATCAAACCAAGTTGAGTGGTTTATAAAATGTCAGCAAGTCCACCTAATATCTATGTGAAAGTCTCCTCATGGGCTAAACAGGAAAAGGTTTCGTAACAAAGCAAAATTCTTAAAAACCAAGTGTGAAACCACCTAACATTTATCACATATTACACGTGTTATGTGTACCACCTAATATGTAGCCACGTACACAGTTTTCGTAAAAAGTTTTTCTCCCATGTTACATATTTCTCATTTCTTTTAAAACGAATTGCATTTTTGGTCTCTGTGTTATCACACCTTTTGTAAGTTTGATACAAAAATGTGAAAAGCCGCGAAACATATCCCTGTCATATCACACTTGTTGCAATTTTGTCCAAAAGTAACGTGACGTTAGAATTCAGCCGTTAATGCCCCCATGTGCTTGTCACATGGGGGTAGTTTCGTCCATTTATTGCTCATAGGACCATTACTGCAAAAATGCCCCCATGTGCTTGTCACACCAAAAATGCCCCCATGCCCCCATGGGGGAACATCATTCTTCACACCAAAAACCTTACAGATCTGAATCAAAAACCATTTATATTCAAACAAATAAAAATCAAAAATCAAAAAATGTAGAAGATGGTTGCCGGAATTTTTGTCGCAGAAATATTGGTGAAGATGAAGATGGTATGTAAAACCATGTCAGTCCATAAATTTTTGTCGCAGAAATATTGGTGAAGATGAAGATGGTATGTAAAACCATGTCAGTCCAGAAATTTTTGTCGCAGAAATATTGGTGAAGATGAAGATGGTATGTAAAACCATGTCAGTCCAGAAATTTTTGTCGCAGAAATATTGGTGAAGATGAAGATGGTATGTAAAACCATGTCAGTCCAGAAATTTTTGTCGCAGAAATATTGGTGAAGATGAAGATGGTATGTAAAACCATGTCAGTCCAGAAATTTTTGTCGCAGAAATATTGGTGAAGATGAAGATGGTATGTAAAACCATGTCAGTCCAGAAATTTTTGTCGCAGAAATATTGGTGAAGATGAAGATGGTATGTAAAACCATGTCAGTCCAGAAATTTTTGTCGCAGAAATATTGGTGAAGATGAAGATGGTATGTAAAACCATGTCAGTCCAGAAATTTTTGTCGCAGAAATATTGGTGAAGATGAAGATGGTATGTAAAACCATGTCAGTCCAGAAATTTTTGTCGCAGAAATATTGGTGAAGATGAAGATGGTATGTAAAACCATGTCAGTCCAGAAATTTTTGTCGCAGAAATATTGGTGAAGATGAAGATGGTATGTAAAACCATGTCAGTCCAGAAATTTTTGTCGCAGAAATATTGGTGAAGATGAAGATGGTATGTAAAACCATGTCAGTCCAGAAATTTTTGTCGCAGAAATATTGGTGAAGATGAAGATGGTATGTAAAACCATGTCAGTCCAGAAATTTTTGTCGCAGAAATATTGGTGAAGATGAAGATGGTATGTAAAACCATGTCAGTCCAGAAATTTTTGTCGCAGAAATATTGGTGAAGATGAAGATGGTATGTAAAACCATGTCAGTCCAGAAATTTTTGTCGCAGAAATATTGGTGAAGATGAAGATGGTATGTAAAACCATGTCAGTCCAGAAATTTTTGTCGCAGAAATATTGGTGAAGATGAAGATGGTATGTAAAACCATGTCAGTCCAGAAATTTTTGTCGCAGAAATATTGGTGAAGATGAAGATGGTATGTAAAACCATGTCAGTCCAGAAATTTTTGTCGCAGAAATATTGGTGAAGATGAAGATGGTATGTAAAACCATGTCAGTCCAGAAATTTTTGTCGCAGAAATATTGGTGAAGATGAAGATGGTATGTAAAACCATGTCAGTCCAGAAATTTTTGTCGCAGAAATATTGGTGAAGATGAAGATGGTATGTAAAACCATGTCAGTCCAGAAATTTTTGTCGCAGAAATATTGGTGAAGATGAAGATGGTATGTAAAACCATGTCAGTCCAGAAATTTTTGTCGCAGAAATATTGGTGAAGATGAAGATGGTATGTAAAACCATGTCAGTCCAGAAATTTTTGTCGCAGAAATATTGGTGAAGATGAAGATGGTATGTAAAACCATGTCAGTCCAGAAATTTTTGTCGCAGAAATATTGGTGAAGATGAAGATGGTATGTAAAACCATGTCAGTCCAGAAATTTTTGTCGCAGAAATATTGGTGAAGATGAAGATGGTATGTAAAACCATGTCAGTCCAGAAATTTTTGTCGCAGAAATATTGGTGAAGATGAAGATGGTATGTAAAACCATGTCAGTCCAGAAATTTTTGTCGCAGAAATATTGGTGAAGATGAAGATGGTATGTAAAACCATGTCAGTCCAGAAATTTTTGTCGCAGAAATATTGGTGAAGATGAAGATGGTATGTAAAACCATGTCAGTCCAGAAATTTTTGTCGCAGAAATATTGGTGAAGATGAAGATGGTATGTAAAACCATGTCAGTCCAGAAATTTTTGTCGCAGAAATATTGGTGAAGATGAAGATGGTATGTAAAACCATGTCAGTCCAGAAATTTTTGTCGCAGAAATATTGGTGAAGATGAAGATGGTATGTAAAACCATGTCAGTCCAGAAATTTTTGTCGCAGAAATATTGGTGAAGATGAAGATGGTATGTAAAACCATGTCAGTCCAGAAATTTTTGTCGCAGAAATATTGGTGAAGATGAAGATGGTATGTAAAACCATGTCAGTCCAGAAATTTTTGTCGCAGAAATATTGGTGAAGATGAAGATGGTATGTAAAACCATGTCAGTCCAGAAATTTTTGTCGCAGAAATATTGGTGAAGATGAAGATGGTATGTAAAACCATGTCAGTCCAGAAATTTTTGTCGCAGAAATATTGGTGAAGATGAAGATGGTATGTAAAACCATGTCAGTCCAGAAATTTTTGTCGCAGAAATATTGGTGAAGATGAAGATGGTATGTAAAACCATGTCAGTCCAGAAATTTTTGTCGCAGAAATATTGGTGAAGATGAAGATGGTGTGTAAAACCATGTCAGTCCAGAAATTTTTGTCGCAGAATTTTATATATACTGTCATATATATAAAATTAGTTTTTGTTGTTTTTGTTGTTTTTTTTTTTTGCAAAAATGGTCCTATGAGCAATAAATTGACGAAACTACCCCTCATGTGCTTTGTTGTTTTTGTTTTTTTTTTTTGCAGAAATGGTCCTATGAGCAATAAATGGACGAAACTACCCCCCATGTGACAAGCACATGGGGGCATTAACGGCTGAATTCTAACGGCACGTTACTTTTGGACCAAAATTGCAACAGGTGTGATATGACAGGGATACGTTTCACGACTTTTCACATTTTTGTATCAAACTTGCAAAAAGTGTGACAACACAGGGACCAAAAATGCAATTCGTTCTTTCTTTTATTATATAAAAAACCATTTTCATTTTTTCTTTCTGTGTTTTTGATATGCTCCCCCATTGACTTTGTATGTGAGTATAATATCCAATCTCCGTTTATTTCTTCGCGGTGGTGTATGCCCCAATCGAATAGCTTTCCTCTGTCGCATCAGTCAATGATGAAGGTTGTACGATGTTTTTATCTCCTTTTATTTAGCAAACAGCGCCGAAGGCCACCAACGCCGGCACCGCCGCAGACGGATACCATCACCTGATTCTTAATCTTTCTTCGTTGCTTTTAGATATAGGATGATATGACTACATAGATTTTTGTAGACTGTAAAGTTGCTATTGGAAGTGATATAGGTGATTACAAAATCCTGCAACTGCTGCCGACAACCGGATGCGACCACTGCTTTATAAAGATTTATGTTTTTATAATCTTTTTGTGTCGATGGAGATTGTTGGCGTTAGAAGAATGGAAGAAAGGATATTGAAGAATTTGTAGCTGTGGTGTTTGTTATCGGTGTTGTTTTTTCGGTGGTGTTTGTTACCGATATGCTGAAGAATTTTTATATGTTGCTTAAGAAGATGCACAAATTGAAGTTATTGATAGACAATCAGAGAAGACGTTGGTTGTTCCCGGTATTTTACCTACGTTTGGTTATCCGGTTTTCCGGTGATCATTGTTCCTGGTGGATAGTGCATGTATTGAAGAATTTGTAGCTGTGGTGTTTGTTATCGGTGTTGTTTTTTCGGTGGTGTTTGTTACCGATATGCTGAAGAATTTTTATATGTTGCTTAAGAAGATGCACAAATTGAAGTTATTGATAGACAATCAGAGAAGACGTTGGTTGTTCCCGGTATTTTACCTACGTTTGGTTATCCGGTTTTCCGGTGATCATTGTTCCTGGTGGATAGTGCATGTTTATGTGTGTTGTACGTTAGGCTTTTGGATTTGTAATGGTAACTATTGTGAGCGTGATGGACTTTGTCCTTTGGAAAGCAGAAAAAAACTAAGAAAAAAAAAGTGGAATAGAAAGGATGGGGCCACCAAAAGATTAAAATAAAACCCGCTTG
>CM067175.1:62123531-62201031 GCA_034093135.1 Erigeron breviscapus | reverse complement strand
ATGAAGATACAATACTTCTATAGCAACTCGTTATGACGTTATGTGTAAAGTTGTCAGTCGCCACTTATGTTTATTGACAACTCATTGGGAGTGCAAATATTAGGAATCGAGGTTCCTTTAACTTCTCCACAGGATCAAATTAAGAAAAGATTAACAAGAACATACAGTATTGTTGTTTACATTGTATTTTTTTTTTTTTTTTTTTTTCATTTTTTTTTTCTATTTTTTTTCTTTTTTCTGTTTTTCAATTCTTTTATTCTTTTTCTCTTTTTTTTTGTGTGAGCTACTTTTTTTTTTTTTTTTTTTTTTTTTTTTTTTTTTTTTTTTTTTTTTTTTTTTTTTTTTTTTTTTTTTTTTTTTTTTTTTTTTTTTTTTTTTTTTTTTTTTTTTTTTTTTTTTTTTTTTTTTTTTTTTTTTTTTTTTTTTTTTTTTTTTTTTTTTTTTTTTTTTTTTTTTTTTTTTTTTTTTTTTTTTTTTTTTTTTTTTTTTTTTTTTTTTTTTTTTTTTTTTTTTTTTTTTTTTTTTTTTTTTTTTTTTTTTTTTTTTTTTTTTTTTTTTTTTTTTTTTTTTTTTTTTTTTTTTTTTTTTTTTTTTTTTTTTTTTTTTTTTTTTTTTTTTTTTTTTTTTTTTTTTTTTTTTTTTTTTTTTTTTTTTTTTTTTTTTTTTTTTTTTTTTTTTTTTTTTTTTTTTTTTTTTTTTTTTTTTTTTTTTTTTTTTTTTTTTTTTTTTTTTTTTTTTTTTTTTTTTTTTTTTTTTTTTTTTTTTTTTTTTTTTTTTTTTTTTTTTTTTTTTTTTTTTTTTTTTTTTTTTTTTTTTTTTTTTTTTTTTTTTTTTTTTTTTTTTTTTTTTTTTTTTTTTTTTTTTTTTTTTTTTTTTTTTTTTTTTTTTTTTTTTTTTTTTTTTTTTTTTTTTTTTTTTTTTTTTTTTTTTTTTTTTTTTTTTTTTTTTTTTTTTTTTTTTTTTTTTTTTTTTTTTTTTTTTTTTTTTTTTTTTTTTTTTTTTTTTTTTTTTTGTTTTAGTAAGTGTTTTTTATTTTTTTATTTTTTTTTTTTTTTTTGAAACAAACGGTTTTTGTTTTTTTTTTTTATATTTTTTTTTCTTTTCCACCTTTTATTTAAACAACACTACTCACTCTTTCAAACACACACACACATTACTCTTTCAAACACACACACACATTACTCTTTCAAACAACAAACACACACATATACTCTTTCAAATCCTTTCTCAATCTTCACCTAATCATGTCTCGAAATAACGAAAACGTAAACCAAAACCAAACCTTTAACGATATGTGGCAACAAATTCTCGATTACCCGCAACCGGCAATGTCATCAACCAATCAAAGCCAAACAAGTCACCCTTCTGGCTCCTCCAACCCGCCCCCTATGGGTCCTCCGGCAAGTTATATGGTTAACCCATTTTCACAACCATTTTATAACACCATGAACTACAACCCAATTATGGGTAACAATTGGAACGATACTCAAAGAATGGCGTTAGCTCAAGCTCAAATGGCGTTCGAATTTCAAATACAACAACAACAAAAACAACAACAACATTGTAAGTCCCAACTTGTTAGATGGTACTACTGAAGACACCTCTATGTCGATGGTGGAGTTACTTTGCAATATACTTACTGAACTGGAGACGACCAGTTGCAGAGGTATATACCAAGTTCTAGATAGATTACTTATATAAAAGACAATAAGTAAAGAACAATGCAATAATACAAATAACTTGTAAACAATCTTGATGAGACAATATGTAGTTTTCAATGTGTAATTTATTTATTGATATTAAACAAATTACAAGGTTGATGCGGAACCAAGATAATACACGAATGTAAATATCCTAACAACCTATGAAATACAATTGATCTATACTCGGAATTTCTCTTCAACAATCGAAACACTTAAAGTAGTGAAATGTTCCTTTTAGCGATTGAGAGAATATTGCACAAGTTCACCAAGAATATTGCAGGTTTGCAAAGTGTGAATTCTATCGAAGTTTATTCGAAGAAGTTAATATTCTTGGTTGTGCAATGACTTGTATTTATAGGCAAAGTTAACATTGGGATGTTAACTTTAGCCGTACAAATGTGGTTGGGAGCATTTAAGGAATAGCATTTAATTCCTTAAAAAGCATTGTAAAGTCGCGTGTTAAAGTGACTTTACATAACCACCTTTATGTACCTTTTAATACTTAAATAATAAGATAAGGCTTATTATCCGGGTAAAGGTACATAAAGCATACAAGTCAATTCCTCGTAATCAGTGTAAAGCTTTGTAAGGGCTTTCCACTGATGGTCTCCAGTTTGTAACTGACTAGAATGCCAACTGGGCTTCGCTGCCATTGCCATTCTCTTTCTTCCATTTGTTGTCTTCGACTTCAACTGGAATGCTTCTTCAACTTGGTCAGTTCTCAACTGGAGGAAGTCTTCAGTTGCGTTAACTGTACGGTGCAACTGGACTTCAATATATTTCTCGACAAATCTTCTTGGTCACCAGTTTACTGGTCACCAGGTGCAACTGGTGAACTGGTCAGTGTGAACTGGTGACTGGCCAGTTCCAGGTGAACTGGTCCTAACAAATTCCCCCTATTTGTCTAGAAATATAGTCTAAGTCTTTTCTAGTTCTTGTATCTATACAAGTGTGAACTATAGAGACTTGTTCGATTTTAAATCTATCTAAGATATCTAAGG
This sequence comes from Erigeron breviscapus, assembly GCA_034093135.1. Classification (NCBI taxonomy): domain Eukaryota; kingdom Viridiplantae; phylum Streptophyta; class Magnoliopsida; order Asterales; family Asteraceae; genus Erigeron; species Erigeron breviscapus. The sequence goes on along the minus strand of CM067175.1, from coordinate 62,198,327 downwards.
CATTTTTATAGATCAATAAATGCCTTAGGTTTTTCTTTTATGTTTGTTAGATTTTAATCTTTTATCTACCTTGTGGTTACAAACTGGTAACTTCATTTATACAAGGAATGAACTTTACACAAGTTACAGAATGTAAAACAAATTACAAGAAGATAAAATGAAGAAGAACTTAAACAGATGGCCCTTCGCCAGTTCTCCTTCTCTTGGCAACTGTAGAAATGGGCTGTTTGTCTTCTGGATCAACATTTAGTCTCTCTTCAATATTTTCTTTAAACTTGAGCAGACTTTGAAGAACAAACATCCATCCTCTTTCAACCTTGTTCTTTTGTTGCTTGGCCCCCAACAAGTTTGCCATCTCCACCAGCTCCGAATAACCATATCCAGTAACATCAGGATTCTCAGTTTGCCTTAAGGGTCCATTAAGATGTTGAACCCCAACAGTGAAGTGTTTGGTACCTGGTTTGATGAAAACTTTCATATCAATAATCTTACCAGGGTGATATCTCCGCTGTTGCACTTCAGATAAGTATTCTCTAGCTTCAGATTCATTGGCCAGTTTGATCTGGCCAGTGCTCATACTGTGCACTGCAGCTTTGATATCTTCACTTGAAGGTTCAGTTGTTTCTACCCAGGTTCTAAGGTCTGCATCTCTTGGTAGCAACTTAGGTTTACCTCTAGACTTGGGTGGATTCAACACTTGTTTGACCACTTTCTTTACTTGCTCAGCTCTTTTGAGAATTCCTTCAGTTCTCACTTCCTTGGCCTTATCCACTGTGATGTTTAGACATCTGGCATCATATTCAGCCTCATCCTCCTTATAATGTTTGTCAAGCTCAACCTCCAGCTGTTCTTTTAAGGCATTGATAATTCTGGGGTCAGCTTTAACTTTGGCATATTCTGCAAGTGTCATGCCCAGGAGACGCGCATCACTTATATCAAGTAGAGTTGGGGCTAAAGTTTTTCTATCATTAGCTTGATTAACCCTCATCTGTTTCTTTCTCTCCTTGATTGCGTCCCCAAGTCTTGCCAGTTGCCTACTAACATCATCTGACACTGGAGGCAGCTGATCAATGTTACCAGTTTCTAGCACACTGGCTTCAGTACCAGTTGCTTTTGTTTGTTCATCAGTGGCCGGCATAACTTCCTTTCCTTTATTCTTATTCCCCCTATCAACAACATCATCAAACTGTTCAATAACATGCTGCTGGTCATCACCTTCATCTGACCCAACAACAGTTCTTTCAACCAACTGTCTTGCACTTACTGGACCTGGCAGTCTTGGTGCAGGTGCAAGGATATTCCTTCTTTCCCTTTCCCCCTTGGCAGCATCGAGACCTGCACGAATAGCTGCCCAATCTTCATTACTGGAGGGCAAACGGGCTAGAGGCTGCCACGATTGCATATCCTTGCACTCTCTAAAAACAGTGCAAATCATCCGGAAGGATCTCCACAAGTGGTTAATTTCTTGAGACTGGATCAAGACATTTGCAGCAGTTTGGTCCTGACCAGTCTTCAAGTCTTTCAATAGCTTTGAATCTTCATCTAAACCTTTAACCACTTGTTCCTTCACTTCAGCATCCTTCTTTTTCAAATCATCCACTTCAGTACCAGTTGCTTTTGTTTGTTCATCAGTGGCCGGCATAACTTCCTTTCCTTTATTCTTATTCCCCCTATCAACAACATCATCAAACTGTTCAATAACATGCTGCTGGTCATCACCTTCATCTGACCCAACAACAGTTCTTTCAACCAACTGTCTTGCACTTACTGGACCTGGCAGTCTTGGTGCAGGTGCAAGGATATTCCTTCTTTCCCTTTCCCCCTTGGCAGCATCGAGACCTGCACGAATAGCTGCCCAATCTTCATTACTGGAGGGCAAACGGGCTAGAGGCTGCCACGATTGCATATCCTTGCACTCTCTAAAAACAGTGCAAATCATCCGGAAGGATCTCCACAAGTGGTTAATTTCTTGAGACTGGATCAAGACATTTGCAGCAGTTTGGTCCTGACCAGTCTTCAAGTCTTTCAATAGCTTTGAATCTTCATCTAAACCTTTAACCACTTGTTCCTTCACTTCAGCATCCTTCTTTTTCAAATCATCCACTTCAGTTACCAGTTTGTTAATGGATGAAGTGTGAGAAGCTAACTGGGTGTTAACAGCATTAACTGCACCCCTTAACTGTCTTACTTCAAGTGCCAGAGGCTCCAGATTAACCTGAGTAGTGGGGAGCTTGGCAATTTCAGCCATTACCTTCTTAACCAACTCATCTTCTCGACTAGCCAGTTTGTCATCAATCATCTGGCCAACTGAAGTGGCCACCTGCTGTCCAATTTCAACTACATTAAGGCCAGGTCTTTCAAACAACTCCTTGACCTGCCTCTCTATCTCCTTCAGATCAACCTCTGATGATCGAACAGTGTTACTCAATAGGTTGGAGATAGATGTATTGACATTGGAATGAGTTAAGTCAAAAGCTTCCTTCAATGATGTGGACAGATTGTTACAGCTGGTGACTAACTCATTCAACTTCTGAAATACCAAGTCCTCATTAGCAGCAAATTTGTTTATTCCCAAATCAACAACCTTTGAATTTGTGATTGTTTCCTTGTTGAATCTGGAAATGGACTTGGCATTCTGCTCAATTGTCTTATGAACACCCTCCACCCGTTTGATCAGGTTTTGGATGTCGGTTGAGAATGAGACAAATTGAGTTTCCAGTGACAAAGGAGAAGTTGTCACTGGACCAGTAGCAGGTTGCACGAGATCAACTGGAGGAGGTAAAACAAAGGAAGCCTCTCCAGTTGTTCCAGTGGCAAAAGAAGGAAAAATTGGTAGTGAAAAAGAACGCTGAGGAATTTCAATGTGTTGGTCAGGCTGAGAATGCTCAGGTGTGACCAACGGCGGCGGTAGGGAGGTTTGCCTATTTCTAGACACAAAAATTGATGGAGTTCTTTGTGGGGAAGTATTTGTGAGCGTATCTGTATGGAAAACTGAAACTTGTGGTTCTAGGGGTTGATCAGAGAAAGAAGGGAGTTGATCATGTACAGATGCATCAACCATTTCTTGATCATCTTGTGTTCCTTCCGAATCCGAAGATTCAAGATGGAACTCATCCTCATTTATGCCTAGATTCATAAATGATAGGGATGGCTGAACATCAAGTTCAGGCTCCTGATGACCAGTTCCAGTTACCTGGATGGTTTCATCAGTTTGAGGATCAGATGCCGAAGCATCTTCACCAGGGATAGACGTGATAGGAGTGGCTTCAGTTATGGTTGTTCTATCCTCAACCACAACTTGAGACGAACTGGAGGGTCCCTCATTATTTTGAGGCCCGCCCAGTTGTCTTTCTGATTCACTTTCCAAAGGTGCATCAGTTTTAGCAAATGCCAGTCGCATTTGCTCTGGAATTTCGACCTCTCCAGCTTCAGAAACAAGAGAGTCTAGATTCCTCATCAAATCTGGCCTTGTGAACGGTGAATCTGTATTTCTATACTCTTCATCGCCCAAAATTTGTTTGAAACATAGTGAAAGGAATCTTGAAAAGGGGATACACACACCCCTGGAGCCCTTCAGCTTTTGTACGAGACTCCTATACAAAATGTCAGCAAAATCCACCCTCAATCCATTCCACAAGCAGTAAGCCATCTCTGCTTGTGAGGAGTTGATCTGGTCAAGACCACCAGAACTCCCACCTAAACTTTCCACCAAGTGTACGAAGAAATACCTCCATGAAGGTGTAAGACCCTTCATGGTCATAGCCCCCTTGGTCTTCAACACCCCATTGTCCAAACACTCCTTATGACCCATCTCAAGGAGTACTTGACGAAAATTGATACTAGGGGGCAAGACAACTGGAGATTCACCTTCTCTCCAGTAATTGAGGTGAAGAGCATCCCTCAATACTTCAACAGTCAAGGTACACTTGATTGTTCCATCCTTTAACGTGAAACTGATGGAGGAACAATCAGAAGAAAGAGTGGCAGTGTACCAGAACTCACACAAGTAGTTATGATACATCTTGCGTGGGTTTCTAGAGAATAAGGGTCCTATTGGAGAATCCTTCAAAAACCTTCGGATTCTACCAATAAGGGTATTAGACCCTTGAGAACCTTGTAGGCTTGCCAATGGATTATTAGGGTTTAGTTTAAGGGCAGCACTACTCGGAGCACCAGGTGCCTGGGTGACATCTGGTGAGGGATTGTATGCAACAGTCAAGAGATTTACATCTCTTGAACGGGATGATCTAGGAGCCATAGAATGAAAATGAAATTTAGGATTTAGGGTTTTTGATTTGTGAAGCAAAGAGAAGAATGAAGCAATGTTTATGATTGGAAGTAAATGAAGGAATGTAAGAGAAAGAAAAGTAAATGAGTTTCGGAGTAAATAAGGGTATTTATAAGGGGATTCAAGATCCCAATGTAAAACCAAATCAATTTTGAAGATATTTTGACAAAATGATTTTGAATTTTGAAATAAAAATATAATTTTCCATGTAAGCATTAAATGTTACCATGTCAGCATTAAATGCTACGACGGCTTACTTTACCCATGACCCCACACACTTTTTGTTTTCCCAATACAAACAGTTGTCAAGTACTTAAAATGGTTTCAAACACGTCAGATCACGATATCAAGTGGTTTAAAACACTCGAGTATCATCACGTGTCACACATATTGACCAGGTATTTGTAACGTTATAAAAATTTAGACAAAGACTGAACCTGGTAACTGGAGGATCAGTCCAGTACCAGTTTCCAACTGAAGAGTTCTCCAGTTGCATTTTCAAACAAAAACGAATTTTAGTCAGAAAATTATTTTGAGTCTTTCCCCCTAAAATGATGATCCAGTAATCAATTAGTGCCAAGATAGTATCACAAAGGCGTTCGATAGCCTGGCGAGCAAAGATTATCTGGACCTCCTCAACTGGAGAACTTCATCAGTGTCACTGACGCGTTCAATAACAAAGAAAGCTCCAGTTAAGGGTTTAACATTCCCAGTTCGCTGATGAGATGTTTAAAGGTTTTCTCATCGAGAGGTTTAGTAAAAACATCAGCTAACTGTTTGTCAGTGGGGATGAAATGAATTTCAATATCACCTTTCATAACATGATCTCGAATGAAATGATACCTGATGTCAATATGCTTTGTTTTTGAGTGCATCACAGGATTGTGAGAGATAGCAATTGCACTGGTGTTGTCACAAAAGATTGGGGTCTTGGTATACTTCTGACCATAATCTAGTAACTGGTTCTTGATCCAGAGAATCTGGGCACAACAACTGGCCGCAGAAATGTACTCTGCCTCAGCAGTGGACATAGAGACTGAAGTCTGCTTCTTGCTGGTCCAACTCACCAGTTTTCCTCCAAGGAAATGACAACCACCAGTTGTGGATTTTCTATCAATCTTACAACCTGCATGATCAGAATCTGAATAACCCATTAGATCTAATCCTGAGCCTTTGGGGTACCAAAGACCAAGATTAGGACACCCTTTCAGGTATCTAAAGATACGCTTTACAGCGTGCAAATGTGATTCTTTAGGGTTAGCCTGAAACCTGGCACATAAACATGTTGCAAACATTATATCTGGTCGACTGGCAGTTAAGTACATCAGTGAACCAACCATACCTCTATAGTCAGTTATGTTAACTGGTTTGCCAGTTGGGTCAGAGTCCAAATTCAATGGTGCTGCAATAGGTGTGTTTTTCGATGGGATTGAATCATATTTGTATTTTCTTAACAAATCTCTGACATATTTTCCTTGGTTTATGAAAATTCCATTTTCAGTTTGCTTAATCTGAAGACCTAAGAAAAATGTTAATTCACCCATTAAACTCATCTCATACTCAGATGACATGATTTTAGAAAACTTTTTACACATTGCATCATCAGTTGAACCAAAAATAATGTCATCAACATAAATTTGTACCAATAAGATATTACCTCTTTCTTTCAAGATAAACAAGGTATTATCTATTGCACCTCTTTGAAAGCCATTTTTAAGAAGATGTTTAGTTAAAGTATCATACCAGGCTCTTGGGGCTTGTCTTAGACCATACAATGCTTTGTTCAGTCTATAAACCCAATGAGGATGCTTCTCATCGATGAAACCTGGAGTCTGCTTAACATAAACTTCTTCTTCCAATGTTCCATTAAGGAACGCACTTTTGACATCCATCTGGAAGACCTTGAACTGCAGATGGGCTGCATAAGCCAAGAATATTCTAATGGCTTCAAGTCTTGCAACTGGAGCAAAAGTCTCATCAAAGTCAACGCCCTCTGCTTGACAATAACCCTGGGCAACTAGTCTGGCCTTGTTTCTTACAACATGGCCATCTTCATCCATTTTGTTTCGGTAGACCCATCTGGTACCAATAGGTTCTTTCTTTAACCCTGGTGGACAAGGAACAAGCTCCCAAACATTGTTCCTTTCAAACTGGAGGAGCTCTTCTTGCATAGCTTCCACCCAGCTTGGGTCTGCCATAGCCTCGTCAATCTTCTTTGGTTCAATTAAAGATAAGAAGGTGACGTTTAAGCATTGCTCACTGGTGGCTCTTCTAGTCTGAACCCCACTAGTTGGATTACCCACAATCTGTTCAATTGGGTGGGCTTTAGTCCATCTAGTGTATTGACTAGGCTGGTGAACTACAATATCAGTGCAAGTCACCTGGAGATCTTCTTCAGTTGCAGCAGCATCTGGAGAAGGATCAGTCCAAACAACTTCTACATCCTCATCAGAGTCAATGAGGTCTCGATTGGCATCATGAAATTCCTCAGTTGAAGGTAATTCATGAGTAACTGGAGAAGTAGGTAATTGAACTGGTGCTGATATTGGAGTGGCACGTACATCTGATCCAATCACCAATTCTTGTGGTAAGTTAAAATTGATGGAGGGATAAAATGATGTGTCACTGGTGCTTTTCTTCTTCTTGACTGGTTCCAGTTTGTTGTAACTGGAAGCATCTTCTGGTGAAACAACTGACCGATGAACTTGGTCAGTTTCACCAAAGTTGATTGGAATGACTGGAGAAATATCAAGGCTTGGTCTCTTGTTGATTGCTTCAGTTGATTCATCGAATGTGACATGAATTGTCTCATGCACCTTTTGGAGTCTATAATTATAAACTCTAAAGGCCTTTCGAATATCTGAATAGCCTAAAAATACCCCTTCATCAGCTTTTGCATCAAACTTTCCAAGCTGACTGGAATCGTTCAGTATATAAACTGGACAACCAAATACATGGAAATATCCAATATTTGGTTTACGATTCCTGAGTACTTCGTAGGCAGTCTTCTTATGTCTCTTGATGTAGACTGACCGGTTTTGGGTGTGACAAGCAGTTGCAACTGCCTCAGCCCAAAAACTGGTGGGAAGACCAGATTCAGATAGCATGCTTCTGGCCGCTTCTATCAGTGTACGATTCTTTCTTTCCACAACTCCATTTTGCTCTGGAGAGTGAACTGATGAGAAGTTTTGAGAGATGCCAGTGTCAGTGCAAAATGTTTCAAGTACCTTATTTTGGAATTCAGTACCATTATCACTTCGCAACTGACAAACTTTTCGAGTGTACTTGAGCTCAATTCTTTTGATAAGCGAGATGATTTCAGCAGGTGCATCACTTTTGGATCTGATGAATACCACCCAGCAATATCTGGTGAATTCATCAACCACAACTAGAGTGTATTTCTTTCCAGCTCTAGTTTGAACATTCACTGGACCAAAAAGATCCATATGAAGCATGTGAAGAGGTTCAGTGATGCTAAAATTTTGCCTAGTTTTGAAACTGGCTCTCTTCTGCTTACCCATCTCACACCCTGGACATGGCTTTTCCTTATTGAAGGAAATCTGGGGTATCCCATCAACCAGTTGTTTGCGAGACAACTTGTTAATGTTCTTGAAATTAAGGTGGGATAACCTTTTATGCCATAGCCAGTTGGTGTCCTCATCAGCTTTGGTATAGAAACATTGCTCTTTTGGAGCTGGTTCCATATCCATGATGTACACATTCCCTTTTCTTGGTGCAATCATCACCACTTTCCAATCCTTGTTAAATATGGTGCCTTGTGCAATATCGAACAATACTCTGAAGCCATCATCGCAAAGTTGGCTTACACTGATCAAGTTATATTTCAAACCATTCACAAATGCAACTCTTTTGAATTCGACTTGTCCATTATTGAGCACACCATATCCTTCAGTCTTTCCAGATTGATCGTTACCAAACGTCACTGTCGGTCCATCTTGGACAGTGAACTCTTCCAGTAGGGGCTTACATCCGGTCATAGTCCGGCCAGCAGCGCTGTCCAGATACCAGATATTTTTCTTTCGATCGCCCTACACACACACAAAAATCATTAGTTATTTTTGTGAACCCATCTTTTCTTGATGGGTCCACTGGACTTCTCTACAGAAGCCACAGTTGATTGTTGAGGTGTTGAACTGGAGGCTACATCTGGAGCATTATCACCAGCTCCAGGTGCAGAAGTAAAAACGATTGGTATTTGATACTTACTCACCTTAAGTTTACCAGATTTTGTTCCTGATGGAACATTCTTTTGTTTAGGTACAGAAGGGAGTGATTTAATATTTTGTTTTAAAACTGGCTCTCTTCTGCTTACCCATCTCACACCCTGGACATGGCTTTTCCTTATTGAAGGAAATCTGGGGTATCCCATCAACCAGTTGTTTGCGAGACAACTTGTTAATGTTCTTGAAATTAAGGTGGGATAACCTTTTATGCCATAGCCAGTTGGTGTCCTCATCAGCTTTGGTATAGAAACATTGCTCTTTTGGAGCTGGTTCCATATCCATGATGTACACATTCCCTTTTCTTGGTGCAATCATCACCACTTTCCAATCCTTGTTAAATATGGTGCCTTGTGCAATATCGAACAATACTCTGAAGCCATCATCGCAAAGTTGGCTTACACTGATCAAGTTATATTTCAAACCATTCACAAATGCAACTCTTTTGAATTCGACTTGTCCATTATTGAGCACACCATATCCTTCAGTCTTTCCAGATTGATCGTTACCAAACGTCACTGTCGGTCCATCTTGGACAGTGAACTCTTCCAGTAGGGGCTTACATCCGGTCATAGTCCGGCCAGCAGCGCTGTCCAGATACCAGATATTTTTCTTTCGATCGCCCTACACACACACAAAAATCATTAGTTATTTTTGTGAACCCATCTTTTCTTGATGGGTCCACTGGACTTCTCTACAGAAGCCACAGTTGATTGTTGAGGTGTTGAACTGGAGGCTACATCTGGAGCATTATCACCAGCTCCAGGTGCAGAAGTAAAAACGATTGGTATTTGATACTTACTCACCTTAAGTTTACCAGATTTTGTTCCTGATGGAACATTCTTTTGTTTAGGTACAGAAGGGAGTGATTTAATATTTTGTTTTAAAACTGGAGGTGGTGAACCTCCTTCCAGATTGTTAATCCGGGCAGTACAACTCTGAACCTGCCGAGACAAAAGTTGGAGTTGCCTTTCCAGATTAACCAAAATATTGTTTTGTTCAGGCAGTTGAACCTTGGACATTGGTTCAACTGGAGATTTAGTCTGTCGGGTCTTGGGCTCCTTAGACTTATGAGGTAAAGGCTTGTTACCAGTGGCCTTTTTGACTGGAGCTTTAGCCTGTTTGGCTCCAGTTTTAATTCAGGGTCAACCTGGTGATCATAATCACATACCTTTTTCAGTATGATGTCCACCCATCTTCCAGAGATGACATCATCTTTCACCACATGCTGCTGTTGTTGATCTTCCAAGGCCATGAAACACATGTCCCTTTCCTCTTCTTCATCATCAGATGAGTCATCAGAGTACTCCCATTTTCCCTCAGTTTGTGCCATTAAGCACTGATCCTTTTCCTTTTGCATGGACAGGAGGGCAATCTGGGCCTTAAGCTTCTTGTATTTAGCTTTGTAGCTATCATCAGGCCGATTGTAATTAGGGACAGAGGGCCAGTTTGGTTATTCAACTGACTAGATCTGCATTCCTTCATAAAATGACCTTTCTTGCCACACTTATAGCATGTAAGATTGGTCTTATCCAGAGAGCTGGAGCTGGAAGCATTGTTGGGGCCATTAAATCTTTTAGATTTATGCTTAAACCTATTAAAGGTTTTAGCAATCATGGCGACCAGATCATCATCGTCAGTTTCATCATAACCATCACTGTTTTCAGTGGTCAGCCCAGAGTTTAAGAAACTGTTCAACATCTCCTTCATCGAGTGTACCTGGACACTCTCAGCAGACATTAAAGCAGCACAAAGTCGCTCAATTGTATTAGCAACCTTGGGACTCTGGGCATGGTTCATGGCATCTTGCTCAGCCACAAGTCTTGCAGCATTATTATCTTCAGTGAATCTGAAGGCTCTATAGAGCGATGCAAGAGTGTGAGTGTGCAAGGTTTTACCTTGTCTCAAGACAAGAACCATGTTTTCCCATTTGGAAGGAAGAATATCACAAAACTTCTCAAGAAGAATATCCTTATCCTTCTCTACACCCAAACCTCTCAACTGATTGATGAGGCTAGAAAATCTGGTGTATGTACCAGTTAAACTTTCATTGGGTAAGGCAAAGAAGGATTCATACTTCTTGTTCAAGGCAACTTTCTGGTGACGATTGTGTCATCACCTCCTTCAAATTGAATCACTAATTCATCCCACATAGACTTGGCACTGGGAAAACAACACAAGTGTTGGAATTAGGTCTTCAGGGACAGCCCCAAGGATCATGTTTTTCAGTCTGGTGTCCAAGTCCACCAGTCTGCGATCCTCATCAGACCAATGGTCTTCTGGCTTTTCCCTTGAGCCTCTTCTTCCAGTAGGATCAAGAAGAGGACTCACCCCAATGGACATAGGTATATATGGTCCATCCTTAAGGATTTTCAACATATACCTCTCAATACCACCAAAATGCAACAGCATTCTAGCTTTCCATGTACCAAAAGTCTCACTGTTTCCATCAAATTTTGGAACAGGAGTGTTGGAGTAATGTACATGGACGTGGTTTGGGGCAGTAGGAGGAGGAGGGTTGGTGTTAACGTTTTGAAAAGGTTGTGCATTAGTGTTCGATGGGTTTTCACCTGAACCAGAACCATCTCCACCTTCAGTAGTGTTCATCTTTGCAGATCTAGGCAAGTTTATTAGCCTTCTGCTCTGATACCACTTGTAAGTCCCAACTTGTTAGATGGTACTACTGAAGACACCTCTATGTCGATGGTGGAGTTACTTTGCAATATACTTACTGAACTGGAGACGACCAGTTGCAGAGGTATATACCAAGTTCTAGATAGATTACTTATATAAAAGACAATAAGTAAAGAACAATGCAATAATACAAATAACTTGTAAACAATCTTGATGAGACAATATGTAGTTTTCAATGTGTAATTTATTTATTGATATTAAACAAATTACAAGGTTGATGCGGAACCAAGATAATACACGAATGTAAATATCCTAACAACCTATGAAATACAATTGATCTATACTCGGAATTTCTCTTCAACAATCGAAACACTTAAAGTAGTGAAATGTTCCTTTTAGCGATTGAGAGAATATTGCACAAGTTCACCAAGAATATTGCAGGTTTGCAAAGTGTGAATTCTATCGAAGTTTATTCGAAGAAGTTAATATTCTTGGTTGTGCAATGACTTGTATTTATAGGCAAAGTTAACATTGGGATGTTAACTTTAGCCGTACAAATGTGGTTGGGAGCATTTAAGGAATAGCTTTTAATTCCTTAAAAAGCATTGTAAAGTCGCGTGTTAAAGTGACTTTACATAACCACCTTTATGTACCTTTTAATACTTAAATAATAAGATAAGGCTTATTATCCGGGTAAAGGTACATAAAGCATACAAGTCAATTCCTCGTAATCAGTGTAAAGCTTTGTAAGGGCTTTCCACTGATGGTCTCCAGTTTGTAACTGACTAGAATGCCAACTGGGCTTCGCTGTCATTGCCATTCTCTTTCTTCCATTTGTTGTCTTCGACTTCAACTGGAATGCTTCTTCAACTTGGTCAGTTCTCAACTGGAGGAAGTCTTCAGTTGCGTTAACTGTACGGTGCAACTGGACTTCAATATATTTCTCGACAAATCTTCTTGGTCACCAGTTTACTGGTCACCAGGTGCAACTGGTGAACTGGTCAGTGTGAACTGGTGACTAGACAGTTCCAGGTGAACTGGTCCTAACAAACCTAACCCTCAAAATGCACCCGAGGCGGGTAGCGTCGCATCGGCTGATGATGAAGTAGAAGAATTTCAAACAGCGGGGCGGAGAAGGCAGGGCAAACAACCGGCAGATAAAAGAAATTGGGAGGATGATGATGCGGAGTTGTTGGTGAAATGTTGGGTGCATTATTCGCAGGACCCGATCGTGGGTAAAAGTCAAACGGATGCCATTTTTTGGAATAAAGTGTTAGCAATGTTCAACAAGGAGACGAGATACGACTCTCGTACCAAAAGCCAAATTCATGGCAAATGGAGCAAGATTAAAAAGGCGGTTAAGGAATTTGGCGCGGCGTACAAGAAGGTTACCGAGCACGGTCGACAAAGCGGGGCGGATGACAAACAGGTGTCCCAAGCGGTCATAGACTTGTACAAGAAACAAACAGGGGAGAAACATTGGCATTACCAGAAGTGTTGGGGAGCATCTTCAAAAGGTGGTCAACTTTTGGAACGACAACGCCTCGACGAGTAGGCAACCGGCTCCGACAGTAGATTTGACTGCCGATGATTCACCACGTGGTGCGACTCCAAATCAAACGGGACCCTCATTTGAAGGGTTATTTGGCGAGGACCCGATTAGGCGACCAGTAGGTCGCAACGTAAGCCGTAGGTTGTCTAGTTCGTCCGATGCAACATCTAACCGGTCATCGGGTTCGAAAGCGGCCCAAAGTATTACTACATATGTTCGAATGCAACAGGAAGCTTTGGAACAGGCACAAGTTAGGGATGCCATGAAGTTTTTGGCCAAACCGATTCCAACGGGTCTGTCGAGGAAAGACTTGTAGGCTCAGATGTCATATCGAAAATTCTTGCAAGAAAAGTAGGGGAGCAAGTTTTATGCCGATGCCGACGATGACGAGGAGGCCGACGAGGACGAGGAAGACGACGAGTAGTTTTACGTAGTTTTAATTTTTGTTGTGATGTTTTAATTTTAGATGTAATGTTTTAATTTTATCTAGTTTTAATTTTAATTGTAATGTATTTTAGTTTTATTAATGTAATGTTTTTTTAATAAAATTAAGTTTATGTTATTTTAAGATAAATATAAAATATAAATAAATAAAAGTTGTGGAAGAGATGAGGAAGAGGTGAGGAAGAGTTAGGGTTGGTAGTGAGTAGGAAGAGGTGATTTAAGGAGAGAGAAAAGTTGATGTGGCAGTGAGGAAGAGGCAGGAAGAGCTGTAGGGTTGACAGAGGCCTTAGAGGCAAACTAAAAAGGGGAGCGTCTTAAAATGGGCCGAAGGCATTCAAAAGTTTGTAGTGCATACAACCTTTTATATCGCCTATATTTAACAAATTTAATTTACCAACACTATAACTTTCTTTTTAGAGAAAATTACATTTTTAGTCCCTTAAGTTATCAAGATTCACAGTTATTGCCCTTAAGTGAATTAATTACAGAAAAAACCCTAAAGTTGGCCAGTTTTTTCAGTTTTCACTCCGCGTCTATACACCGTCTATTTGATCCGTTAAGTGAGGGGCAAATTCGTCATTTCATCATCTTCTTCTTCTCCTTCTTTTAATAGATAAAACCAGATAAAACCAAAATCTATTTCTACCTCATGTCATAACATCAACAAATCCATCAAAATCTCATTCCATATCAAAAAAATAAAATAAAAGTTGTGGTGGTAGGAAGAGGTGATTTAAGGAGAGAGAAAAGTTGATGTGGCAGTGAGGAAGAGGCAGGAAGAGCTGTAGGGTTGACAGAGGCCTTAGAGGCAAACTAAAAAGGGGAGCGTCTTAAAATGGGCCGAAGGCATTCAAAAGTTTGTAGTGCATACAACCTTTTATATCGCCTATATTTAACAAATTTAATTTACCAACACTATAACTTTCTTTTTAGAGAAAATTACATTTTTAGTCCCTTAAGTTATCAAGATTCACAGTTATTGCCCTTAAGTGAATTAATTACAGAAAAAACCCTAAAGTTGGCCAGTTTTTTCAGTTTTCACTCCGCGTCTATACACCGTCTATTTGATCCGTTAAGTGAGGGGCAAATTCGTCATTTCATCATCTTCTTCTTCTCCTTCTTTTAATAGATAAAACCAGATAAAACCAAGATCTATTTCTACCTCATGTCATAACATCAACAAATCCATCAAAATCTCATTCCATATCAAAAAAATAAAATAAAATACATGTACGCATCTATCAAAATCCCAAAAGAATATGTAGCATCAACAAATTGAATTTATAATATAATGTAATTTTGTGAAATATGTTTTAGCAGACTTTATCATCATCATATATCAAATAATAATATAAAAAAACAACAAACTTAAATCCAACGAATAAAATTAATATATATGTTTCTTCTCTATCCCCATTTCTTGAATATCCCCCAAACTTTTTACGTCACCTAAAAGGTTTTCAACAAGATCTCATATTCAAAGCAAAGAACTGTTTTGGACATGATATGAAGCCACAACTCCATATATACAAAGAACTGTTCGGTCGCCGCCGTCAAACACCGAATCCGGCCACCTACTTGCAAATCGTTGAGATCCCAAAAGATGGTGTAATTGAAAAACGGTTTTTGTGATGGGTTATGTTGGCTGTCCCCTTTATTGGATGAAGTGGTGACTGGAAAAGATGCTCGGTACATATGTATATAGATTTGATGAGTGTATGTATATGTATATCTATAGATATGGATCTATAGAGCCAAGTTATTTTAGGACCAACATTTAATTTAGGACCACTAGGACCAGCTTGTGTCCGTCAGATCAAAAAATTTGAGCGGCTCAGATTATAATCTGATTACTATGCGCGCTCCCTTTCAAGGGTAATAACGTAATTTCATTCGTCACAACAAAAACCCCTTTCGTCTTCAATTTTCACATAGTAACACACACTTCGAATTCTCCGATCTGCTTCTTTCTTTCTTCTATCTAGAACCGATCACCGTTTTCATTCCTCCGATCACCGTCTTTATTTCTCCGATCATCGTCTTCATTTCTCCGATCACAGTCTTCATTTTTCTTGTTCTCCGATTAGTTCCTTTTTTCTCCGCCGTTTGAATCCTACATTTTGGTAAACCCTAATTTTTATTCCGGTTGACGGATTGAACGATGGGTAAAAAGAAAACGATGGCGAAAAGGAAGAACAAATCCATACCTATTCGTAAGTTTTTATTTTTTTAAAATTTTTGTAAACCCTAATTTTTCCATTTTATTATTTATTTAATTAATTTTCATCTATTTTAGGTCGAAGTGAGAGATTAATATATCGTAAAAGGCCTGGTCGAGATGTTCCACTACAAGAAGCAATCTTCGTTTCTTCTTCATCGACAAGTATGTATTTTTTTATTTTCAATTTTTTTTTCATAATTGTTTGTAGTAATTTTTACATTTTACTTGCAATGTCGATTGTAAGTTGAGAAGATTAAACATTTTTTTAAAAAAATGTATCAACTTTTTATTAAAAAAGTGTGTACTGCATATAGTTTGTTATCTGAGTGTTTGTTTTTTTCTTAAATTTTATCTAATTTTATTTAAAAAGTATCATGTTAAACTAGTGGTTATCTGCGTACATTTGTACTATAATAAATTTGTAGCTGAAAGTTTAACACTAATACTCTAAAAAAATTATTCCCAAGTTACAAAAGTTAGAATTTGATCTTGGAGACATATTGATGTTGTACACATACTGTAACACCCGTCATTTTAAAAACCTGGATTTCAAAAAAACTTTTGCCAAACGGCGTTTAAAACGTAGCGGAAATATGATCACTTAAAAAAACTGCTTCATCCGTAACGGATGGTACCTTTCATTAAAGTTTGGTGTTACTAATAGCATCATCGTAATAGTCAAAGTAAAATCCAAGTTATGGCACTAACATAATTGCCATCAACACTACAAGAGACGTAATCATAAATAAAGTAGCCGAACATATGGCTATGGGTAAAGTCTAATCATAGGGAGACTAATGCTAATCTTCCTTTATTCTTCTACCCATCTCACGATCCACGCACTTCACTAGCTTATACCTGCTTATCCTGAAGGACACAACATTTTCATAAAAGCAAGTGTTAGCTAATAAAATTAGCTAAGTAAGATACACACATTTTGATAAAACGTTCTTCATTTTACTTTCATAAAACTTCGTCATATTTTACTTATCAAACGTAACCACATTACATATCATCCACAACAATCATAGATCAACCCATACATCCCTTTTCCCACATTGTATCACATTTCATTTCATATCAACATGTACATCATATCATATCTTGGCATTTCACACATAAACTTGTCACACGTATTCATATTAGCACATATTCTCACGTCACATCGTGATCTCACAACGTAAAGCACATATATTTCTTTCACACATATCTTATTATCAACTTAATCAGCTTAATCAACTTTATCTCACGTCTTACATATCACACATAAACATATCGCACATATATGTATAGCACATGTAGGATATATACTCCTAATTGTGCCTATGTATCGTTCTTATCACACGTCTCAACACATCTCATTAAATCCCACATCACATTGTAATCCCACGTCTTAAATTACATGTACATCTTTCTCACATATTCATATATTTATCTTAATCAACTTATTCCCACATCTTACATCTTTAATCAGTTTACATATTACGCACTAGCTTTACAACTAGCACGATTTCCCACGTCTTAAATTTTAGGAAAAGCAATGCCATTTCCATAGTATCCCGTCATGCTTTTAACATTGGTGGTTAGTCACTCCACCGGGAAATACTAGTCCCACGTAACTATGCCGCAAGGAGCCACTCAAGCGACCACGTACGCACTAGCTTTACAACTAGCACATTACGTCTTAAATTACATGTACATCTTTCTCACATATTCATATATTTATCTTAATCAACTTATTCCCACATCTTACATCTTTAATCAGTTTACATATTACGCACTAGCTTTACAACTAGCACGATTTCCCACGTATTTATATCTTTCTTACTTTTACGCACTAACACTAAGGCTAGAACGATTTCCAACATTTCACACTTTACTTTAACATTAGGTATATTCATTACCTAACTAATCCCACATCTACTTTAACGTTTAATCCCACTAACGTACACAACTCATAACATTTCTTACGTATATCTAGTGAACTAGACATTATCACACTTAAGTCTCACATATAATTCATCACGTATCATCGTCAAATCATAACATCAACATCATTAATCCCACATCTACTTTAACGTTTAATCCCACTAACGTACACAACTCATAACATTTCTTACGTATATCTAGTGAACTAGACATTATCACACTTAAGTCTCACATATAATTCATCACGTATCATCGTCAAATCATAACATCAACATCATTAATCCCACATCTACTTTAGTGTTTAATCCTACTAACGTGTACAGATCATAGCATTCCTACGTGTAACACACTTAAATCCCACATATATTTCATCATATATCATAATCAATCATAGCATCAATATAATCAACATCACAATAAATATCGTTAAGATATCATGGCAGCAACATTATGTTCATAGTACTACATATGCACATAACTACTTCATATTTAAGCGTCATCATAACATAATAAACCACTTCAGCATGCATACATTCCCACATAACCTCCCGCATAACCCGGAAAACCAACACACATAAGATAATCCAATTAAGAGGTTAATTATAGAAAACCACTTTTTGTTGTGCCTCTAGCGTGAGAAAAGTCATGTATCTTACCTTGGTACTGCTTAGCAATGAGTTACGTATGCCTTACAGTGCTTTCTAAGTACTCCCGACAACCTAGAACGAGTATAAGATCGATCTATAAGCTAAACGAAATGTTTTGTGCAAACTGGGCATCAGGTGCGTCGCACCTCCCAAGTGGTGCGTCGCACCAATCATACAGAAAACTCAGATCAGGTATAGGTGCGCCGCACCTGCCCTTGGTGCGTCGCATATCGGGCTCCCTTCGAAAATCAAAATCCCTAATCTGGGCAGTGGTGCGCCGCACCTGGGGTGCCGACCAGCAAAACCAACTCAGTTTCTCTTCATTCACCTTCCAAACGGATCCCAAACCTCCACCACGACTTACACCCATTAAATTGACATCAAATAGGTCACAATTAAGCATTTGAAAACATCAATTAATCCTTGAATCAATTGCATAAATGAATCCTTCTTTTTGATCATCAAAACGACTCGAAACCGCAACGTTTGGTTCAAAAACACAATTGAACACACATAGATCTAATTAAACACCTGGGATTCACTTATTTACATATAAACAACATTATTCAACATTAAAGTTTGCATCTTGACATAATTAATCAACTCTATTAACGATTATAATCACGAAAACAACGTTTTTGACCTAAAACATCATGATCAAGGAACCCCAACCCTTTAGGCTGAATCTACAGGGGTAAATCCTAATTGAAAACCTGATTAACAATCAGTAGGTGATGCTATACCTGTAGGCTTGATCAACGGATCGAAAAGCACTCGAATTCCCTTCCAAAATCTCCCGAAATCAACTATAACTTGAAGATTAGATCTAAGCTTTTGTTTGCAGGTGTTTCTAGGGTTTTGTAACTGATCAAAAGGGTTCTTGGTCGACCATAGGGCGCCTTATATACTGGAGACAACTTTCAATTTTACATCTAGGCCCTCGCACTTCGTTATAACTCGTTTCGGCACTTAACGGCTCGTTTAACGCCCACAGAAACACTTATCGACCCTTAAATCTTATCGGGAACATTAAATGACTTCATTTATCATTATCTACTTTAATTTCATTATTTTAAATCATTTTAACACATAACTCACGTAATTCGTTTAATTCACATAAGCACATATACAACACATAGTTACTAACGGTCACTAACGACAAGTTGACGATCAACGTCAAAAGTCAAACTTGATAAGTTTGGGATGTTACACATATACAGATTCGATAACCATGAATACCATTTTAACCACTTAATTAAATTACATACCCAAATTTCGTAAAGATGAAAGTGAAACTATTATGAAATTACGTAAAACAGTATAACCACAGCGTCAAGTAAATGACTTTTCTACTCTCACACTTTTTACAGATTGTTAGGAATTCGTTATTCTTATTCTACGTTCACACTAGTTACAAATTATTCTTTTTCTTTAGATTCAATCAAAGAAGCTGATGATGCCAGTGTTGATAGTTATTGTTCTAAAAATGAATCTGCTCATGCTGATCAACACAGCTATCTGTCAGATGAACCTGCTTACAATGAAGAAAGTAGAAAGGTAATATCTTCATTCAACTTTAGTTAAAAGCAAGAATATGTTTCGTACGAGTACTCATGTGTCACAATGTTTTTTGATTCTGCGTAATTACATTTTTTGATGTAGATATTTCTTGAAGGGGCGAGTGATTACTATGACGCTAAAATACGTGCTCCCCACGAATTTTTTTATGGTCGTCTAAGTTGGGCTTTAGCTCAATATCCTTGTGATCAAGATATCGTGACAGAAGTTTATTCGGTGAAAAAGAGATGGCTTCAAGATGTGGAGATTCTTAAAAAAGCTTTAGAAGAAGATTGTGGGAAATACGATAGAGGTGAAGCTGATGTTTATATCCCCGGAAATGATGTTGATGCTTCACCTTCTTCTGCAAAGGAAGTAAATGAGGAAAATGTCGCAGAACTCTTTGCTGCAGACAATACGAACAACCAAAGAGAAGGTAAAGGAAAGTTTGTTGAGCCTGTCAATGTAGGTATTAAAAAAACTGTTGTCACCAGATTTGTTGAAAAGTTAAAGAAGGATAAACGTGCTGTCGACCAACAATTTGATGGTCATCCTTCTTCAAGTAAATTGGGTGGTTTGCGTAATCCTGGGGACATGTCCAAGAATATGAGTCAGATTGAGTTGGATAAAGGAATGGGAAATGTGAGTCAGAATAATGATGGGGTTGCTGCAATGGATGTTGATATGCCTGCAGTGGCATATCAACAAATCGTTGATATAAAAACCAAGCCAGCAAAGAAAGATGTTGTACTTTCAGATACAATCTTTTCTGCACATAAATCTCCTCTGTAAGTTTTCTAATTATGTCGTAATATCCGTTTCAAAATTTATGGTTTTCTCATTTTATGGTGTTTAACTTGTTTTTGTTCTTTTTTGAAGTGACATTTTATTTTCAAGTAAAGTGGTGCTGTTCTGCGTTTTGTCTTTGAGAGTTTCATTCCTGGTTCGCGGCTACTTTTTGGACTTGTTGACAGTTGGGGTTTGTATTTAAACCTCATTGAAGGACTGAAAACCGAAAAATCAATAACACGAATCTTATTCCCGACAAATATCATGGTACTTTTGATAACACTATGTCTTACAGCTATTAGTTAACCTTATTTTATATATAATGGTTTTTTTCGTAACAAATATATTTTTTCAAATTTGTACAGGTCACATCAACGAAAGTATCAAATGTTTATTATGTTTTTGAGGTTGATAAATTATTTATTAACCAAAAGATAGTCGGTGACTGCCTGGTACGTTTTGATTAGTTGTTTTTAATCTCGTTGGATTTAATACATTTTTAATATACAAATTCTCCATATTTGCAATTTTGATAACCTTGTGTATATGTTTTTTTTTTCCAGTTGTTTTTCCCTGTTCTTCAGTACGACCATTACTTTCTTATGTGCCATAACTTGAAGTTAAACAAATGTTTTATTATTGACAATTTGGCATCATATGGTCAATCTTTGGAGAGATATACTGCACATACCTCTGTTTTGGTAAGAACATTCATTAAATTTATTTACTTTATTTACTGTCTTGTTCTTTAAAGGCATATCATAGTAACTGTTTTTTTATGTACACAATTTTTTTCAGAATTCATTCATTGAGAAGTACCTAGCTTTCAAGAATTACCCCAATTCAAACAAAATCAGTCTTTTGAACACTGAAAGACTGAAGATGCCATGGCAAACAAAAGCGAATCTTGACATAGATTCTGGTGTTTTTTTAATGCAACACATGGAGACTTTTGCCGGAAACGGGTTACTGGGGTTCGATGCTGGATTCAAAAAAGGTCGATATCAGCAGAAACAACTGGATTGTTTAAGGTTGATTTACCTGAAAACAATCCTTCTTTCGCCATTCAATGGTATGAAGCTGAAAGTGGAAAATGAAATGACTTGGTTTGAGAATTTACTTGAAGAAAAGATGAAAGAAATCAAGGCAGGTTCGTTTGAAAGAATTCTTAAAAGAGTTGAATTGATGAGGGATGGTGATTGTATTTATCTGAATGATAATGTTGCTGCAGTTGGTGATCCTCTACATATTTCAGGCAAGAATTTACAACTTGTTTTTAATTCTCCGTAAGTAGTGTATTAAATTATTTTCTGTTTGTGAATGCTGCTCTCATTAAAAATTATCAAATTTTATTAAAATTGTATCATATTTTCGTACAATGTTACAAACTTATTCCATAATAGATTTGCAATTTTTGCAATTAAGCAATAATATATCTGTATATATCACTCCAAAAAGTTTTAGGGTTTAAGGTAGAATGAGAACAAGTTTAAAGTTAAAATCATTGGACTATGGTTATTTTGCAATATGAGGTTGTTTTTTACTGTATATGTTTTAACGAAGGATAGTAACTATTAACGGGTGGTTTGTTTGAGCTTTTAAAGTAATCTAGTTTGTGTAAATTTTTAATTCTAAAATATTCTTCCTAAGGCAGAAACTTGAGAGCACAAAGATGAGTTGAAACAGACTTCCCCTGACTAGTGACTACAGTCGTAAGAAATATTGATATGAGAAGAACAGCAAAGTAATATAATAGCCAAAAGGGAAAATTGTCATTCTGCATCGTTAAATGGACATTAAACACATCTTTTTTAGAGTTGTTGTAATTTGCTTATTTGTCAAACATATACAATGAGATACTATTGCTGTTTGGAAATAATCATGAATGACATAAGTTGAAAGTTTTACGAAGTTCCTTGATTGTGTTTTAGATTCAACTTTTAATTTTGAGGATTTCGTCCCCTATTTTAGTGCTTGCAAATTAGGATTTTCATTTTTGAACATTGTATCAGAAACTTTCTACTTTGAAAGTTTTATAAAGGGTTGTGTCGAAACACAAACTAATAATAACGTATGTCTTATACTTCTCTATAGTCTATATATATAATAGTCTCGTTTTTTATAGGTAAGTCGGTTAATGATGTTGACGGTGACAAAGGTAAGTCTGTTGATGATGATCTTCATACAATTTCTGCTAACAAGGAAGCTATGATACTCGAGAGAAAAATGAGTTTAAGAAGTTCCAAAAATAAGATTTCTGTCGACAGCAGAATGCCCCTTCACGAAATATTTGAAATCAAAACCAAACTATCACAGTCTGAGTTGGATCTTTCTAATGCAATCTTTTCAGGAGTTTCTTATCTTTAGTAAGTTTTTTAAATAATTTTCTCGTATTTATATGTTTTTTAACTCAGTGAAATAATACCTTTTTTTTAAGTGATTATTTGTTTTCAACGATGCATGTAAATGTCCTCGTTACATCTTCGAGAGCTTAGTGTCTGGTTTACCCGTACATGAAGAACTTATTACTAGTTGGGGTTACTTTTTAAACTTCAATGAAGATCTTAAGAATGAGGAATCAATGATCCGAATATTTTTCCCATTAAATATCATTGTAAGTTTTCTTAAAACCGTGTGTAATATCTAATTTAAATTTTTCATAATTTACATGTAATTTCTTTTTCTTTTTTTACTTTAATTGTACAGTCATGGGGAAAGAATATGCATAAAGTTGAGTATGATACAGTTCTTGAGAAATCACTATGTATGAGACCAAAAATAGTTGATGCATTATTGGTATGTTTTCAAGCAATTACTACCCTAAATATGATGACCTATATATATGAGATACTGGTCATGAACAACAGTTCAATTTGTGTATTTTGTTTTTAATTTTCAGATGTTTTTCCCAGTACGTTGTCTGCACAATCATTTTTATCTTATTTGCTACATAACTTGGAGACAAAGAAATGCTATATAATTGACAGCTTTGCACCATGTTCATGAATATGATTAAAAAATTCCCGAATTGGTAAGAAAATTCAGTTATCCATCTATTAAATCTACTAATTCTATTAATGCACATCATAATAATTAAGTTTTTTCTTTAATGTTATATTTATTTGTTGTAGAATGAATTTCTTCGTGATTTCTTGTGTCTCAAGAGGTATCCATATTTCAACGACATTACTTTTGAGGAAACTGAAATCGTAAGGATTCCTTGGAAAACAAAAGAAAGTGGCATAGATAGCGGTATATTTCTTATGAGACATATGGAAACTTTCATGGGAAATGGTCTTATTGATTTCAAGACTGGTTTTAAAAAAGAATGCGAGCTTCAGAAAAAACAGCTTACTTTTTTAAGGATAAGGTACTTGATAACATTCCTTTTTTCCAAGATTAATCGTTGCAAGAAAACCATTGAAAACGAATTGAGATGTTATGAGGAATTATCCGTTGAATCCAAAGAAGAAAGGAAGATGCATTCTATTGAAAGAATCCAACAACATTTAAAAAATGTGTGGGCAGATTATTATATGATATATTTCTAAGATTGTGTAATAGGTAATCTAGGTTTGTATTTTTTTGTAAAATGGGTTATGTAAAAGTATGTAAATAGGTTTGTATTTAGTTTTTTCTTTGTTCTATGATGTCAATGTAGTATTATGGACATGTGGATATGTTTATTATTTGAACCAATGTTAGAATAATAGTAGCTTATTTATTCTTGTCTCTTTTAATAAACTGGATACTTTTTTTTTAACTGTTGATACTTTTTAAATTTTTTTTGAAATAGCATGGTTATGTAAAAGTATGTAAATAGGTTTGTATTTTTTGTAAAATGGTTATGTAATAGTAGGTAATCTAGGTTTGTATTTTTTGTAAAATGGGTTATGTAAAAGTATGTAAATAGGTTTGTATTTAGTTTTTTCTTTGTTCTATGATGTCAATGTAGTATTATGGACATGTGGATATGTTTATTATTTGAACCAATGTTAGAATAATAGTAGCTTATTTATTCTTGTCTCTTTTAATAAACTGGATACTTTTTTTTTAACTGTTGATACTTTTTTTTTTTTTACTTTCTCTCTCCTCCCTATCATCTTCAACCTCCATTTCACACACAAACACACTTTACACACACTAACCTAAAACCTCCATTAAACCTTCAATTAAGCTCAAGTTTGTTTCTAACAATTGGTATCAGAGCATAATCGGTGTATCCGAACGATCTACAATCATTTTTACATCTGATTTTGTTCATAATTTTGAGAATTTGAGTTTAATTTTGATTCTGAAATTTTTCTGGTTTGTCACGTAATTCGAGGTTAATTGTGATTCTGATCATTGATTAAGAGTGGATTAGTGTTTAATTTTCGATTTTCAGATCAAAATTTCATGGATTCGTGTGGTCAATTGTTGAACTCTGCAAACAGTGAAAAATAAGAAAGTCAACTTTTGGTGAAAAGTAAAAATGTTCTGCTGCTACAGTACATGTCACGTGACATTTCAAATGCAGAGAAACTGTCAGTTACTATTACAATTTACATTTTAATTTAGTAGAAAACAAGAAAAAAAAAGAAAAAAAATATATATACATAAAAACTTCTTTCTTTTTCTTTCTTCGATTCTGCTCTCGTTTCTTCTTAAATCGACCAGAAAATCATCAGGTAATATTCGCGGTGTGATTCTGAACAAGGAGATGTTTTCAATTTTCTGATCGGATAAGATTTGGTAACCGTTCATTTTCCGGCGAACTGACATTTTTTCCGGCGACTTAGTTTGGAATTATGTTCAGTCAGGATTTGTTCGCGGTTAAATTGTGAGTATTTTGGTGGTGGTGTCGAGGTTTATTACAACGAACTGAAGGATTAATCGTGTTTTGAGCGTTTGCAGAGATAGTCTCACGAGCTAACATTGTTTGCTCGTGTTTGCCGAGCTCAATTTCACAATCAAATCATACTTACTCGTATTTGCAGAGATAGACTCGTGCTAATCTTGTTTACTCGCCTCGACCAGCTTCTTAATACACGTGTTTGCCGAAGTAAATTCACGACTAGCATAACTTTACCCGTATATGCCGAGCTAACCGATCAACATGTTCTAGTGTTTGCCGAGCTCACCCCCGTGACCAATTCTCGTGTTTGCAGACTTGACCGATCAACTCATTTGCTAAATCAACACAATGCCGAGCTAACTGCTCGGCACTCAATACAAATTGACTTAGCAAATTTTTCCTTTCACTACAATTCACCAGTCATCAACCCGAACCCCCTAAGTCTTGTGTTTGCCGAGCCATACTTAGCAAAATTTTCCCCCAAATTTCTCAATTTCAACTATCTGCCGAGCTCACTGCTCGGCACTTAGTACAATTTAGACTAAAAGTTTTTTTTTAACCAAGATTTTCAATTTCAACTATCTGCCGAGCTCATTGCTCGGCATTTCATTCAACCAAGAAAATTTTTCATTTTTAACCATTTGCCGAGCAATAAGCTCGGCAAACAGTTCAAATAAGAAAAAAAATTTTTAAGTCTGTTTCAAATTCGGTTTTGTTACTTTACCTTTGTTGGTGTGCAAATTTGAGAAATCTTGTTTTGAAACCCCCATTTGCAGAGATAAATGCTCTGCAAATAGTTCTTTTGATCTTCAAGAGTTGAATACTTGGCTGTGTGGTTGTTTAACTTGATCGTGGTTGAGAGTGGTGCTTACTTGAGTCTATTCTGGTCTAAGCATTTTTCTTTTAAGTGTTTAATCGGTTGTGAATTGAAGTTCATAGAACAGAAAGAGTGTGTTCAAATTTATTTTTCTTTTTGTGTGGAAATAATTTCTTGTGAAAGTAGGAGTGATATAAAAGTAAAAGAAAGGGTGTAAGCTAACGTGTTAGACTTGTTAAACTTCACCCGTGTCTGGTCAAAGCAAAAGACGACAGTAGGCGTGTACCTTTATTCATTTGGGCTGTCAATTTTAATAAAAAGGGTGAGTGTACCTGGACAAGGCTGTGTCCACATTCATTATTGATATCTTGAATCAAATTGAGCCTGTCAAATAAAGTTTTTTTTAAGTCTTCACGTGAAGTAGTGCTTTTGTGTCATGCGTGTCAAGCTATAATTGTCTGTCAAAATTGTGGTGTCAAGAGTCCACGTGATTGTGTCATTGTGTTGAGTAGTTTGTCATTTAGTTTATGAGTCAAATTGAAATCTAAAGCAATTTTTTTTAAGAGTCCACGTGAGTAGTTTGTCAATTTATATGTGTAGTCATTTACTTTTAAGATTTAAATTTCAAGTCTCATATCATACTTAGTTATCCGATAAAAAAAAAAAAAAAAAATTATTATTTCCATTCTGCATTTATGAATAATTTTTGTTGGGCTTAAGTATAATTGTTGGGCTAGAATTGTTTTTGGGCTGAATAATATTTGTGTTGGGCTTAAGTGTCATTGTTTTAGACTTAAATCTTTTAGTTGGGCTGATTTTGATTAGTTGTTGGTCTTAAAATCTTTTTTTGGACTAAAAAGTTTGTTTTGGGCCAAGAATTAATTTGGATCATTGTATCTTTTGGGCTAGTTTTAGTTTTGGACTAAAAAGTTTTAATTGGGCCAAGAATTCACTGTTAGTGTAAATTGGGCTTAAGTGACTAAAACTTGTTTTGGGCTTAAACTTGTTTGGGTCTAGAACTAGTTTGAGTCTTTGAAGTTTTTTTTTGGGCCACTCTTACTAGTTGGGCTTACACTTTAAGTCAATTGGGTTAAGAGTAAGATTGGGCCAGAACTTGTGCTAAATTTTAGTTGGGCCACAAATTATAGTTTTTTTTAGAAATTTTTTCTTCTCTTTCTTCTAGTATTTTCCATTCTGCATTTCTGAATCATCATGTCTTCGAAAGAAGCATTAGATCTAGATTCTGGTAAGAATGATGATCAGGTAATCTCTGTCTCTAAGAAGTACTTAAAATATCTTATGAATCAAAGTGAAACAGTGATTCTTGAAAAACAAGAACTTGAGGCCAAAGTTCTTGAGTTGACCAAGACCGTGAGACAACTGCAAGTTGAGAAAACTAATGAAATGCTAAGAGGAAATGCTTTGGTGCAGGACATTGAGTTATTAAAGGTGAAACTGAAAGAGTCGAATCCTGAGTTGAAGGAGCTTGAAGACAACATTTCTGACCTAAAATATGAGTGTTGTATCAAAGATACTCTTTATCAACAACTTGATAAGAAGTATAAAGAGCTCGAATCTGCTGCAATGGAAAGTCTTCAATCTGAAGTAGACCGAATCAAACCTGAGAACAAAGAGCTCAATTTGTCTACTATGGTAAGTTTTCAACTTGAAAATGACCAACTCAAATCCGAGAATAAAGAGCTCAAATCTGCAAATGATCTCATTTTGTCCAACATGGAAAGTATTCAAAAAGAAAATGATCATTTGCAGTCAAAAATTTTCAAATTAACAAATGAGTTGGACAATTCTTCAAATGAACTCAACAAAATTATTTTAGGCAATCAATCAAATGAACTTGTTTTGCAACAAAAGATTTCTGAACTTAACCATGAGTTGCGAAATAAGTCCACCATTTTTGTAAGCAAAGAGCGAAAATTTCTCAAAGTTTTTGAACAACTTCGAATTGATGTGAGCGATGTTGAAAAAGAAAGAACAAATTTTTGTGCTCAAATCAAGTATCTTGAAGACAAGTGTTTGCAATTTCAGTCAAATGAAACATTTTTGACCAAGAAAATTTCTGACCTTGAGATTGAATTGCAAACACAAACCAAATCTTTTCAAAGTCAAAATCATTGTTCTATCTCTTCTGACACAACCAAAGAAGTTTTGAAATTTGCACTCAACCTGATTGTCCTATTTGTGAAGTTGTGAATTCCCCTGTGCAAACTAAATGTGATGATGTTGAGACTACCGAGTCCTCAACTCTGACTGATCTTGATTGTGTTTGTGACAAGACTGAGGTGTTCAAAAGTTTTCCAAAATCTAATTCATCCAAACCAAAAGTTGAAAAAAAACCCCCACCCCCCCCCAACCCCCCCCCCCCCCCCCCCCGCCCCCTCTCCCCCCCCTCGCCCCTTTCCCCTCCAAGCCCGCCTCCCCCATACCACCCCTCCAACCCCCCCCCCTGCACCCCCCCGACCCCTAGCCACCAAAAGTTTTCCAAAATCTATTTCTCAAACCAAAAGTTGATGTTCCAAAGAGGGTTTACACGGGTAAATCTTCAAAACCTTTTGAAAGAAAGGTGTCTCAGTTTACTAATTACTCCTTGCAAAAGGATAAGAAGTACTCTAAGAAACCTATTTTTGATGGAACAACTACTTTTGTCTCTTTTCTATCATTTGAGGATAATTCTGGACATATTTCACAAGCAAAATCTCAGTTGACTAAATCTAAATGGAAACCGAGTTCAAAAGATAAGTCAGTTGAGTCAAAATCATTCACATATTCTTTTTCGGAACTTTTTGATCTTGCACCAAAACCTGTGAAAGCAGTTGTGCAAAAAGTGAATGATTTTGCTTCGAAAAATCATTTTCCAAATCAATCTCCCAAGATTGGAAGTTTTTCAAAGAAATCAAATGATTTTTCACCGTTGCTTCCACGAAAACTCTTTTCAACTAAACCACCGGGTTTTAGTTCAACGTGGAATGCAACATCTATTCATCAAATCGATGAGACTTACATTTGGACATTCAAGAATTCAAAAACCATTGGACCCAATCTCAAATGGGTTCCAAAAGTGATTTCCAAGTGATTTGATGAATAGTGGCTTATGCACACATCAGTGTATAACCCGTGCTAAAACCGTTTTCGTAATTTCATTACTTTTAGAAAAATCCAAAAAGATTTTCATTTTCTTATTTTTGAAAAAATCCAAAAAGATTTTCTCTTTTAATCATTTTGTTTATTTACTTTGTCTTTGAGTTTCTCACAATGTTTTGGATGAGATGCAAGGCATCGAACGCCTTTGTGTACTGCCTTTGTTGTCTCATTTTTAATGTTTGTGAGCAACTTTTACACCTTTTACTCACCCTTTATATGCAAAACCTTTGTTTATATCATGCATATATTTAGGGGGAGTTTGTTTATAAAACCAAAACTTTCAAGTGTTTAAACTCATTTTCCATTTTAAAACACTTTGGAAGATTTTCAAACCATTTTCGATCAAATTCATAGAAGTTCGGTGTTAGATTTGCACATGAGAGTTTAGGCCACTCATAAATACTCCATGATCTTGTCATCGCCGATGAGATCTAACCCCGGAGTTAAATTCTCAATTTAGATTGTGAGGGTTTATGAGCGTGGTGATGTTGTTTGTGCAAATAGGACATGAGGGAGTAGTCGAAAAGTGAGAGGTTACGGTGAAATGATGTGAGAAAGGGCTAAAAGAAATGAAAGCCCTCCCCAAAATTCTCAAAAAGCCGGGTCAACACGTTTCTATCGGATTTCATTTGTTGATTTCTCGATATTGAAAAAGACTTCATGGACCCAGTGAAGCAATGCACATCTTTACCTAACCACTCAAGTGTTTCTTAACAAATACTTGTTTTATTCTCACGGAGATTTTCACATTTCTATTGACTCTTCTTTTGGAAGATGTTGATATTGAAAAGGGAGACACTCTGCTCCGGTCCCCGACTTCAGTTGATCACTATTGAGTCTAGAGCGTACTTGATATATCTTTTATTTGCCTAGGACACATAGAGTCTTTTTATGTCTTTGTGACATTGCATATCTTTGTGATATTGCCGGAACATTCGTAGTGATATCATTTTTTTTGATATTCCACGATGATCGAATGGAAATCCTACCAATGCTAACATCATTTCCAACGTTGAACGTAGGTCTCACATTTTCATTTTATGAATTTGTTGAGTTAACGAGAAGTCTATGTGACCTCGGATTTTATTTCCCAAAAGTCTTTGAGGATAGTAAGACATGGTTATTGAACGCCTTTGTGACACTGACCATGAATTACATTCTTTAAAGCAATCTATCGGTTGAAAAGCCATAGACCGAACCATTTAGAGATAAGCTTTGTGCATTTCTCGATGATAATGGGAAGTCCTAAAGATAGTAATCGTATTTTTAGGCCACACCATTAATCCTTTCGATTTCTGGTTGTGAGAACGGATCATTTTTATCCGGATTTCATTTCTCTTCACACAAACACAAAGAACACAAACACCATATAAAAATTGTTTTTCCAACAACGCAACCTTACATTCTAGTTCACCAATAGGTTCATTGGGAATTGGGAATTGGGTTGGGTTAATTTTCTTGCTTGTTGTTTGTGTGATCTACCGTTTATGCTATCATCATTATTGTATGATGAAACCGTTTCACATTTTCATCATAAGGGGGAGAAATGATTATATGATTGATAGATAGAGTTCAAGGATATTGGTAGAATTTGATTGGTAGAATTTGTTCGAGGATGATTGTTGTGTTTGGATGTTCAAAGGATCGTTAGTTTAGGTGAAGAGAGTGAATAATTATCGTGATATGTTGAGAATTGATATATTGTTTTGAGAAAGTTAAAGGATTGATTCGAGATTGAGTATATTCAAGATGATGTACATGGTCAATAATTGAAAGATTTATTGAATAATTGACCATTGTTTGATGATTAGAAGAGTTTGAGATTGAATGGAGATTGTTCGTTTGTTGATACTTGTGATAGCTAAGTTTGTTTAATGTCTTGAGAAGATTCATAGTTTGAAGAGATTGTTGATTCGAGGGGGAGCAAGAGATTAAAGATTTGTTATTGAATAATATGCACCAAGAAAGAAATGTTTGTTTGAGGGGGAGCAAGAATAAGTTGATCAAAGAATTGAGTGCTCCAAGATAATTGTTGATTCAAAGACAAGTTCGATCAAGAATTGAAGTTTTAAAGTCAAATCAAATTTCCGCATTCCAAAACCAAGCTTCCGCAAAGCCAAAAGAATTCAAAGTCAAAACCAAGCTTCCGCAAATCCAAAAGAATTCAAAGTCAAATCAAGCTTCCGCAATACCAAAAGAATTCAAGGAATTCAAAGTCAAAACCAAGCTTCCGCATGCTACTCAAAGATTCAAGTCACTTCTTCGAGCAACATCAAGTTGAAATCAACATTCAAAAGTTCAAGTTGTGAAAGCTCAAAAGCTACAAAGATTTCAAAGATGCTTCCAAAGTATTCAAAGTTGCAAGAGAAGATCAAGTCTTAGAAAGTCATC
Source organism: Erigeron breviscapus (assembly GCA_034093135.1). NCBI lineage: Eukaryota > Viridiplantae > Streptophyta > Magnoliopsida > Asterales > Asteraceae > Erigeron > Erigeron breviscapus. The sequence continues at coordinate 62,166,821 of CM067175.1, read as the reverse complement.
GTCAAGAATATTTGTTTGTTGAGAAGATTCAAAGTCAAGGTTGATACAAGACGTTGAAGACAATGAGAAAGCTTCAAGATCTACTCAACATTGAAGATTTTCAACAAAAGGGCTCATCATGTTTATTTAAAGACCGAAGACGATGCAACATTTACAATTCAACACCAAGGGGGAGATTGTTAGAAATATAAATTAGTGGTGTTTAATTGTAAATGGAGTTACATTTGTGTTGTTCTTAAAGTACAAGGGGCTTAAGTGAAACTTAATGTAATTAGTATAAATACCCCTTGTATCTTAATAATGTAACTAACCCTTGGAAAGCCTTGGAATTACCTTTGACTAATAAAACACACACTTTACTTTCTCTCTCCCTATCATCTTCAACCTCCCTTTCATACACAAACACACTTTACACACACTAACCTAAAACCTCCATTAAACCTTCAATTAAGCTCATTTCTGTTTATATAACTTCTAGAGGTTTTAAATTTCTACAGGTTAGACATGTGTAATACACTTGTGAAAGTTATGAAATTACAATACAAGAGCATAGTTGTAATTACATGTATAAATTTACAACAATAGCCTATCTGCAAGTACTAAAAAAAACCACATACAAACAGAACTTCCAGTGTCTGCAATGACAGAGTTGAAAGCTTCTACATGAAACAAAGTCCCTACCAACAACAACAAAAGCCAACACCATATGCCCCTAAAATATACCATTCCACACAGGACACTAAAACAACAAGAACAGATATCATCATTAGCTACACATGAAAAAATACCATCCAAATATGACCCTGGCCGTAGTGACCGATATTATACTTATCAGAAAAAATTACATTAAATGCTTCACCAACCATATGCATTCATACTTAAAACCTTTTAATCCACAACTGTCGTACTAAAACACAGAACAAAAGGTTGACCCAAAAACTAATTCTGGTAAGAATTTAAAACCAAATTATAATTCATAAAACAACCAAATTCTTAAAACAATCATCTTAACAACCAAATTATAATTCATAAAACAACCAAATTCTTAAAACAATCATCTTAACAACCAAATTATAATTCAAAAAACAACCAAATTCTTAAAACAATCATCTTAACGACAATTAACATTCGATAAATAAGTCTAAAACCAAGTTTTTTTTCCTACTAAAGTCTAAAACCAGATCTCATAGTTAGATAAGCTGTTAATATGCCTGAAACCAGATCTCTTAAAGTCTAAAACCAACAATCATCAAGTATCAACCTTCTTAAGAGCTGCATTCTGTGTTCGAATCACTTTCAACTTACATCTCACAGCTTCTGTAATAGCATTCTGTCCTTCTTCAAGGTCATAATTGTCTGCAAACCATTTTCCATAATCCATCATCTTCTTCTTGTGCATGTTGCTTTCATGTAGTAAAATTTTTGTACAATATTTTTCTCTTAGCCTTTTCAACTGAACTTTTTGACTAACTTTTGTTGTAGATACCTCAGTGACAAAACCAGGATCCCACTTTGAAAGTGGTTGGCCCGTATATGTATCCATATGACACATCAGAAATATCCCACAGTCAACCTTGTTATTTAAGGTCCTCCACTTCATTTTTGCTATTGTGTGGTGGACCTTTCTCACTTTTGATGCTTTTGGATGCTTATAACTCCTCAAATAACAGCAAAACATACGTCGCTGAAAAAAAAAACAAGTTCTAAGTAAGAATTCACAATTGTACCAAAGATTCGGTCTATATTATACTAAAGTCAGTTTTGTACTTCACTAATTCCCTATCTTGAAACCTGTTCCCCCTATTATTAACAAAACACTGTTCCTGCTATTATTAACAAACTATACTTTCTTATCAAATTGAATTATACTATCTACCTTTTTATCTTAATGCTGCACTATGTCAAATACTTTCCATTTTTTGAGCTATGTCTTTACAGTATATCAATTTGATAATGTAATTATTTATTAAACAGAAACTTAGATGTAACTAGTCAAGTCAAATGTATCAATGTATTGCATACTATGTCATTTTACATATACAAATGAAACTTAAATAAATTGTAGGTTGAAAACAGAAAATTAGCTGTAACTATTCAAGTCAAATGTATCAATGTATTGCATACAAAGGAAACTAAAATAAACTGAAGGTTTAAAAACAGAAACTTAAAACAACTTCACAAACTTCACTGTACTTCACGTTGTATTCATCTGTAGCAGCACTGTTGTCGATTATGATGAATCCTATCCTTTTAAGGTTGAACACTACAAGATAATAGTGTTCATGTGCAATTATTGGAAAAAAAACCCTGCAGATATAGTTACAACATGTCTTTTGAGCACATTTGAACTATACAAATATATTGCTATCAAAATAAAGACACTTACAGTTTCAGCATTTTTCATTGATAGAACTTCATCATCACATCCCAAAGCATGCTTCATATTTTCCTCGAAAATCTTATATGCTTCTTCAAATGCCAAGGAGCCATCCCACATATTTTTTGACTGATTTAAAAATTTAGGTTATTACTTTTTAACCTAGATATTATGTAAATTAGTACGATTTAATTTAAATATACAACTTACAATGGTTGATGTTTGTAAAAACACTCTTTTAATTGGTCCACCATTCATCTTTTGTTCTTCGTTAAGGATCGAACTCCAAACATCGACCACAACCGCGTGTACACAGATTAGAGGTGTTAAGCTTTCAAAAATTGCACGATTTAATATTTTCCCACATTCTGTTTCATACACCGTCTCCCTAACGAATAAACAACAAATCCAAGTTATAAAGATAAATGATACAATGTCCTAGAGAAGGAAACTGAAAAAATGTATCTAAGTTCTTTAACTTTTATAAAATTACACATATGTAAAAATAATAATTTTATGATTTTTTTTATATATCTTGACAATGAATTAGCACTGGATATTATAAGTTAATACGTTTTGTAAATAAAATCAGAATGAACTTACGATTTATCACCAATTTTCATTAAAAATACACTTCCAGAGACCATTTGTTCCAAATGGCTCGTAGGTGCATTTACATCAGTCTCCTTAAGCTTGTATGGAGACTCATAGTACTTTGAAGGCTTCGGGTACCTTCTTCTCACATATTTTTATTTGGACCTTCTGGATCTTCATTTTCTTCATGCTGTTCTAATTCACCTTGTTTTTTTGAGGATATATCATTACCATGTTCATCATAAGAGATAGAGTTTTTGTTGGGTGTAGGAGTCAACTTTGGAAACGGTATAACTTTCCAATTTTGAGGAGTCACAAAATCCTGACAGTTAAGATAGAATACTCACAGATGTTAGATTTAAAATATAATCTTTCTGTTTTTGGTAAGATAGCTTTTACATGTTTAAGTTAATATAACTATAATTTACACATGGTTAACATTAACTTACACATGTGTAAGTTAATAAAACTATAATTTACACATGGGTAACATAACTTACACATATGTAAGTTAATAAAACTATAATTTACACATGGTTAACATAACTTACACATGTGTAAGTTAATAAAACTATAATTTACACATGGGTAACATAACTTACACATATGTAAGTTATATAGCTTTTACATGTTTAAGTTAATATAACTATAATTTACACATGGGTAACATAACTTACACATATGTAAGTTATATAGCTTTTACATGTTTAAGTTAATATAACTATAATTTACACATGGGTAACATAACTTACACATATGTAAGTTATATAGCTTTTACATGTTTAAGTTAATATAACTATAATTTACACATGGGTAACATAACTTACACATATGTAAGTTATATAGCTTTTACATGTTTAAGTTAATATAACTATAATTTACACATGGTTAACATTAACTTACACATGTGTAAGTTAATAAAACTATAATTTACACATGGGTAACATAACTTACACATATTTAAGTTAATATAACTATAATTTACACATGGTTAACATTAACTTACACATGTGTAAGTTAATAAAACTATAATTTACACATGGGTAACATAACTTACACATATGTAAGTTAATAAAACTATAATTTACACATGGGTAACATAACTTACACATGTGTAAGTTAATAAAACTATAATTTACACATGGGTAACATAACTTACACATGTGTAAGTTAATAAAACTATAATTTACACATGGGTAACATAACTTACACATGTGTAAGTTAATAAAACTATAATTTACACATGGGTAACATAGCTTTTACATGTTTAAGTTAATATAACTATAATTTACACATGGTTAACATTAACTTACACATGTGTAAGTTAATAAAACTATAATTTACACATGGGTAACATAACTTACACATATGTAAGTTAATAAAACTATAATTTACACATGGGTAACATAACTTACACATGTGTAAGTTAATAAAACTATAATTTACACATGGGTAACATAACTTACACATGTGTAAGTTAATATAACTATAATTTACACGGGTAATATAACTTACACATATGTAAGTTATATAGCTTACACATGTGTAAGTTAATAAAACTATAATTTACACATGGGTAACATAACTTACACATATGTAAGTTAATAAAACTATAATTTACACATGGGTAACATAACTTACACATATGTAAGTTATATAGCTTTTACATGTTTAAGTTAATATAACTATAATTTACACATGGTTAACATTAACTTACACATGTGTAAGTTAATATAACTATAATTTACACATGGTTAACATTAACTTACACATGTGTAAGTTAATAAAACTATAATTTACACATGGGTAACATAACTTACACATATTAAGTTAATATAACTATAATTTACACATGGTTAACATTAACTTACACATGTGTAAGTTAATAAAACTATAATTTACACATGGGTAACATAACTTACACATATTAAGTTAATATAACTATAATTTACACATGGTTAACATTAACTTACACATGTGTAAGTTAATAAAACTATAATTTACACATGGCACATGTAACATAACTTACACATATGTAAGTTATATAGCTTTTACATGTTTAAGTTAATATAACTATAATTTACACATGGTTAACATAACTTACACATATGTAAGTTATATAGCTTACACATGTGTAAGTTAATAAAACTATAATTTACACATGGGTAACATAACTTACACATATGTAAGTTATATAGCTTTTACATGTTTAAGTTAATATAACTATAATTTACACATGGTTAACATTAACTTACACATGTGTAAGTTAATAAAACTATAATTTACACATGGGTAACATAACTTACACATATGTAAGTTATATAGCTTTTACATGTTTAAGTTAATATAACTATAATTTACACATGGTTAACATAACTTACACATGGGTAAGTTTATAAAACTATAAGCTTACACATGTGTAAGTTAATAAAACTATAATTTACACATGGGTAACATAACTTACACATATGTAAGTTATATAGCTTACACATGTCAGCATAAACCTGTGTATTGGATGTGTTTACCTCTCTTAAAGTTGAAGATTGACACTGAATGAATTGATGATGTTGACAACCTGGAATTATAATCTCTGCATGACGTTCACAACTGGGAAGTATAAACGCTTCTTCATCATCACCTTCAGAAAATGCAGGCTGCAAATCCAATTTTCCAAAACTTCCGTTGGCACCAAGTTCAGCTTCTATGTGTTTCAAAAAGTAGATCTGCTGCCAATACTTTATTGCTGACCGTTCACGATCAATTGGATAGTTTTCACAGATGGTTGAGTCCACATAAAGTAACTGCATTTCCATGTTTATGTAAAATAGTTAAATATTCAATTAATAATTAACAAAATGACATTTACACTAGCTAAAACAGTCATGAAATCTAAAATTTACATGCAAGAAAGTCATTGGTCCGTGAAAATGATAATTTGCCTTCTTTGGTGGCCATTCACCCTTGTAGTCTTCGATACTGTTATTAACATTCCACACCAGTCAAGTTGACTTATGTCGGTATTTTCACAAATTCTGTCAACTATTGCTTTCTGCATAGACCCAAGAATTCCTCCATTTTGATCAGTAGCAATCATTAATGATGAAAACAACATTAAGAAGTTAATCTTGAACATGAAACCAGAATCACCAGATTCCTTCATAATCTCATACAACTGTTTTGGACGAAGAGCCGCCCCATTAAATTGAGCTTTCCATTTTGCAGAAAAATGGACCTCATCCTCTTTAACACCCCAAGCCGGAGCTCGAAATGTCACGGAAATCATACAGCACCCGGTGGAATTACAATAGAACAAACTAAATGCAATTAACGATTCGGTGAATCCAAAACATAGCAAAACAAGTAACAAAATACAACAGGAGCAAATAGCCATCAAAGTTAACATAATACATCCAAAGATGGCAAACGATCCTAAGTATAATGCAAAAGGAAGGTCAATGAATCCTTGATCCATGAGGTCCAAGTCCGGGTTAGACAGCAAGCAAGCAAGCAACTAAACACCACGTCCGGGGAGAACCTGATTACCTGAAAAGTGTACTAAGCATAGTCAACACAAGGTTGGTGAGTTCGTAGTAATGGTCCATAAAGAACCATCAACAATAATCACAATATACGAATAGAGGCTAGGCATGACATACAGCGAGCCTCTAAGCAACACAATATCGTCCAGCAACAGGATTACACAAGACCATAAGAGTGTAATGAGAATGCACAAATGATGTATGAATCAATGTAAGTGCCAAATGCATGAATAAGCCAACATGCCTATCCTATGCGTGAACGCAGTCACCAATGCAACGATACCCTTCTGTCATAACAATGAACAAGGCTGTATCTCAAAATCATCGAGATATATATGTCTATATACTCGGGGTCAGGATCTACATCCCTAACGGGTGCATACATCTATGCACCAGGATGTCGGCAATCCCCTGCCGAGGGCTCATCAACAATGTATGCAATGCTTACAATCAAATGTAAATGCATGCTCATGAACCAACAATCAATGAACCTGTGCCACCAATCAATATTCATCCGACATAAGCCAATTATCAACCTTCGTCCAACATAAGCCAACTATCAACATTCATCAGTCATAAGCCAACAACCATAATTTAAGCCAACTATACGTACATATACTTCAGAGGATTCTACTTTCTTCAAGTCCCAGATGCTTATATATAGGGTCACCCGCAGCCTTCCCACCACATCAAAAACCCAAAGAAGGCATAACCGACTTCCATGTATGTACGTCTATCCTATTATGCATGTAATACTTAACTAAAACATAACTCAAGTCAATCAAACAAAACGAACTGTCACATCAATCCAACAACCCAGTCAAACAGTCAACAAAGCAATAATACAAATAAACACGCCAGGTTTACACTTTTCAGCCCGAATCTCAAGCGAGTAGGGAGATACGAAACTCACCTTGATTGGCAAAGAAGCTAGTAAAGGATTACAAACGAGTAATGGGATCCACACGTCCACAACCTATATATATATTCATCATAATAACATAAGGTCAACTCAACAATCTCAAACAAGTTGATTTAGAAGGGTTAAGTCAATTTGCAAACCCTAAACGCACTTACAACTTAAACGAGTATGAACAATGCGCATTAGACTCGACATTTTTAGAAATGAAAGAAGTTTCATACGAAATGAATGTTACTATAAGAAAGTAGACTCTCTCACGATTCCAAGGATAGGTCATACGTCTAAAACGGACTTACGGTTCAAAAGTTATTGACGTTTGAAAATGTTCGACAAAACTAGTCCCTAACGGGCGTCACAAAGGTAACGGCCGTTACATGAAGAAGGACAGCAGCAGCAGCAGATTTTTAAAGCAGAAAACAAGAACTTAAACCCTAAATTCAAGAACCAAAAACCCTAATCCGATATTTAAGACTTATGGACTCGTTTTGAATATACATATGACATTTTAGTACCTAAATACACTTGCCCAACCCCTCGTTTCCATCCATAACATCGTCAAACGATCCAAACGATTCAAAACCCTATATAAACCCTATTTGACCCAAATTCCATTACAAGCCGATTTAGGACATGTCAATACTCAAAATGACCAGAAATGCATTACTAAACATAAATAGAAGTAAATGGGTTAAATTAGACTTACCAAAACTCCTTTCACGAGCTAGAACCCGAATTTAGGTCAAAAAGGACAATGCTTGAACTATGAACTCCAAGGTTATGATTTCAATGGGATTAAGTTATGACAATGATGATGATTCTTGTATTAAAGCAAGTCCAAAACACAATTTAGATGCAAGTGAGATGATGAACTAAGGATGGGAGAAGATTTGCTTTTACTTGGAAGAAATAAGGGAAGTATAGATAGATAGATAAGAAAGAAAAGGGGGGGGGGGGGGGGGGGGGGGGGGGGGGGGGGGGGGGGGGGGGGGGAGAGGGGGGGGGGAAAGTAGGCCTTGGGGCTGGTGGGTCATGGGCTACCCACGGGCCGACCCGCTTCTCCCACAAGCCATAAAACAATCGTTACACATTTAAACACCCATCAAAACATATTATCGACTCAAATAACACACATTGTCATTTAATTCACCAAACGACCCTATTATTTCATTCAACTAGATTGTTAGTCAAATTACACAAAAAGTCAACGGGTCAAAATTCACGGGTGTTACATTATTCCCCCGTTAAAAGAATTTCGTCCCGAAATTCAACAAAACCCTAATTAACAAATAAATGCGGATACTTCGACCTCATATGATCCTCTCTCTCCCAAGTGAACTCGGCTCCACGTCTAGCACTCCATCTAACTTTGACAATTGTGTAGCGTTTCTTCTTGAGTTTCTTTTCTTGACGGTCCATGATCTCTACCGGTTCTTCAACAAAGTTTAGGCTCGAATCAACCCTAATTTCGTCCATAGGCACATGATGTGTAGGATCCGCCAAGCACTTGCGCAAATTACAAATATGAAACACATCATGCACGCCGCTAAGCTCTTGAGGCAATTCTAGCCGATAAGCAACTTTCCCAACCCGTTCAAGAATCTTGAAAGGACCAACATACCTTGGGGCAAGTTTTCCCCGCTTCACAAAACGTACGACTCCCTTCCAAGGCGACACTTTTAAAAGTACAAAATCACCAACTTCAAACTCTAGCGGTCTCCGCCTCACATCGGCATACTTCTTCTGACGTTCACGGGCCAATTGCAACTTCTCCTTAATTTGAGATATTACCTTGGTTGTTTCAATCACAATTTCTGGCCCGATGAGTTGACTCTCTCCAATTTCCGCCCAAGCTAAAGGAGAACGACACGCCCTACCATACAATGCTTTAAAGGGTGCCATTTGAATGGTAGCATGGTAACTGTTGTTGTATGAAAACTCAACTAGCGGCAAATGGTCTTCCCAACTTCCACCAAAATCAATCGCACACGCCCTCAACATGTCTTCAAGTGTTTGGATGGTTCTCTCGGTTTGCCCATCCGTTTGAGGGTGAAATGCCGTGCTCATGTCAAGTCGGGTACCCATGGCTCTTTGAAAGGCTTCCCAAAATTTTGATTTGAAACGGGCATCTCTATCGGAAATGATAGAAATCGGCACTCCATGCTTTGATATCACTTCCTTGATGTATAAACGAGCCAAAGTGTCAAATTTATCGGTTTCTCGAATGGCTAAAAAGTGAGCCGACTTCGTTAACCGATCTACTATCACCCAAATCGTGTCTCGGCCGCTTCTCGTCTTCGGTAGTTTGGTGATGAAGTCCATTGAGATATGTTCCCACTTCCATTCGGGCATCACCGGTTGTACCAACAATCCGGGTGGCTTCTTGTGATCGGCTTTGACTTGTAAGCAAGTAAGACACTCACTCACATACCTTGCCACATCCCGCTTCATGCCCGGCCACCAATACAATTCCTTCAAGTCAAAGTACATCTTATCCGACCCGGGATGGACCGAATAAGGTGATAGGTGGGCTTCATTCATAATAAGCGTTCTTAAATCGCCGAATATAGGAATCCAAAGTCTTTCCACCATGTATAGCCCGTTATCATTCTTTCGGTCAAATAGTTGCTCCATGCCATCTAGGTTTTCGTTTCCAAAGTTTTCCGGTAGGGTGGCTTGGATTTGGGCTTCAATAATCCGATCGCGAATACTTGGCCCTACCGTGAGGCTCATAGCTCTAGCCCGTCTTGGCTTCACTCTCTCTTTTCGGTCAAATAGTTGCTCCATGCCATCTAGGTTTTCGTTTCCAAAGTTTTCCGGTAGGGTGGCTTGGATTTGGGCTTCAATAATCCGATCGCGAATACTTGGCCCTACCGTGAGGCTCATAGCTCTAGCCCGTCTTGGCTTCACTCTCTCTTTTCGGCTCAAGGCATCGGCTACTACATTTGCCTTGCCCGGGTGATAACGGATGTCACAATCGTAATCACTAAATAGTTCAAGCCAACGCCTTTGCCTCATATTCAATTCACTTTGGTTGAAGATGTGTTGAAGACTTTTGTGATCGGTATAAATCACACATTTGGTACCATAGAGATAATGTCTCCAACACTTCAAAGCAAACACAACCGCTCCCAATTCCAAATCATGTGTCGGGTAGTTCTTCTCATGCACCTTCAATTGACGAGAGGCATAAGCAATGACTTTACCCCTTTGCATAAGAACGCAACCCAACCCTTGCCCCGAAGCATCACATAACATATCCTTAAGAGTTTGGAAGGCGTTCTCTTGTCTTTCGCCCCATTCAAAATTTCTATCTTTTTGAGTCAATAGAGTGAGTGGTTGTGCAATACGGGAGAAATTTTCGATGAATCTTCTATAGTAACCCGCCAATCCAAGGAATTGGCGGATCTCGGATGGCGTTTCGGGTCTTCTCCAATTCTTGACCGCTTCAATCTTGCTTGGGTCCACATGAATACCATCCTTGCTCACTACGTGACCAAGGAAGTGGACCGCTTCCAACCAAAACTCACACTTGGAAAATTTTGCATACAATTCCTCCTTCCTTAGCAATTCAAGCACTTCACGTAAGTGCTTAACATGCTCCTCCTTTGTCTTCGAGTATACAAGTATGTCATCAATGAACACAATAACGGACTTGTCTAAATATGGTTGACACACCCGGTTCATCAAGTCCATGAACACCGCCGGTGCATTAGTCAACCCAAATGGCATTACGGTGAATTCAAAATGGCCATACCTTGTGCGAAAAGCCGTTTTGGGGATGTCATCTTCATGTACCCGGAGTTGATGATAACCCGAGCGAAGATCGATTTTTGAGAAGTGCTTAGCTCCTTGAAGTTGATCAAACAAGTCATCAATTCTAGGGAGAGGATATCGGTTCTTCACGGTGAGCTTGTTCAATTCCCGATAATCAATACACATTCGGAAGGATCCGTCTTTCTTTTTGACGAAGAGAACAGGAGCACCCCAAGGAGATTGACTAGGGCGAATGAAACCCTTCTCTTGGAGTTCCTTGAGTTGAGTTTGTAGCTCTTGCATTTCGGTTAGAGCTAGTCTATAAGGAGCTTTTGCTATGGGCGCGGCTTCGGGAATAAGATTGATACGAAAATCAAGTTCACGGGGCGGAGGCAACCCCGGTAAGTCATCCGGAAAAACATCGGGGAAATCACAAACAATAGGAACGGTCTTCAATTCTACCTTGGTGGTGGTAGCACTAAAGACTTTAGAATTAGGGGAATCGGAGATTTCGCCTTGAACCCTAAGGATTTTACCGTTGGCCAAAGGTATCTTAACAACTCTCTCACCACAATCAATCGTCGCATTAACCGCCGCTAACCAATCCATACCCACTATAATATCAAAACTACCAATGTCTAAAGGCATAAGATCGATGAAGAAGTCGACGTCCTCTAAAGTCAAGACACAATCACGGAGTATTTGGCTAATTCTAGTTAGTGACCCGTTTACCATTTCAATGTCAAGCACATAGTTTAGAGCACAAGGATGCACATCAATCAAAGGCACAAAGTTAGTAGACACGAGGCTATAATCGGCCCCGGAATCAAATAAGACTGTTGCATAGAGACCATTTAGGAGAAAAGTACCTGCGACCACGTTAGGATCATTGCGGGCTTCATTTACATTAGCCGCAAAGGCTCGGCCGCGTGGTTGCACTTGGTGGCCTTGTTGCCCCCGGTTTTGATTAGGCCCGACCATTTGGAGTTGATTTGGGTGGACGGCTACTTGCACTTGTTGGCCTTGTTGTCCCCGGTTTTGGTTAGGCCCGACCATTTGGAGTTGATTTGGGTGGACGGCTACTTGCACTTGGTGGCCTTGTTGTCCCCGGTTTTGGTTAGGCCCGACCATTTGGAGTTGATTTGGGTGGACGGCTACTTGCACTTGGTGGCCTTGTTGTCCCCGGTTTTGGTTAGGCCCGACCATTTGGAGTTGATTTGGGTGGACGGCTACTTGCACTTGGTGGCCTTGTTGTCCCCGGTTTTGGTTAGGCCCGACCATTTGGAGTTGATTTGGGTGGACGGCTACTTGCACTTGGTGGCCTTGTTGCCCCCGGTTTTGATTAGGCCCGACCATTTGGAGTTGATTTGGGTGGACGGCTACTTGCACTTGTTGTCCCACCCATCGAGGACAATTATTACGATAGTGGTCACGGCTACCACATTCAAAACACTCGCCCCTTCTTTGGTTACCTTGAGGAGGAACGGCCCGAATAGGAGCCGCATTCATTGGGCCCGTTCTTGGAACTCTACAATCTCGGGAGAGGTGCCCGACTTGATTGCAATTAAAGCATGCACCACATTGGTTATGGGCGGGATGATGCTTGTTGCATTTCCCACAGAAAGGATGAGGCCCGGTATAAGCCCTCCTAACCGGTTCCACCGCCGCCATTAACCTACCCCTATTTACATTCTTGGGGTCAAACTTCCCCATTTTCCTTGCTCCGCTAGACTCACCCACTTCCTTCCTCTTGTTTGACGAGGATTTGCTCAAAACACCACTCCTCAACAAATCTTCAGTCACACTCCCGGCTTGGTTAACCGCATTAGCCAAGGAAGTAGGCATGTTTGAGTTAACATAAGATCGGACTTGGGGATTCAAGCCCAATACAAACTTCTGGATGGCTTGTAACTCGGTACCCACCAAGTGAGGAATGAGGGTAGACAACTCTTGGAATCGTCTCACATAGCCCTTATAATCGGCTCCCTCCATGTTGAGATTTGCAAATTCGATTGTTAAATTTTGTAGCTCGTACGGAGGACAAAACTTAGCCTTTACTTTTTCTTTGAAGTCAATCCACTCCAAATTTTGGGTCCGCCCTAGAGTTATTTCCTGGTTCCACCAACTCAAGGCGTCATGCCTAAACATGCCGGATGCATAGGATATCCGGTCATCGTAGGTGCAATGACTCCTTTCAATCACCGCCTCTATCGCTTCAAACCACCTTATACATTCCGTGGGACCACCTTTCCCATCAAACTCCGGTGCCCCGCCAACTACCACGACCTCTACTACGGCCCCTACCACGGCCTCTACCACGGCCCCTACCACGGCCTCCACGGCCCTCTCACGGCCCTCAGCCACGGCTCTCCACGGACCCCTACCACGACCCCTACCACGGCCCCTACCACGGCCCCTACCACGACCTCTACCACGGCCCCTACCACGACCCCTACCACGGCCCCTACCACGGCCTCTACCAAGGCCTCTACCACGGCCCTACCAGCCCCTCCACGGAGCCCCTACCACGACCCCTACCACGGCCCCTACCACGGCCTCTACCACGGCCTCTACCACGGCCTCCACCACCTTGTACTTCCGGTTGAGCTTCCGGGTGAGGCTCAGGCCTACCACGACCCCTCTCACGGCCCTACCACGACCCCTACCACGGCCCCTACCACGACCCCTACCACGGCCCCTACCACGGCCCTACCACGGCCTTACCACGGCCCTACCACGACCCCTACCACGGCCCCTACCACGGCCTCTACCACGGCCTCTACCACGGCCCTACCAGCCCCTACCACGACCCCTACCACGGCCCCTACCACGGCTCTACCACGACCCCTACCACGGCCCCTACCACGGCCTCTACCACGGCCTCTACCACGGCCTCTACCTCCCTGTACTTCCGGTTGAGCTTCCGGTTGAGGCTCACCACGACCTCTACCCGGCCCCTACCTTGGCCTCCTACCACGACCCCACCACGGCCCCTACCACGACCCCTACCACGGCCCCTACCACGACCCCTACCACGGCCCCTACCACGGCCCTACCACGGCCCTACCACGACCCCTACCACGGCCCCTACCACGGCCTCTACCACGGCCTCTACCACGGCCTCTACCACGCCCCTCCACGGCCCCTACCACGACCCCTACCACGGCCCCTACCACGGCCTCTACCACGGCCTCTACCACGGCCTTACCAGCGACTCCACGGAGCCCCTACCACGACCCCTACCACGGCCCCTACCACGGCCTCTACCACGGCCCTACCACGGCCCTACCACGCCCCTACCACGACCCCTACCACGGCCCCTACCACGGCCTCTACCACGGCCTCTACCACGGCCCTACCACGCCCCTACCACGACCCCTACCACGGCCCCTACCACGACCCCTACCACGGCCCCTACCACGGCCCCTACCACGGCCCTACCACGGCCTCTACCACGCCCCTACCACGACCCCTACCACGGCCCCTACCACGGCCCTACCACGACCCCTACCACGGCCCCTACCACGGCCTCTACCACGGCCTCTACCACGGCCCTACCACGCCCCTACCACGACCCCTACCACGGCCCCTACCACGACCTCTACCACGGCCCCTACCTCCTTGTATTTCCGGTTGAGCTTCCGGTTGAGGCTCTTCTTCTTCAGCCCTATAATTTGTTCGGACTCTTCTTGGTCTTTCCATTTCTATAAAACAAGTGACACGTTGACCCGAGAGTTAGTCTCAAATGCTCACATGTTAGCCACACAAGTAGTCAATGCTCTCAAACCGATACTACATACTCATTTCATATCGTTAAGTTAAAGCAAGAGTGTTAGCATCATAAGGGATTTTTACATATCATAACATCAAGTAATCATGCTCGTTACGTCATGCAATTAACAACTAACACGAATGATTCAAAGTATAATCCGAATTCGATATGCTCTCTAGTTATTGACCGGGTATGTATACAAGGTGTACCAACGGCTAACCTTCCACCTAATCAACTTCCATTAAGCATATCGGTTCCTTATTATACTTTAAGCCACACGTGCGCAATCCACGATGTCATGAACTTGCTATAATATCGGGTAACCATAAAAGAGTTGATCGGGTTCTTTTAGGGTTGCCACAATATTATACTAAGTTAATGGCATCCCGATATTGACTCCCATTGGTTCCTCTTCCTCAAATTCTTCGGCTTGAGGTTGATCTTTTTCATTGTTTTGAGGCCCATTGTTTTGCCCAAGATTTGCCGTGACTTGAGCAATGATGGCTGGCATGATGCCGGCGACTGTTTGAGCAATTACCTCAGCCAAGTTTGGCTCAGGAGCTCTACCACGACCCCTACCACGGCCCCTACCACGGCCTCTACCACGGCCCCTACCACGGCCCCTACCACGACCTCTACCACGGCCCCTACCTCCTTGTATTTCCGGTTGAGCTTCCGGTTGAGGCTCTTCTTCTTCAGCCCTATAATTTGTTCGGACTCTTCTTGGTCTTTCCATTTCTATAAAACAAGTGACACGTTGACCCGAGAGTTAGTCTCAAATGCTCACATGTTAGCCACACAAGTAGTCAATGCTCTCAAACCGATACTACATACTCATTTCATATCGTTAAGTTAAAGCAAGAGTGTTAGCATCATAAGGGATTTTTACATATCATAACATCAAGAAATCATGCTCATTACGTCATGCAATCAACAACTAACACGAATGATTCAAAGTAAGAAGAAGATGGCAAATGATCCTAAGTATAATGCAAAAGGAAGGTCAATGAATCCTTGATCCATGAGGTCCAAGTCCGGGTTAGACAGCAAGCAAGCAAGCAACTAAACACCACGTCCGGGGAGAACCTGATTACCTGAAAAGTGTACTAAGCATAGTCAACACAAGGTTGGTGAGTTCGTAGTAATGGTCCATAAAGAACCATCAACAATAATCACAATATACGAATAGAGGCTAGGCATGACATACAGCGAGCCTCTAAGCAACACAATATCGTCCAGCAACAGGATTACACAAGACCATAAGAGTGTAATGAGAATGCACAAATGATGTATGAATCAATGTAAGTGCCAAATGCATGAATAAGCCAACATGCCTATCCTATGCGTGAACGCAGTCACCAATGCAACGATACCCTTCTGTCATAACAATGAACAAGGCTGTATCTCAAAATCATCGAGATATATATGTCTATATACTCGGGGTCAGGATCTACATCCCTAACGGGTGCATACATCTATGCACCAGGATGTCGGCAATCCCCTGCCGAGGGCTCATCAACAATGTATGCAATGCTTACAATCAAATGTAAATGCATGCTCATGAACCAACAATCAATGTACAATGAACCTGTGCCACCAATCAATATTCATCCGACATAAGCCAATTATCAACCTTCGTCCAACATAAGCCAACTATACGTACATATACTTCAGAGGATTCTACTTTCTTCGAGTCCCAGATGCTTATATATAGGGTCACCCGCAGCCTTCCCACCACATCTAAAACCCAAAGAAGGCATAACCGACTTCCATGTATGTACGTCTATCCTATTATGCATGTAATACTTAACTAAAACATAACTCAAGTCAATCAAACAAAACGAACTGTCACATCAATCCAACAAATCACAACAACAAATCATAATAATCACATTCATCACATTGAATTTAAGCTATCACACAAATGGTCTTAACTACGAACTCACACTGGGATTCACATAATTCACATTGCATACGAATTTCCTAACCATGCATGCTATATGAAGAGTTTTAACTTAAGCCGTAGTCTAGGTCAAACCACCTAATTCTCTACGACCACGCATGGGCCACCATTCTGTAACACCCCAAGCCGGAGCTCGAAATGTCACGGAAATCATACAGCACCCGGTGGAATTACAATAGAACAAACTAAATGCAATTAACGATTCGGTGAATCCAAAACATAGCAAAACAAGTAACAAAATACAACAGGAGCAAATAGCCATCAAAGTTAACATAATACATCCAAAGATGGCAAACGATCCTAAGTATAATGCAAAAGGAAGGTCAATGAATCCTTGATCCATGAGGTCCAAGTCCGGGTTAGACAGCAAGCAAGCAAGCAACAACAAAGAAGCAACAAGCAAGCAAGCAAGCAAGCAAGCAAGCAAGCAAGCAAGCAAGCAAGCAAGCAAGCAAGCAAGCAAGCAAGCAAGCAAGCAAGCAAGCAAGCAAGCAAGCAAGCAAGCAAGCAAGATGGCAAACGATCCTAAGTATAGCAAAAGGAGGGTCAATGAATCCTTGATCCATGAGGTCCAAGTCCGGGTTAGACAGCAAGCAAGCAAGCAACTAAACACCACGTCCGGGGAGAACCTGATTACCTGAAAAGTGTACTAAGCATAGTCAACACAAGGTTGGTGAGTTCGTAGTAATGGTCCATAAAGAACCATCAACAATAATCACAATATACGAATAGAGGCTAGGCATGACATACAGCGAGCCTCTAAGCAACACAATATCGTCCAGCAACAGGATTACACAAGACCATAAGAGTGTAATGAGAATGCACAAATGATGTATGAATCAATGTAAGTGCCAAATGCATGAATAAGCCAACATGCCTATCCTATGCGTGAACGCAGTCACCAATGCAACGATACCCTTCTGTCATAACAATGAACAAGGCTGTATCTCAAAATCATCGAGATATATATGTCTATATACTCGGGGTCAGGATCTACATCCCTAACGGGGTCACCAGATGCTTATATAGGGTCACCCGCAGCCTTCCCACCACATCTAAAACCCAAAGAAGGCATAACCGACTTCCATGTATGTACGTCTATCCTATTATGCATGTAATACTTAACTAAAACATAACTCAAGTCAATCAAACAAAACGAACTGTCACATCAATCCAACAATCCAGTCAAACAGTCAACAAAGCAATAATACAAATAAACACGCCAGGTTTACACTTTTCAGCCCGAATCTCAAGCGAGTAGGGAGATACGAAACTCACCTTGATTGGCAAAGAAGCTAGTAAAGGATTACAAACGAGTAATGGATCCACACGTCCACAACCTATATATATATTCATCATAATAACATAAGGTCAACTCAACAATCTCAAACAAGTTGATTTAGAAGGGTTAAGTCAATTTGCAAACCCTAAACGCACTTACAACTTAAACGAGTATGAACAATGCGCATTAGACTCGACATTTTTAGAAATGAAAGAAGTTTCATACGAAATGAATGTTACTATAAGAAAGTAGACTCTCTCACGATTCCAAGGATAGGTCATACGTCTAAAACGGACTTACGGTTCAAAAGTTATTGACGTTTGAAAATGTTCGACAAAACTTCCCTAACGGGTGCATACATCTATGCACCAGGATGTCGGCAATCCCCTGCCGAGGGCTCATCAACAATGTATGCAATGCTTACAATCAAATGTAAATGCATGCTCATGAACCAACAATCAATGTACAATGAACCTGTGCCACCAATCAATATTCATCCGACATAAGCCAATTATCAACCTTCGTCCAACATAAGCCAACTATACGTACATATACTTCAGAGGATTCTACTTTCTTCGAGTCCCAGATGCTTATATATAGGGTCACCCGC
Source organism: Erigeron breviscapus (assembly GCA_034093135.1). Taxonomy (NCBI): domain Eukaryota; kingdom Viridiplantae; phylum Streptophyta; class Magnoliopsida; order Asterales; family Asteraceae; genus Erigeron; species Erigeron breviscapus. Next base: position 62,148,009 of record CM067175.1, on the reverse strand, counting down.
AGCCTTCCCACCACATCTAAAACCCAAAGAAGGCATAACCGACTTCCATGTATGTACGTCTATCCTATTATGCATGTAATACTTAACTAAAACATAACTCAAGTCAATCAAACAAAACGAACTGTCACATCAATCCAACAATCCAGTCAAACAGTCAACAAAGCAATAATACAAATAACACACATTGTCATTTAATTCACCAAACGACCCTATTATTTCATTCAACTAGATTGTTAGTCAAATTACACAAAAAGTCAACGGGTCAAAATTCACGGGTGTTACACTAACCTTTAACATCTTTCACAGGTAAGGACATTATATCAATGTTTCCAATCGGTATCCCAAGGATGTCACGAACAGCTTTTCTATCAATTTTGATACTACCGGTTGATATGTTCATGACTAACCTTTCGTATCAAGGTTTTCAACAACAAAATAACCTAAACTGCCACTAACCTCCTGAATTGGCATTCCAAGTAGGCACCCGAACCCCATTTCTCTTCCTGTTTCTTTTTGTTGTTCATTTAGATCCTTTATAAGAAGATACAACCGATTCGGTGATGTTCTAACTCTAAGAGATGGATGAAGTGGTTTTTTCCCTTTACACAATTTCCTTTTACTTCTCACTCCTTTCTTTACTTGTTTTATCGCTTTTACCTTTCTTAAAGACTCCTTTGCATTATCAGTACGACATTTTTTTGACTGTCTACTGTTTTCATTAAACTCTTCTGTATCATTATGATTTGATCTTTTTTTAGACCCCTTAGCAGATTTCGTAGTATCCATTGAATCTGATATCATAAAAATTAGACATATATTAAAACCACATACATCAATTTATCATAAATACATCAACCTATCATAAACATCAAGCAAAACTACGAGTCTACAACTATGGTGATCAGAAATTTCACACTAAGCCAAACCACACTAACCTAATCAAAATAAAGTCACATTTTCACTGTTAAACCCTAAGCAAAATAACATCAATGTGACAAGTTCTCACTAATTTCACAATTACCTTTCATTAAGCAACCCTAAGCAAAAATTAATTGTAAAATAAGTGCATGAGTAATGAAATTTTATAGAAAAACCAATTTTTATACATATGTGTAGAAATATTTCATTTCATAATACAAATCACCAACATACATAGAGACTGATATATCAATGAAAATGCAATATATGCATTGCATTTAAATCTGATACAGTATAACGAAATACATTATTATGTTATATTCATCACACATAATCAACTACAACAAATTAAAAAAGTATCGACAATTATTTAACAACTAAAATACATTATTATGTTCATATTCATAACAAATAACAACGAATTTCACGGATATATAATTAGAAATAATGTAAAAGAAAAAACGATTGACTTACCACCGTTAGGGTTTGAAATTGGGGGAAATTGGAGATCTGATGATTGTGAATTGACTCAGGGTTTTGTAACTTGAAATTCGATCTTTTAAAATGGATCAATTTTAATATGTTTTCATTTTTATGAAGAACGTATTTTCCTTTTTTTTTCTCAGTATTTATTTTTTAATCCGTTTTTTTCTCTATCTGGTTTCTCTTTGTTTCTCTCAATTTTTATTTTTATTTTTATGATGGGGTAAGGTGTGTTGGTGTTTATGGATTTATATGGATAATAGAAGCCTAATAATGATGTTGGAATATAGCCCAATAGTTTGATCCATCACCCAATAGTTTGCATTAGACCCAATAGTTTGTGTAGACTTTTGATCCATCACCCAACAGTTTTGTATAGCCTAATAGTTTGATCCATGAATGTAGTCTAATAAGGATATTTTGATAAGTTGTCTTGCCTAAGGATGCATGCTAACAATTGTTTTTGCCTTGAAAAGTGGGACCAACTAAGGTGACTTGACGCTATAGAGGGCTTTGATCTGAGAGGAAAAAAGTTAGACTGATGGAGTTGGAAGGACAGATTTAAAAATGCGCCAAAGTGCTTTGATCTGGTGTAGGACGTGGACAACGAGTGTAACCTCCATAGTGGTTTTGGCATTGAGTCTTGATAGGTTTAAGCCGATGGTGGAGGTTACTCTAGCATTTTGTTTACCCCAAAATGCTTTTGTCTCTCACAGGAGATGACTAATGATACATTATCTGGATAACTTGTGTCTATGTTTAATGTACGTTTTCAGACTTTTTTACATTATCTGTTTGTTGTTGTTGTTTGTTTACACCGCTTAACAAGATAAACAATATTATGTTCACTAGCTTAAAACATAATATATATACATATATATAAGGATTACCCGGTTGTCTGATCCATCAAAGCATCTATACAATCACCATCCTCCAATTCCATATCATCTGGAGTCTTCTTTTCATCAATCCTGGTTACATTAAAATGAAAACGAATACTACGATAGTTCTCAATATTGGCTCGATGACACCACCTCATGAAAAGCTGTCGCAGCGGACGATCACACCTTACTCTGAAATACGGATCAATTTAATCCATCTGACTTATCACTTTTAAATTAATTAGATACTCTTCTTCAGTTGCATCACCTGTCTTCACACCCACCATATTGACAAAGGTACAATATTTGATATATGATTGTTTTTTTTAATATGATAATTAGAATTTATAGTGATTGGAGTTAACTTATAAATAACCACCTACATGAAGTTGAAGAAGTTGATATATTGCGAAGAATTTTATATGTAAAGAGTTTATGAATATTAATTAATTTTTCAATAACCAATAAAGTGATAGGTGACATACTCTCGAGTCTTGTCCCATCCATGCTACATACTCATGACAACTTCTATTTTTCTTTAAGTTGTTCATAGAGATATCATCTCTTCACTACACTTAAGTTTACCGTAACGGCTAATCCTCGTCTTTCAAACGCTAAAACCTAAATTGTGTGCCGAAAGACCCGTAGCAAAGATGAGCAAATGACATTTTTTATAAATAAATATTGATACTTTTTTTTTATAATTATATACTATTTTAAAACTGAAATTATGGAACTTAGTGCCATTCTTTTTTTTTAATTATTTCTGAATTTTAAAATACAAAATATACAAAACAAGAGCAAGTTCAAACATAGAGGTCATTTTCGAATCCCGCTGCACACACTTGCCACTAAGTCCACAACAATATGTTTAACGTGGTATTAATATTTTAAAATTTTTTCTTATTACCTCAAAAATCTTAAAAGTACAAGTATGCATGAGGATTTTATTATAGAAAATGTTAGAGGCTGACATCAAATTTTACATGTTATTGCATACAATAAACGAAACGCACCCGTGACAACACTCGGGTGTCATATCTCGTTATTATACTAAAATTAAAATCAATTAGGTTCAAGTACTTTTAAATATTTCTATAAATATTTAATGGCTTTCACATCATTAATTTTTTTTATAATTTTCAAGTTATATTTACAATTTGATATACTTTTTTTCATAATTAAAAAAAATACATACATTTTATTATTACACATCAGACAACTTAGATATTTTTTTCTTACAAATTAACTTGGATATAAAACATATTTCCATCTAATCACGCATCAAAAAATATCTTTCCTCAGTTTCTTACAAAATACTTTCCCCTTTTCTCTCCAAAGTCTTCTTTTGTACTTCTCATTTTTTCTCGCCTCCGTCTTTTCTCGTTAAATACAAATCATCATACAATAATTTTTTATCTATCCTGTTTCTTTTTAATTAAAAAAAATGAGGAGATCGAAGGGTTCTTCATCAGGAAGTATGTGTCACACCCCATTATAGCGGAAATATAGGGTTAACAAATAATTGCGTACTTATCAGAAGGTAAATAGAGATTACATCTATTAATCCAAATACAAGTCTATTACAAGTATAATCGTTCAGATGTGGATCCCAATACACGGATACAAACTATCCTCAATTGGAAATGGGTCCACTTAATACAATAATAACATTTGGACAACTAAGTACAATTAGGACTAATAAAACGATAGTCCTCAGAGGTCTGACGCTAATTGTACGTCCAATGTTCAAAAGATGGCTTCACGAAGTCATATACGCTTCCAATACTTACTGTTGGTTACCTGAAAAGCATGAAATTTGAGAGGATCAACTATCGAAATAGTTGGTGAGTTTACAGAATGTTTGACCAAGTTTATTCGTCATTGTGAGCACACAATGACTTGTAGTTATTTTCAACAAGACAATCAGAATCCAACACTTGATAATATTTCATAACAAGACAGCCGGGGTCTAAGTCCGGCTAAAGCATATGACAGCCGGGAGCCAAGTCCGACAGTATCAGTCACTATGCTACATTGCTTCGCACAGGATTTCCCTCTAAAGTGGGGTGCGCACCACAACAATGTTTATGACTAGCATATGACAGCCGGGAAACAACATCCGACAGTATCAGTCAACATGCCTCGCACAGGATTTCCTTCTACTAGTGGGTGCGGACCCTAAACAAGACAGTCAAGAACTAAGTCTGACAACACGACCACTAGGGTTCCATAACAATGATAACTACAGGGACAACATTTTAGTTCGTCAAACACAAAGAAACACTTTAATCAGCCATCACACGGCAATTCCACGTCATTTTATCCAACATTTAATAAATGACACGTATACACATTTTCACAGCCTCTAACATGGCAAATTTACTTCAAATGATCTATGCATCCAAATCCCATGGCATACTTACAAAACAATCATTTATTTAACAAATCGTGTATACAATAACACATGCTTTTCAGGCCCAAAGTAAAAGGAAAAGGGCGCCATAAACTCACCTTAGCGATCTAGTGCTAAAAGGTGCAAAGTAGCTCGAGAAGATTCAACAATCAGTTCTCCACGTTATCCAAAACCTATGATATCATTACCAATAATGAGGATCAAATCTCTTGACGACGAGTATCCTACGTACAACTACTTAGCTATAGACCCTAGAATGCCGTAACCGAGAACGTGTTTCAAACTTTCATTTTGTTTACCTTTAGTTGGTAAAAATCAATGACATAGTCATTTAAAGTAGTATAAAAATACCATAATGTCAACCCTACAACCTCAACAAGTTGATTTAGCACGATTAAGTCAAGTCATAAGTCCCTAAACACATTTACAACTTAAATGAGTGTGAACAAGACGCATTTGACTTGACCCTTTTTGAAATGAGAGAAGTTTCATACAAGAAGAGTGTTATTACTAGAAACTAGACTCTCTTACGATTCCAACGATAGGTCATAAGACTTAATTGGAGTCTCGGATCAAAAGTTATCAACATTTGAAAATTGACGCGCAAAATTTTACAGTTGGTATCCACTGCGCCGCAGTGAGCCATTGCCAAGCTCACTGCGCCGCAGTGAGCTAACCACGAACAAACAGGCCCTAGCCACTGCGCCGCAGTGGGGCTAGCCCATGCCACTGCGCCGCAGTGGCCCAATTCTGAACCAGAAGCAGCAGCTGCAGTTTATGCAGGAAAACCAAACCCAAAACCCTTCAAACTCGACCCAAATCAATCCAACACGATTTGTAGGAGCTTGTAACCCATTTTGAAGCATAACTAAACATTATAAACCATAAATACACATAACCCAACCCATAATTTCATCCATAACATCGTCGAATCTTCCGAAACGATCAAATCAAACCAAAACCCTATTTAAACCCTAATTCCATTTTAAGTTGTTTTAGGCCATGTAAAAACTCGAAATGACTAGAAAAGAGTAAGTAAACATAAATAGGCGCAAAAGGGATGATTTAGACTTACCAAAAATTGATGTTCTTGAAGATAGTTGAAGAATATGTAGATGAAGATGATGATGATGATATAACTTCAAATGATATAGCCTTAAGATCTTTCAATCCTTCCTTTGCCAAAAACTAGATTTTTGATGATGATAAGAGATTGAGAGAGTTTTAGATTGAAGAGTATTTGTGAAGTGTGTGTGTGGTGTGTGTTTGGATCGACCAGGGAGAAAGAAAAAAGGGGGGAAGGGCTTTGTTGGCCTATTTCCCTCCTCTCAGACTCAAATCAGTCCATGTGGCTTCATTTGGGATATTTTAGTATCCCTAATTTGGTAAAATGCTTACAATTAAATACCGTTTGACCTAAAAGTCAAAATGTAAAGTAAGGGTATTTTCCCTTGTCTTATTTTAGTTAAGACAAGTAAATAAAACTTTATCAAACTAACTTTAGAAATATTAAGTTTAGACAGTCTAATTACTGTGCATAATTTATAACCTTTAAATATCTTATTTAAAGTTATTTTAAGACTCGGCATTTTGTCTAAATAGCTAATAGTCTACGTCATCAGGATACGTCCTATTGAATCATATCAAATGTTCAATTATCTATTAATTTCCACGTCATAATCTCTAAATTAGACGAAATTATAGTAATGATCGAGATTAGAACTAACCCGTTGTTAATAAATTACGAGTTGTCACAGTATGATTACTGCTCAATCTTCTAATTTTAATTTATTATCGTATTATTTTTGTTTATTATTTTACATGGTTTTTTCGAATATATTGCAGAGAATAGAATGATTCAAATTGAATTTAACACTGACAAAGGAAAGTCAAAAATTAAAGTTAACTCTAAAAAAGGCAAAATGCCTATTACTATTGATTTCGGAGATAGTCCAACCCAAACAACAGATTCGAATGATGAGGAAAGAACGAAAATAGGTACAAAATAGTTTTATTTTTATTTTTTAAATCCAATAATGTAATGTTAAATTTTGTTGTTTCTAGTATCCGATTACTATTGTTTTCTGTTTATTTATTTATTTTTATATAATTTTATGTTCAGATATATTTATTTATTTTTCTATTATGATCAATATTATATAATTTATTATTATTATTTCTTCATGAAGCATTAAATTAATTTCTAGTATAATTTGTGATATGTAGACTTTTATAAATTACATGTTAATATTATTTGTGATATATTATATAATTTATTATTATTATTTCTTCATGAAGCATTAAATTAATTTCTAGTATAATTTGTGATATGTAGACTTTTATAAATTACATGTTAATATTATTTGTGATATTATTTTGAAGTTTTTTCAAACATTTTTTAAAAATTTCCATATAACATGTGTTATAAGAACACGGAGAATGTAAAGTTACATGTTCTTTAGCGACGTCATTAGAGATATTTGAATATGTAGAAACTGCGTATGAACAAATTGAATGGGAGGAGAGTTTGAAAAGAAATGTTAATGATGAGTAAAATAGATTAGTATAAAGTTGTTGCAAGTTAGCATAATTACTTGTTCAGACTGTTGTTATAATGTCATTTGATTAGATGTAGTTTGGTGAAAAACTATTAAGTTGTTATACTAGAGTAATATACACCAAATTTCAATAAGTTGCTGAAAAATCTAATTGCGTTTTCAGTCAGTCTATAACTTGTAAAACTTGACACCTTTCTAGTTTTCTTTCATAAGGATTCCCACTGTTAATATGTTGTTCGAATAAGAATAGTGTCAATGTAGGATTGTATGATAGTATGTTGTTTGTGCTATGATGAATACCTTAGTATAGAGCATAAGGTGTGTTTTTGAGCAAAGTATGGAGTAAGAGTGGCTTTACTATATAATATGAAGTTTAACCAAAAGTAATTGGGTCAAACTTGTGTAGGTATGATTTATTAAAAAAAGAGCGAGATGTTTATTTAAAGCTGTGATTTAATGATATTTAGTTAGTAGTTAGTTTTTTTGAATGTTTGTTCGATTGAAATACTGTAATTTGAATTCAAAATCATCTTGTTTTATGTGTCTGGTGAATCGACTATTTAGGGTTTAAGCTAACATGTACGGATTTATAGCTGACGATGATAATATCTGTTTGTTCTATGATGTATAAACTAGTATAGAGTATAAGATGTGTTTTAGCAAGTTTTCGGTTATTTGTAGTAGGAGTGGCTTTACTATACGATATGATTTCTATTTAAAGCTATGAATCAATGATATGTTGTTAACTTGCTTGAATGTTTGATCTATTGAACTACTGTAATTCGAATTTAGAATAGTTTGGTTTTCGGATCTGGGTAAGGTTTCTGATGTATTAACTATTTAGGTCCAGGCAAACATGTATAGATGTATTGCTGCCGTCATAATGATCTAAACTTTGTCGTAGCATTATGCTGTTATTATTGTGGTGTTCTGATTTTTAATAACTTTATCTTTTGAATTTGTTTAGTTTCATTGTTGTGGTTCTATTATGATTTTAAATGGCATTCCAGTTATAGTTTCACTTATTTTGACACTAAAATGCGAATTCTGGGATAGAGGCAGTTTTTACCTGTTTGTACTTGCGCCTTATGTATGTAACATGCTATGCTTTCTATTTTCAACATGTTTTGAAATTTACTTGCTGCATAGTAAACACTTTATTTTGTCCTAATTTTGTTTTACAGACTGCTTTTTTTTGTTTTAGTGTTTCTAAATCATGTCGTTACATCGTGCAGGCAAAGTCAAAAAGAAATCTTCTGCCAAACCTAGATATGAACTTGTTCGTCGCAAAATTACTAAAGGTTTTGTAAGTCCCAACTCAATAGATGGTACTACCTGAAGACACCTCTATGTCGATGGTGGAGTTACTTTGCAATATAAGCACTGAACTGGAGACGACCAGTTACAGGAGTATATACCAAGTTCTAGATAGATTACTTATTTAAGTAACAATAAGTAAAGAACAATGCAATAATACAAAATACTTGTAAAGTAAATTGGTGAGACAATATGTAATTTTCAAGTGTAATTTATTTATTAACTTTAAATAAATTACAAGGTTGTTGCGGAACCAAGATAATACAAGTATGTAAATATCCTAACAACCTATGAACTACAATTGATCTACACTTGGAATTTCTCTAAACAATCGAAACACTTAAAGTTGTGAAATGTTCCTTTTTACGATTGAGAGAATATTGCACAAGTTCACCAAGAATATTGCAGGTTTGCAAAGTGTGTGACTTCTAAAAAGTAAGTGTTATTCTTGGTTGTGCAATGACTTGTATTTATAGGCAAAGTTAACATTGGGATGTTAACTTTGGCCGTACAAATATGATTGAGAGCATTTAAGGAATAGCATTTAATTCCTTAAAATGCAGCGTAAAGTTGCAGTATAAAGCAACTTTATTCAACCAGCTTTATGTACCTTTTTGTATTTAAATAATAAGATAAATCTTATTATCCGGGTAAAAGGACATAAAGCATAAAAGTCAATTCCTCGTAATCAGTGTAAAGCTTTGTAAGAGCTTTCCACTGACGGTCTCCAGTTTGTAACTGACTAGAATGTCAACTGGGCTTCGCTGCCATTGTCATTCTCTATCTCCCACTTGTTGTCTTCGACTCCAACTGGAAGGATTCTTCAACTGGTCAGTTCTCAACTGGAGGAAGTCTTCAGTTGCGTTGACTGTACGATGCAACTGGACTTCAATATATTTCTGGACAAATCTTCTTGGTCTCCAGGTGCAACTGGAGACTGGCCAGTTTCACTGAAACTGGTCCTAACAAATTCCCCCTATTTGTCCTGAATATTAGCAAATCTTTTTCAGTTCTTGTATCTGTACAAGTGTGAACTGGAGAGACTTGTTCGATTAAATCTATCTAAGTTTTCAAAGGCATTTTTATAGATCAATAAATGCATTGGGTTTTTCTTTTTAAGTTTGTTAGATCTAATCTATTATCTACCTTGTGGTTACAAACTGGTAACTTCATTTATACAAGGAAATGAAATTTACACAAGTTACAGAATGTAAATAAAATTACAAGTAGATAAACTGAAAAGAGAACTTAATTAGATGGCCCTTCGCCAGTTCGTCTTCTCTTGGTCACTGAAGAGATAGGTTGTGAGTCTTCAGGATCAATATTCAACTTTAGCTCCAGATTTTCTTTGTGTTGAATCTTGCCCTTCAAGAAGTTCACCCAAGCTTTCTCAAACCTATTCTTTTGTGCCTTAGCATCTAAAAAGTTCACCATTTCCACCCATTCCGAGAACCCATACTGCATTGCACCAGGATTGTCAGATTTAACCAGTGGCCCTCTGTTATAACTAACTTCAACGTGAAAGTACTTGGTGCCTGGCTTAATTGTTACATTAACACCATTGATAGTCCCACTATGTCTTTTGGTTGCCATGATCTGGGAGTAATAGCTTCTTGCTTCAGATTCATTGGATATTTTAATACTCCCAGCTCCAGCAGCCAGTACAGCAGACTTGATGTCATCATTCGATACCTCGCCAGTTGGTTCTACAAATGTGCTAAGGTCAGCATCTCTGGTCAGTGGTCTTCTTGGTTGAGGGATCCTTCTTGGTGGATTCAATACCCTTTTCACAACCTTCTTTACATGTTCAATTCTTTTTAGAATCCCACTGGCCCTGTTCTCTTTTGCCTTCTCCACTGATATATTCAAACTTTTGACATCAGATTCAGCTTCATCATCAGGATAGTGTCTGTCTAATTCAACATCAAGCATTTCTTTCAACATGTCAACTATCCTGAGATCATTCTTTACTCTGGCATACTCCTCCTTAGTGATTCCCAAAAGATGAGCATCACTAATATCAAGCAGTTTAATCTGTGCAAGATGTGCTCTGGCTTCAGCTTGGTTTCTTTGTTTCATTTTCTTTCTTTCTTTAATTTCATTGCCAAGTCTAGCCAGTTTTTTGCTCACACTTTCAGAAATTGGAGAAAGTACATCAGCATTGCCAGTTTCTAACATTGGTACATCAGTGGCCGGCTGGGCAGATACATCAGATGCCAAACCTTTTCCTTTATCCATAACATTCCCCCTAACATTTATATCACCAGTTTCACCAATTCTTTGCTCACCAGCTTCAGTACTGGCAGCCACAATCATTTCCCTACCTGTTTGACTTCCAGATGGATTACTTTCAGTTTGAGTTTGTGCAAGGACTGCACTTCTTTCCCCCTTCGCAGCATCTAGACCTGCCCTAATCACTTCCCATTCAGAATGGTGAGCTGGCAACTGGTCAAGAGGCTGCCACGATTGCATGTTCTTGCATTCTTTGAATATCGTGCACATCATCCTGAAAGATCTCCATAGGTGGTTGGTTTCTTTAGACTGGGTCAGAACATTAGCTGCAACTTGTTCCTGACCAGTTTTTAGTTCATTAAAATCTTGGAATCTTCATCCAAACCAGAAACCACCTTATCGTTCACCTCTTCATCCTTTTTCTTCAAACTTTCTACTTCAGTTGTCAGTTTATCCAGAGACTGAGTATGAAGTGATACCTGGGTGTTTAAGTTATCAATGCTGCCCCTCAACTGGTTGATCTCATTTGTGAGTGGGGCCAGATCAACCTGAGGAGTGGCCAGCTTGGTGATCTCATACATCACCTTTTCTATCAATTGTTGTTCTCTAGCACCTAGCGTATCATCTATTTTCTGACCAACTGAAGTCATTAACTGCTGCCCAAGTTCAGTCACATTCAACCCAGGCTTGTCAACCAATTCCTTTACGTGTTTTTCAATCTCCCTTAAATCCACTTCAGATGTTCTAACAGTGTTGCCCAGCAAGTTGGAGATTGAGGTTGTGACCTTGGACTGAGTGAGGTCAAAGGCTTCTTTTAAAGATGTTGCCAGATTGTTGCAGCCAGTGACCAGCTCATTCAGCTTCTTCAACACCAAGTCTTCATTTGATGAAAACTTGTTAATCCCCAGATCAACCACTTTAATATTGGTCAAGTGATCTTTGTGGTATCTGGAGAAAGACTTGGTGTTTTTGTCAAGTGTCTTTTGAATATCCTCCACCCTGGTGAGAAGGTTTTGGATATCGGCTTGAACAGAGACAACTTGACTGTCCAGTGACGGAGGAGAAGGTGTCACTGGACCAGCAGCAGTTTCTACTGGAGCAACTGGAGGAGGCAAACTTAGAGAAGTCTCCCCAGTTGACATCGCAGCAGTTGAAGAAATAGTAGGAGTGGTGGTAGAAGAAAGGACTGGAAATTCAATGTGTTGTTCATGCTGAGAATGCTCAGGTGTGAACAACGGCGGCGGTGGGGGTGGCATTTCTCGAAGGAGTGAGAATTGCCCAGATGGTGAAGGTGCCATACGTCTGTTTCCAGACATATAGTTATAAGTGGGAAAAGGAATATTTGTTGGCTCATTTACTTGGGATGGTGAAAGTGAAATTGAAGCATCTGAAAGCGAGACTGGAGATGAAGGGTTTTGATCTGGTACAGCAGAATCAAAAATCTCCAAGTCTGAAGCAGTACCTTCAGAATCCGAAGATTCAATAAGGATTTCCTCGTCATTAACATTCATGTCCAGATCCATGAATGTAACTGAGGGCTGACCAGATGGGTCAGTCTCCAGATGACCTTCCCCAGTTTCCTGGTTGGGTGCATCTGTTGGTGGATCAGATACCGAGGTATCTTCACCAGGGATAGAGGTTATTGGGGTTGCTTCATTTATAGTTGCTCTATCCTCAACCATAACATTCGACGAACTGGAGGGTCCCTCATTATTTTGAGGCCCGCCCGGTTGTCTTTCTGACTCACCTTCGATTGGTGCATCAGTTTTTGCGAATGCCAGCCGCATTCGATCTGGAATCTCGACCTCTCCAGCTTCAGATACTAGAGAGTCTAGATTCCTCAACAAATCTGGGACAGTATATGGTGAATCTGTGCTTAAGTATGCTTCACTGCCCAGAATTTGTAGAAAACAAAGAGAGAGAAACCTGGAAAGGGGATACAAAGTCCCCTGGTGCCCTTCAGTTTTTGTACCAGGCTTCTATACAGGATATCGGCAAAATCCACTCTCAATCCATTCCACAAGCAGTATGCCATCTCTGCCTGTGCGGAGTTAATCTGGTCAAGACCACCAGAACTCCCACCCATACTTTCCACAAGGTGGATGAAAAAATACCTCCATGAAGGTGTAAGTCCCTTCATGGTCATCGCACCTTTTGTTTTCAACACCCCTTTCTCCAGGCACTCCTTATGTCCCATTTCAAGGAGGACCTGGCGAAAATTAACGTTTGGGGGATGACAACTGGAGATTCACCCTCTCTCCAGTAGTTGAGGTGTAAGGCATCCCTCAACACGTCTGCTAATAAGGTACACTGGATTGTTCCACCTTTTAATGTGAAAGTGATGGAAGAACAATCAGAAGAAAGAGTAGCAGTGTACCAAACTCACACAAGTAGTCGTGAAACATCTTGCGTGGGTTTAGAGAGAATGAGGGTCCAATTGGAGAATCCTTCAAAATTTTTTGAATTCTTCCAATAAGGGTATTGGACCTTTGAGTTCCTTGTAAACTCGCCATCGGATTATTTGGATTTAATTTGATGAGCGAAATGTTACCAAGAGCACCAGGTGCCTGTTTGACATCTGGTGAAGAAGCATATGGGACAGTTAAAAGATTTACATCTCTTGAACAGGATGATTTAGGTGCCATTTGAAATTGAAATTGAAATTTAGGAATTAGGGTTCTTGAAGCAGAGAGAGAAATGAAGCAATTTTAGATGATTGGGAAGTAAATGAAAGAATGTAAAGGGAAGTAAATATGATCGGAGTAAATAAGGGTATTTATAAGGAATTCAAGATCCCAATGAAATACCAAAATTATATTTTATTTAACAAAATCAATTTTGTAGATATTTTAACAAAATAAGTTTGAATTTTGAAATAAAAACATAATTAATTGTGTCAGCATTAAATGCTACGACGGCTTAACTTACTCACGCGCCCACTAACTTAATTTTTCCAATAAAAACAGTTGTCAAATACCAAAATGACTTTAAAACACGTCGGATGACGATATCAAGTGGTTTAAAGCACCCGAGTGCCATCACGTGTCACAAATATTGACCAAGTATCTCTAACGTTATATAAAAAAAAAAACAAGACTGAATCTGGTCACTGAGGATTAGTCCAGCGCCAGTTTCCAACTGGAGAGTTCTCCAGTTGCCATTTTCAAACAAAACGAATTTTAGTCAGAAAATTATTTTGAGTCTTTCCCCCTAAAATGATGATCCAGAAATCGATTAGTGCTAGGATAGTATCACAAAGGCGTTCGATAGCCTGGCGAGCAAAGATTATCTGGACCTCCTCAACTGGAGAACTTCATCAGTGTCACTGACGCGTTCATAACAAAAATCTCCAGTTTTAAGGATTTAACATTCCCAGTTCGCTGATGAAATGTTTAAAGGTTTTCTCATCAAGAGGTTTTGTAAAAACATCAGCGAGCTGTTTGTCAGTGGGGATGAAATGAATTTCAATGTCTCCTTTCATAAGATGATCACGAATAAAATGATACCTGATGTCAATATGCTTTGTCTTGGAGTGCATTACTGGGTTGTGAGATATAGCAATTGCACTGGTGTTGTCACAAAAGATTGGGGTCCTTGTATACTTTTGACCATAATCTAGTAACTGGTTCTTGATCCAGAGAATCTGGGCACAGCAACTGGCCGCAGAAATGTACTCTGCCTCAGCAGTGGACATAGAGACTGACATCTGCTTCTTGCTGGTCCAACTTACCAGTTTTCCTCCAAGGAAATGACAACCACCAGTTGTTGATTTTCTATCTATCTTACAACCTGCATGATCTGAATCTGAATAACCCATTAGATCTAACCCTAAGCCTTTGGGGTACCAAAGACCAAGATTAGGACACCCTTTCAGGTATCTAAAGATACGCTTAACAGCGTGCAAATGTGATTCTTTAGGGTTAGCCTGAAACCTGACACATAGACATGTTGCAAACATTATATCTGGTCGACTGGCAGTTAAATACATCAGTGAACCAACCATACCACAATAGTCAGTTATGTTAACTGGTTTGCCAGTTGGGTCAGAGTCCAAATTTAATGGTGCTGCAATAGGTGTGTTTTTCGATAGGATTGAATCATAGATTAAATTGAAATTGAAATTGAAATTGAAATTGAAATTGAAATTGAAATTGAAATTGAATTGAAATTGAAATTGAAGATTGAAATTGAAATTGAAATTGAAATTGAAAAGCTATAATTTCTTGAATTTTGTGAGAAAATCGTGAAATTGAAGATGAAATTGAAATTGAAATTGAAATTGAAATATAAATTTCTTGAATTTTGTGAGAAAATCGTGAAATTGAAGATGAAATTGAAATTGAAATTGAAATTGAAATATAAATTTCTTGAATTTTGTGAGAAAATCGTGAAATTGAAGATGAAATTGAAATTGAAATTGAAATTGAAATATAAATTTCTTGAATTTTGTGAGAAAATCGTGAAATTGAAGATGAAATTGAAATTAAAACTGAAATGAAAAGCTATAAATTTCTTGAATTTTGTGAGAAAATCGTGAAATTGAAGATGAAATTGAAATTGAAATTGAAATTGAAATGGGTATTTAATGAAATGAAATGAAAAGCTATAAATTTCTTGAATTTTGTGAGAAAATCGTGAAATTGAAGATGAAATTGAAATTGAAATTGAAATTGAAATATAAATTTCTTGAATTTTGTGAGAAAATCGTGAAATTGAAGATGAAATTGAAATTGAAATTGAAATTGAAATATAAATTTCTTGAATTTTGTGAGAAAATCGTGAAATTGAAGATGAAATTGAAATTGAAATTGAAATTGAAATATAAATTTCTTGAATTTTGTGAGAAAATCGTGAAATTGAAGATGAAATTGAAATTGAAATTGAAATTGAAATATAAATTTCTTGAATTTTGTGAGAAAATCGTGAAATTGAAGATGAAATTGAAATTGAATATTGAATTGAATGGGTTATTGAAATTGAAATTGAAATTGAAATTGAATTGAAATTGAAATTGAAATTGAAATTGAAATTGAAATTGAAATTGAAATTGAAATTGAAATTGAAATTGAAATTGAAATTGAAATTGAAATTGAAATTGAAATTGAAATTGAAATTGAAATTGAAATTGAAATTGAAATTGAAATTGAAATTGAAATTGAAATTGAAATTGAAATTGAAATTGAAATTGAAATTGAAATTGAAATTGAAATTGAAATTGAAATTGAAATTGAAATTGAAATTGAAATTGAAATTGAAATTGAAATTGAAATTGAAATTGAAATTGAAATTGAAATTGAAATTGAAATTGAAATTGAATTGAAATTGAAAATTGAAGATTGAAATTGAAATTAAAACTGAAATGAAAAGCTATAAATTTCTTGAATTTTGTGAGAAAATCGTGAAATTGAAGATGAAATTGAAATTGAAATTGAAATTGAAATGGGTATTTAAATTGAAATTGAAATTGAAATGAAATGAAAAGCTATAAATTTCTTGAATTTTGTGAGAAAATCGTGAAATTGAAGATGAAATTGAAATTGAAATTGAAATTGAAATATAAATTTCTTGAATTTTGTGAGAAAATCGTGAAT
The DNA here is from genome assembly GCA_034093135.1 of Erigeron breviscapus. NCBI lineage: Eukaryota > Viridiplantae > Streptophyta > Magnoliopsida > Asterales > Asteraceae > Erigeron > Erigeron breviscapus. Next base: position 62,131,613 of record CM067175.1, on the reverse strand, counting down.
TGGCTAAGTATGAAATGAAATTGAAATTGAGAATTGAGAATTGAAATTTAGGAATTGGAAATGAAATTGAAATGAAATTGAAATGAAATGAAATGAAACGATTGAAATTGAAATTGAAATTGAAATGAAATTGAAATGAAATTGAAATTGAAATGATTGAAATTGAAATTGAAATTGAAATTGAATGAAATTGAAATTGAAATTGAAATTGAACATTGGAATGATTTAGGTGCCATTTGAAATTGAAATTGAAATTTAGGAATTAGGGTTCTTGAAGCAGAGAGAGAAATGAAGCAATTTTAGATGATTGGGAAGTAAATGAAAGAATGTAAAGGGAAGTAAATATGATCGGAGTAAATAAGGGTATTTATAAGGAATTCAAGATCCCAATGAAATACCAAAAATTATATTTTATTTAACAAAATCAATTTTGTAGATATTTTAACAAAATAAGTTTGAATTTTGACAAAATCAATTTTGTAGATATTTTAACAAAATAATTTTGGATATTTTAACAAAATCAATTTTGTAGATATTTTAACAAAATAATTTTGGATATTTTAACAAAATCAATTTTGTAGATATTTTAACAAAATAATTTTATATTTTAACAAAATCAATTTTGTAGATATTTTAACAAAATAAGTTTGAATTTTGAAATAAAATCATTTTGTGACGCGTTCATAACAAAAATCTCCAGTTTTAAGGATTTAACATTCCCAGTTCGCTGATGAAATGTTTAAAGGTTTTCTCATCAAGAGGTTTTGTAAAAACATCAGCGAGCTGTTTGTCAGTGGGGATGAAATGAATTTCAATGTCTCCTTTCATAAGATGATCACGAATAAAATGATACCTGATGTCAATATGCTTTGTCTTGGAGTGCATTACTGGGTTGTGAGATATAGCAATTGCACTGGTGTTGTCACAAAAGATTGGGGTCCTTGTATACTTTTGACTATAATCTAGTAACTGGTTCTTGATCCAGAGAATCTGGGCACAGCAACTGGCCGCAGAAATGTACTCTGCCTCAGCAGTGGACATAGAGACTGACATCTGCTTCTTGCTGGTCCAACTTACCAGTTTTCCTCCAAGGAAATGACAACCACCAGTTGTTGATTTTCTATCTATCTTACAACCTGCATGATCTGAATCTGAATAACCCATTAGATCTAACCCTAAGCCTTTGGGGTACCAAAGACCAAGATTAGGACACCCTTTCAGGTATCTAAAGATACGCTTAACAGCGTGCAAATGTGATTCTTTAGGGTTAGCCTGAAACCTGACACATAGACATGTTGCAAACATTATATCTGGTCGACTGGCAGTTAAATACATCAGTGAACCAACCATACCACGATAGTCAGTTATGTTCACTGGTTTGCCAGTTGGGTCAGAGTCCAAATTTAATGGTGCTGCAATAGGTGTGTTTTTCGATGGAATTGAATCATATTTGTATTTTCTTAACAAATCTCTGACATATTTTCCTTGGTTTATGAAAATTCCATTTTCCGTTTGCTTAATCTGAAGACCTAAGAAAAATGTTAATTCACCCATTAAACTCATTTCATACTCAGATGACATGATTTTAGAAAACTTTTTACACATTGCATCATCAGTTGAACCAAATATAATGTCATCAACATAAATTTTTACCAATAAGATATTACCTTTTTCTTTCAAGATAAATAAGGTATTATCTATTGCACCTCTTTGAAAGCCATTTTTAAGAAGATGTTTAGTTAAAGTATCATACCAGGCTCTTGGGCTTGTCTAAGACCATACAAAGCTTTGTTCAGTCTATAGACCAAGTGAGGATGCTTCTCATCGATGAAGCCTGGAGTTTGCTTAACATACACAACTTCTTCCAATGTTCCATTAAGGAACACACTTTTGACATCCATCTGGAAGACCTTAAACTGCAGATGGGCTGCATAAGCCAGAAATATTCTGATGGCTTCAAGTCTTGCAACTGGAGCAAAAGTTTCATCAAAGTAAACGCCTTCTGCTTGACAATAACCCTGGGCAAGTAATCTGGCCTTGTTTCTTACAACATGGCCATCTTCATCCATCTTGTTTCGGTAGACCCATCTTGTACCAATGGGTTCTTTCTTTAACCCTGGTGGACATGGAACAAGCTCCCAAACATTGTTTCTTTCAAACTGGACGAGCTCTTCTTGCATAGCTTCCACCCAACTTGGGTCTGCCATAGCCTCGTCAATCTTCTTCGGTTCACATCAACTCTTGCCAACGTATTTTCAATACTAACTTGACCCTCTCCTTGGTTCTCCCCCTCGGGGTGATCATCAGAATCAGGATCATCCCGTCTAGAAGCAACCGAGGCCGGTCGGCAAGATTCTAATGCTAACAACCTTAGCTCAAATGCAGCAAGTTTCGCATCATATTCAGCCTTTTGTCTTTCAACTTGATCTTGTTAGGTTTTGACTCTTCGTTCGTTAGCCATTTCTCTTTCTCTTACCTCAAGAGTATTCAACACACTCCTTTCAGTCATAGTTAACAAATCCCCTTCAGAACGTAGAATGCCAAGTAAAACTTCACATGCTTGATCTTTTGTTGGAAGATTTGTTGTGGTTGATGATGTTTGAATAGGTGTTGGTGTTCTTTGTGTTTGGGTAGGAGGTGGAGTAGCCAACCCCGGGGTTGTTTGCACATTTGTAGTGTGACCTAAATTCAGCGAAGATGATTCAGGATTTCCTGCGGATCCTCGGGTTATACCCTCACCAGCAGTTTCAGATTCATGGGCTTTGCAACCCGAATCAAGTGGTGTCCTAAACTGTGATAAATCACTGTCCGGGACTTGTTGTTGTTAGGCAACACCTCTCACAACACCGGGGTCACTGAGAATGCCCGTTAATACAGTCTCAGGTTGATCATGAGGAACAGCAGTGTCACTACGGCGTTCATACTGTCCCCCAGTCTCGGTCTGAGAACTGTTACCTGCGGCTAAAGCTGGCGTGATGTTAGCTAAGGCAGGATTTCTAAGCTGTCCTTGAGGGTCACACAAAGTGGGTCCCCCTCCGCTTGTTCTGGCATCAGTACTCAACTGAGCTTGTGAATCCGTGTACCTAGGAGATCTAGACTCATGTGCACGAAATGAAGGCGAGAGGTGGGGCTGGTCCTCTCTTATTTCAACACTCTCATCCTCTAAATGAGGAGAGTGTGGTGAGCGTGGCTGATCCCCGTGCGTTTGTGAGACTAACTCCTGTTGTGAGGAGTCAGAATGGCTAGGAGAGTTTGGTGCAAGCGAGAATGGGCAGTTCCCGACTTCTACCCTAGGGTAAACAACCCGGCTAGACTCTGTGGTTTGAACTATTGGAGGGCCAACGTTTTCTTTATGCCCTTGTCCTAACCCGGACCGCACATCCTCTCTTACATTTTCAACTCCTCCCTCAATTCCGCCTTGTTCCTCCAGCACAACATCATCTCCAGTGCTAACATGCTCAGTTTCCAACTCAGATACAACATTATGAATTACTTGAGTTACTTGTTCAGCATCCAACTCTGTCGAGGCACCAATATGTTCAGATCCAGCAGACTTATGCTTTCTTTTGGATTTCTTCTTCTTTGATTTCTTTGGTGACCTTCGAGCAATCATTTTTATTCGTCTACCAGGTATTGCCGGTGGTTCATTTGGTAGTGCTGAAGCAAGTGGTGTTGGGTTGAGTATAGGTGATGAACGAGGTGGTGTAAGTGTTGGTGGATTTGGTGAAACAACGGATGGTATTGGTGTAGATTGAGAAGGTGAAGATTGTGAAAATTGAACGGGTGGTGTAGATTGTGTTGTTTGAATGGGTGGTGTTGAATGAGAAACAGGTGAAGAAATAGGTTCAGGTGTAACGGCTTCTTGTTCAAACATAACTCTTTTCGATTTCCTTCTCCTCTGCCCAGAAGTCTCCTCACCACTATCCCCTCTTTTTCTTTTATGTGACCTAGGACCCTCACTTGGCGACCTATGCACAGCTTGGGTAGGAGTCTGTCGGCTTTCAGACCCCATTGCTGTGGCTAACCACTCTCTATAAGTCCTAAGGTGGGGACTCTCAGCAGGAACTAGGTTTAGCAGAAATGGTGGAATTGGAAATAGTCTTGCAATCTCACTTCCTGTGCCTCTTATTCTCATGTTTGATTTATACATTGCAATCACACACTTGAAGCTATCTTCCAACTTTGGTATCTCTTCAACATTATCAAGTACATCTTCGATTATCAAGGTGAAGAATCGAATATAAGGAATGTATTTTCTTTCTTGAACATCCTTTCCTTTCACAACTTGTCTCATTTTATCCCACACAATCTTGGCAAAATCACATTTAACATTATGAGTGACAGCATAGTATATTGACAGTGAGTGCTTTGTCATTGCATCAATCCCCTTCTGAGATGGCATCAGACAGGTGTTTAAGATATTGTACATTGTATGCCATAATGTAGCCACATTCATCCTTTTAAAATCCCTCATGGATGTCAATTCCCCTTCATATCCCAAAGCATGTACAGCAGTCAACATTTCATCAACTGATGGCAACTCTTCATACTCTTCTTGTTCAGGAAAACCAATGATCGATCTGAATTTATCTAGTGTGAATTGGCAGTTAAACTCATTCTCATCTGATTGAAGAGTATATCTAAAGTATTCTTCTTGATTATGTCTTTTATTGCCTTTCACAAACTCAATTGATTCCCATAGCTCAAATATATACTTTTCAGGAACAATTGCACCACTAGTCAAAGCAGTTTCCAATGGATGGTGGCTTAGGATCTCCGTTATAATTGGGAATTTGGATGTGAATGGTATATGAAGAGCTTGATTGGCTTGCATCTTCATAGTTGCACCTTCTTGAAACATCACCATCTTTGTTTTTATATTTTTCTGAAAAAATAAGTCTGACCAAAGTTTGACCAGAAAAACAATTTAAACACAGAAAAATAACACACCAACATTTAATAAACACATTTAATACACAAAGACAATGTTTTGCACATATATCAGAAATGAGAAAACAAAGTAGTACACAAAGGCGTTCGATACCTTGCTTCTCACCCTAATATATATACGAAACATGACAATATATAGAATCACATAAGTATTGAAAGATAAGAAAACAAAGGTAGTACACAAAGGCGTTCAATACCTTGCTTCTTAGCCTCAACACTTATGAAATGCTATATATACACAAACACAATACATACATACATACATTTTTAAAAACAACACAAAAAAAATAATAAAATAAAAAAAATTCAAGTTTAACAGTTTGCCGAGAAAAAAAAATCTAATTTTCTCAAAAATTTTGCCCAGAAATTAATAAGGAACAAAAATTGATTTTGGCAAAAACTTTTGAAAAATTTCATGGTTTGCCGAGCAAAAATCTCGGCAAACACGAGAATGAAGCTGGTCAGGGACCAAGTCATCGAGTGTTGAAGTAAATCTCGTAAACGCCGAGCAAAAATCTCGGCAAATGAGCTTTTTAGATTAGACTTCCTTGAATATATGAAAATTCCTTTGATTTGATCAACAAGAGTGTTGACAAATGTTAAAGAAATATTTCAGTGACAAAATGTGCATTTGCCGAGATAAAATCTCTGCAAATGGCACATTTGATATTAAACCAGAAAAAATTAACAAGTTTTAAGCATTTGCCGAGATAAAATCTCTGCAAATGGACAATTTAAGTCTTTGAAAATTTTCTTGTGAAAAACATGCATTTGCCGAGCAAAAACCTCGGCAAATGACCTTTGTTAAGACAAAATATTCACAAGTTTTGTTTTACCAACAAAAATTTTAAGAAATTGAGACTAACATGCATTTGCCGAGCAAAAACCTCGGCAAATGACCCTTTTTGATTGGAAATTTTGTTAAGTCAAAATTTGTAAATGAGCAACCAAAGTATTTGCCGAGAAAAAATCTCTGCAAATGACTATTTATGACTTTGAAAATTTTCTTGTGAAAAACATGCATTTGCCGAGCAAAAACCTCGGCAAATGGCCTTTTATTTGAAAGATTTGTTAAGTCAAAATTTTCACATGTTTTACCAGTTATATGAAGATTTGAAGATGGAACTAAACTAAACTTAGCATTTGCCGAGCAAAAATCTCGGCGAATGGCACAAATCTTCAAACATTCAACAGTTACCCAGCCCTTTATCATCCAAACCCAGAAAAATTCAAAACATAAACAGACTAAGGAATTTAAAACAGATAAACACCCAATATTATCCCTAATCATGCATCTATCATCATTAAAACATAAAGCAAATTATCACATAAAGCATATAGAACATGATCAGTTCATCTCGGCATTTAATCAAACAGTTGGTAACAAATATTAAAGTTAAGAACATTACCTTGAAATGGATATTATGATCGATGAACAGAAAAAAGGTAACACACTGATGATCAAAATCACAAATCCACTTTAATTGTTACACAAATGATGATCAATTTGATTGATTAATGACAAGTTCAAACGGATGATGAGAGAAAATGAAAAAAAAACTTTGGTTTGAATTTGAATTGTGATTGATTTGGCCCGCCTATTTTTCTTTTAAAACTCATATTCGGGTCGCGGGTATGGGCATGACCCGCGTATCAATTCGGATTCCAAACAAATTTGGGCTGTTATTCTCAATTTGGGCTTGTTATGGGTTTTGAGCTTATATTGGTTTTTCACAAAAACAAACAAACAGAAATAAAACAAAAAAAATAAAATAAAAAAAAAAAAAAAAATAGAAATAAAAATAAAATAAAAAAAACTTACTAAAACAACAAAAAAAAATCTTTTTATCTTTTTAAAGTTTTCTAATTTTGTATTTGATTTTTCAGATTTAAAAACACACACACATAACATAAAATAAACAAATAATAATAAAAAAATTCATATGCATTTGCACACTCCCCCTCAAATTAAGCATTAAACAACATGGTAAATTTACAAACTCCCCCTAAAATCATGCATTCTACCATTTTTCTCCCCCTCAAACATTGCATGTAATAACAAGTAAAACACATCAATGTTTGAAACAGAAAATAAACATAGAATACATGGCATGAAAGCATTTAAGTTTGTAAATCTAGCATTCCCAACTTGGTTTTAAGAAAATTGAACCTTTGTTCGTCCAGAGGTTTGGTGAAAAGGTCAGCAAGTTGGTAGTCTGTTGGACAAAATAGAGTTCGATGTTACCTTTCTCGACATGATCTTTAAGAAAATGGTACCGAACATCTATGTGCTTGGTCTTTGTGTGTTGTACAGGATTGCAAGAAATAGCTATAGCACTCTTAGAGTCACAGTAGATGGGAATTCTGTTGAACTGAAATCCATAATCAGTCAACTGAGTTTTCATCCAAAGAACTTGTGAACAACAGCTTGCTGCAGCAACGTATTCAGCTTCTGCAGTAGATGTGGATACACAAATCTGTTTCTTTGAAGACCAACTGACCAATCTATCCCCTAGAAACTGTACACTCCCAGAAGTACTCTTTCGATCAAGCTTACAACCTGCATGGTCAGCATCCGAGTATGCAATTAACTGAAACCCGGTATCCCTTGGATACCAGAGACCAAGGTTCACTGTGCCTTTCAGGTATCGGAAGATCCGTTTGACGGCCTGGAAATGACTTTCCTTGGGATTGGCCTGGTACCTGGCAAACATGCATGTGGCGAACATAATATCCGGGCGACTTGCAGTCAAATACATGAGTGACCCTATCATACTGCGATATTTCTTTTGATCAAAAGATTTTCCATTTAAGTCTGCATTAATCTTTGTTCGAGATTCCATGGGTGTCCCAATTGTTTGACAATCCATCATATCAAACTTTTTCAACATGTCAAGAATGTACTTAGATTGACAAATAAAAGTACCATTTGACAACTGTTTTACTTGAAGACCAAGGAAAAAATTTAATTCACCCATCATGCTCATTTCAAATTTCTTGATCATTAAGGCTGAAAAATTCTTGCAGTATTTAGGGTTAGTTGACCCAAAAATTATGTCGTCAACATAAATCTGGATTAGAATGATGTCACTTCCTTGTCGTTTTATAAACAAGGTAGTGTCAATCGAACCT
>CM067175.1:62098594-62122531 GCA_034093135.1 Erigeron breviscapus | reverse complement strand
TGTTTGTGGGGGTAAATCTGGCAAAAGGTGGTGCTGCAACAAATCTAAGAGTGGAACGAGAAGATGGACATATCTCTCATCTCAAAGATGTGCAGAGACCAAATCTGGGGGCCTCTGAATGGCTGGAGGTTCATGAGCTGATAAAAGAGAAAACTGCTCACAGTTACTCTCCACTGAAGGACTCCATTCATGTCTTCTTCACCAAAGCCAGAGAAATGGAAAAGAGATTGAAGACTGATATTCCAGTTATAAAGGAGTACTTTAAAGACTTTCCAGCAAGATAATCTTCAGTAACACCATCCTCATCAGCATCTAAGAAGAAAATTGGGCTTAAAAGAAAAAGAGATGATCAGATGGTGCATTTAGATCTTCCTCCAATCTCTGGAGATGTTGCACTGGATACAAGATTGCCAGCAAGGGTTGTGTTTCAAGAAGGGCTCGTTATTGAGAACCCATTTGGCATGTTCTATACAAACTATCAGAATCATCAACTCTTCTTCAAAGTGAGTGATATTAAGAAGGCCTCAGTGGGTTTCTTGATTGGAATAAGAAGAAGGTGTGCTGACACAACCAACAACAGAGCCTTTATTGACATTATCGATCATGAGTTATTGCAACCTCACAGACAAGCTGATCCATCGCTGAGAATCATCAAGAATGAAGATGTTTGGAATGAATTGGGAAGAAGACAAATATAATAGAGTAGTTTATGATTATCAGTATGTAACACTCTATTTTGATATAAAGGACATCTTTCAGTCATTCTTTTTTTTTCTTAAAGTCTAGTTTACTCAGCAAGTCCTCTCAGCGAATAGGGGGAGATTGTTGAGTCAAGGATTCGCTGACCAGACTTGGTCGCTGACGTATGTCGTCAGCGAGTCAGTGACTCTTGTCAGCGGGTGGTTTACTTTCCAAATTGTGTGTCAAGGCGGGAAGAATTCAAATCAAAAGAAGACAAGAAGTCACATGGTGGTTCATCCAACTGTAATTTACTAAGTATGGCAAAGATGCAGTTGGACCAAAAGAAGGGTATTCTCTTTCATACCCGTTTTGGTATAGAAGATAAAGGCTACTGGATACAAGTACGTTGAGCCAATGAGATGTCGACAACCACCACCTATCACTATCAAATGTAAGGCTGTGTTGCTATAATTCCTCCCCTATATAAAGCAACACAGCCGCCTTAAAACACTTTGTGTTTTGTCACCACAAGTGTGTGTCACTTATATTTCTCTCTTGTAATTGTTTAAGTTTTTAGTTTGTCTAGACTTAGCAATTATAGTTCATTTGTATTCTTGTAAGACAAGTTGTAATATCGACCATGTATTCATCGTTTAAATCAATGATACATATGATTAGACTTGCTTAGATCTTTGCACTTGAACTTTATTCTTGTTCTTGTTCTTTACTTTCTGTCTTTACTTTCTTGTCTAGATTAATTAAACATAAGTGTGCAAATCGTGGACTGTCAAATATGGCTAGGCAGCTTGAGACGGTAAGCATTAGAGTTTATTTTCTGCACAATTTCAACAGGCCCTATCTTCTTGGCGGATAGTTTGTTGTAATCTCCAACTGGGAATCGATATTTAGTCAAAACAGCTCAAACAAAGTCACCTTCTTCAAAATTGACTTGTCTTCGCTTCTGATCAGAAACTTTCTTGTAATTGGCATTGGCTTGGACCAAATTATCATGAACAACTTTGTGAACTTCATGTAACTCTTCAACAAAATCTTGAACTTTCTTTGGAATAGAACCAGAAACAGGAACTGTCATTAAATCAAGTGGTCCTCTGGGCTGAGATGAGTAAACAACCTGAAATGGACTAAAGCCAGTACTGCGATTAACAGCATGATTATAAGCAAACTCAGCTTGACACAACTTCTGATCCCATGCTTTCACATGATCACCAACCAAACATCGCAACAAATTACCAAGTGATCGATTAACAACCTCAGTCTGCCCATCAGTTTGGGGATGATAAGCACTACTGAAATTGAGTTGAGTATTCACCATCCTCCATAAACTACGCCAAAAGTGACTCAGAAAATGGTATCCCGATTAGAAATAATAGAAGTAGGCAAACCATGCAATCGATACACATCACGAAAGAAAAGTTGTGCAACATTAACAGCATCAGTTGTCTTCTTGCAAGGGATAAAATGAACCATCTTAGAAAACCGATCAACAACAACAAATATAGAATCATTACCTCTCTAAGTACGAGGCAACCCTAATACAAAATCCATGCTAATATCAACCCATGGCTGTGAAGAAACAGGCAAAGGCGTATAAAGACCTGCATTAGTAGCTGTGCCTTTAGAAACTTGACAAATACGACACCGTTTGACATATCGATTAACTTCCTTCCTCATAGTAGGCCAGAAATAAGAAGCTTGCACCAACTGTAAAGTACGATCACGCCCAACATGCCCTTCACCATGCAACTCCTTAATGATTTTCAAGCGAAGACTAGAATCAGGAATATATAATTGATTCCCCTTGAAAAGAAAGCCATCATGTATCAAAAATTCTGATTTCTGCCCAGATTGCACATCCTGCATAATAACTGAAAAATATGGGTCAATGATTAACTCCTCACGAATAACGTCTAAACCAGGCACATCAACTCTCATAGATACAAGCATATTGCTCCTCCTGCTTAATGCATCAACAACTCTATTAGACACACCAGTTTTGTGCTTGACGACAAAAGTAAACTTCTCAAGAAATGCCAACAAACGCCCATGCCTATGAGACACTTTATCTTGTATGCGTATATGCCTTAATGAGTCATGATCAGTGAACAAAACAAACTCCTTATGAAACAAATAATGACGCCAATGCTTTACAGCTTGGACCACTGCATAAAACTCCAAATCATAAGTGCTATACCTCAATTTTGGTCCAGTCAATTTTTCACTGAAATAAGCAACAGGCCTACCACCCTGACTAAGAACCCCACCAATTCCAACCTTTGAAGCATCAGTATGAAGTTCAAAAACTTGAGAAAAGTCAGGCAATACCAGAATTGGTGCTATAGTGAGCTTGTCCTTGATAGCTTGAAAATCCAACTCTGCCTCTTCGGTCCACACAAGTTTTTTCCCCTTCATACAATCTGTCACTGGAGCCATAATAGAACTGAAATGGGGAATGAACCGCCTATAAAAAGAAGCAAGTCCATGAAAACTACGAACTTCAGTAATGGTAGTAGGAGTTGGCCAGCTTCGAACTGCTGCTACTTTAGACTCAACCACCTGTATCCCATCACCAGAAACAACATACCCTAAAAACAAGACTTTAGGGGTCATGAACACACACTTCTTTGAGGCTGCATAGAAACTATCCCTGCGAAGTAAGGCCAAAACTTGCCTAACATGCATGACATGCTCATCAAAGGAAGCACTATAAATAAGGATATCGTCAAAATACACAACCACAAACTTTCCAATAAAAGGCCTAAGCAACTGATTCATCACACGCATAAAAGTACTTGGTGCGTTTGATAAACCAAAAGGCATCACCAACCATTCATATAATCCTTCACGAGTCTTGAAGGCAGTTTTCCATTCATCACCAGGTCTAATACGAATTTGATAATACCCACTTTTCAAATCTAACTTTGTAAAAATAGTAGCACCACTAATCTGATCAAGCAAATCATCTAATCGAGGAATAGGAAATCTGTACCTCACAGTGATCTTGTATGGCTCGACTATCAACACACATACGCCAAGTGCCATCTTTCTTTGGAGTCAATAAAGCAAGAACAACACAAGGACTCATACTTTCGCGAACATGGCCCTTACAAACCAACTCTTCAACCTGCCTGCGCCATTCGTCATGCTCACTTGGACTCATCCTGTAATGTGGCCTGTTAGGCAATTGTGAACCAGGCTCTAAATCAATATGATGTTGGATGTCACGCAAAGGTGGCAATCCATCAGGCAACTCATCTGGAAAAACATCAGAAAATTCCTCAAGTAAAGGAACCATGGCATCAGGAACATTGCCATCCTCAACCACTTCTTTACCTATCAACACAAAAATATCATCGTCCTCCTCCAACTCATCCTCAAACTGAGAAAGAGTTAACAGGGTACCAGTGGGTTTTGTGGCTACAGCCTTAGGCTTGCTAGGCAACAAAGTGATCTTCACATTATTAATCAGGAAACTATAAGTATTTTTTCTCCCATTATGTTCTACATTACGATCATATTCCCAAGGTCTACCCAACAACAAATGACATGCATCCATGGGAACTACATCACACCATACATCATCCATATATTGTTTACCAATAGAAAAAGGAACAAGAGAACGTTTAGATACTGTTACCTCGCCTCCTTTCTTAAGCCGCTGAAGCTTGTAAGGCTTAGGGTGATTTTCTGTAACATCCCAAACTTTTTTTATAGTTTCGTTAGTTTTTGTTAGTGAATTATTGTTCATCACTACCTATCTTATGTGCTTTGTGTGTACGTAATATTCAATCATTTCTGTATGCATGCATTTGAGATAGTTAGGATTATAAGCACATGAGTTATGGGACAATTCTTCCATATGTTAATTGAAAAATTTTAAGTACAGTTGGTGTCAAATAGTCTAAGAAGCCGATGTAAAACTAATGAGTAAATAAATAAATAAATAAGTCAACACTACAACAAAACAGGGGTTTTAGGACACCCAAAAATGTCCTATAATGTTACTTTATAGGACCTTTCTTTTAATAGGACCAACCGTACAAGCGTCCCATGTTAGGGGGTCGTAAAAAGTCCTGGAACTCAAAAAGCGTCCTAACATCTCAAATAAGATTATGAAACCAATATAATGGTCACATAATAAGTCTATGAACAACTCAATTAGGGTCCTAATAAAAACATATGAAGACACTTTTACAATGTTCTAACGTGTGGCTACTCATTTTTAATCTTTTGATACACATACAAGCGTCCTTAAAAGTTATTTTATAGGACCCTTACCATGTAACATTATATACTTTAGTACCAAGAAAAGAGTCCTAATATCTCAAATAAGATTATGAAACCAACTTTATGGTCGCATAATATGTTTATGAACAACCCAATTAGCGTCCTAATAAAGACATATTAGGACATTTTTACAATGGTCTAACATGTTTAATAGGACATCCAAATAATGGTTTTTATTAAACAATAAACACACCACCAACATATATAAAATACTAATATATAGTTATTATGTATATAACCTCAAGGAATAAAATTTTATTATATTTCAAATAAGCATGTTCATTACAAACACATTAAACATAAAAAAGTTATAACATTATTCAACATAAAGTCTTATAAATCTAACAAAAGAAATTAAAAGCAATAAAAGAAACAAGAAGCTAGCACAAAATCCCATGTTATCATGCATCCTCAATCCTCACGGATCACCTACAAATAAACCATTCTTGTATAATCATTAAGGTACATGTTAATAAAATTATTAATAACACAAGTTTAACAAATACATACCGAGATGAAAGGACAGGGCCATGCGATAGTTGCACCAATACAATCTTCAATTGTGGAAAATAATCCATATGGTCTCACCAACATTTCATCTCTTTTTATCGGTACTTGAGCATTTACCACACACCATCCCTTTCCAATCTCTTTACTACCTACTAGCTCATTTGGGTCCAAGCTCTTCACCCATCCTTTTGCTACAATCTCCGTTGGGTTTACAGTGTTTTTAAGAAAAACCTCATCTCCAACCTAGCTATTTTTAGTTTTCAACAATCAAACTCTAGTTATAATAGTCCAAATCATTTCACAAAAAAAAATGAGTAACAACAATAAACTGTTACACTAGTTATTATTATCACATCTTCTTCGCAGTTTACTTTTTTTTGTCACATCTAGTTATAACTGTCCAAATCAATTCTTATTATCACATCTTCTTCACAGTTTTTAAGTACAGATGGCAAAACAGGTGGGTCAGAAAAGTTGGGTAGTGAGTCAAAAATGGTTTTTTCGTAGTTTTTAAGTACATGTTGAATTGGTACAGGCCAGGTTGAGTTGTGGCTAGCAAACAATTCATTGTCCTTTTAAACATACATTTGTATCCCCTGACACAGCATGCATGATATCAGTTATTTATAAAAGAAAAGTTGTACCAAACACATGAGAACTTTGTTAAAAATGCAACACGGCAAAATTAATTTGAAACTTGTTGGGTATTAATCATTTCATACAGTATAATTGAGACAAAGCATACAAGAAGAAAAGATAGATAGCCCAAATTCAAAACTGGAATTTAAAATGAGTTCATTTGATCATTATGAATATACTCAGTAATATATATTCCTACTGTAGTTCTTTTTTTGTCACAAACTATCAATCAGTTTCCTCATATCAGATAAAAACAGTGAAGTATGCTTAAAGTGTCAACCCACACATAAATAGCATATTAGCATATGCTACAAATTCTAAGATAGCTAGTCTTGAGGTCTACTAGGATAATAAAGGCTTCGTTATTTAGTTATCAGCTTTCTTTCATGTAAATCTTCTAATTATGCAGCATATATAGAGCAGTACCATTTAATATCTGACATCTACTTCAAACTTTCTTCTATCTTTTTCATGGTATTACTACCAGACATATAAACACCAACACTCACCAACTTGCAACTACTCCAGAAAATCAAGGCTGATCACCCCCAACCAACCATCAAGTTATACAAGGTAAAGTTTCTGCCCTTTCCACAATCTTTAATAAATTTGACTAAAAGCCGTCATCTATAACACTTTCAACTAGGAAAAAACACCCAATGCACCTTTAATACTTGTGTAGACCACTTATATGTACTAATCAAGTCCTATGGCATCTAAAACCTACCCATTAATGTCTGTACACAAACCAAGCCAATACTTACATTAAGAGTGTATAAAGTATAAACTAATAATGCAAAGTTGCATATATTCTACGAGTGGATGGTGAAGATGTAATTTCTTCCAAAAACATCCCCAAAACTATTTTCTCACCAAAATGCATCTTACCAAAATGCTTTCATCCCCTGATAAAAAACGAATCCTAGCATAGCCAGCCAAAACAAAAAAATGATATACGTTCATGCTAAACCACGTAAATCCAAAAAATTTAAAACCATTAACATAGGCTTTGCATGGCCCTAATAGTTTGCCTTTGTGTTAGTTAAGTATCAATATTGCATATTCTATTGATTATTTGTATGTAATCAATAGAATATGCAATATTGATACTTAACTAACACAAAAAGGCAAACTATTAGGGAATATAATACGAAAAGTAAGCTTTGGTAATACGTGATATCACAAATTGTTAAGTGACAACAAAAGATGACCATTTACCACCGAATCAATCCATAGATGAGCATGCACAAAGGCGACATGTTCTCATTGAAATCAATCTTACCCAAACGTCAAAGAGCTAGTCCTAATGTCCTAATGGCGACCCTATATTACTTCCAAGCCACCATTTCTTCCCCCAACCTACTATACTAGTCTAGCAAAACGCAATATTATAATACACAAAAAATAGACATATGTGAAGAAATAATGACAATATAGATCCCCAATCATTTCAATAAACTATACAACAATAGCCCAAATATCGCAACTTCTAATTCATCAAAAACTCTCCCAATATTAACAATTCCATTCAATAAGCACAACTTCCCTCCTAATATTAACAATTCTATTCAACAAACAGGCAGAATACGGCAAAAGTAAAATGTACCTCACCGCAAAGGACTTCTAAACACATTTTATAGTCACCAAAACACATTTTATAGGACCGAGCAATCTGTCCCTATTCTAGCAGCAAATAATATATGGGGAAACAAATGTATGTTTAAAAGTAAAACGAGCAGGCAAACACAGCCAAAGAAGTAGACAAATATAACACAATATATGGTGGACATATGTTAACAAGTAAAACTAGCAGGACAAGCAAATGACGAGCAAAATATTTCCACAACCATTTTATATATTAAGCATAAACTACTATCTAGGTAAGAACAATCCTGTAACGTTAATTCAATGAACATTCATCCAGTGTTACTATTATGCTAGGGGTTTATGTCTACCGTATCAATTGTAATTTATCAATTCATGTAAAAGGCAGAACATTAATGAAAAGAAACATACCCGTAAATGTGGAGGTCCATTGGTTGCAACAGGGCAATGTGATGTGAAAGGCGGAACACTGGAACCATCCATCGACTCATTCATCTTTGCTTGGGCTCGTAACTGGACCACTGTACTAGTAAGTTCTTCACATTGAGCCTTCAGATGGATGTTTTCTCTATGACATGCGGAACGACTTGGTATTACCCCCCAAACATCAGAAGCACGAACACCCAAACCATACATGACCGCATCACCGTTGCGATCTTTACCCATGACTTTAGAAAACACATCATCTGGTCCAGGCTTATCGTTGGAACCCTCGGGAAGATTAGATTTAATTTGTTTCATTTGTGCCTGTATTAATCATAGTAATATAAATTCCTCAAAACTTTTCAAATAAAATAAATATACATGATTTAATCATGATAGTAATTTAGCACATTCAAGAATAAGATATATATTTTAACATCATCAAGAACATATAGAAAAGATATATATAAGTATAAATAAGCATATATTACTTACAATTGCATTTGAAGCTTCTGCATTTTTGGTAGTTCCACCTTTGGAGAAACATGACTCAAACATTTCCAACCGACTTGGATCTCGTCCCAAAGATGCCTGTTCGATTAAAAAGAAGATGACTATTAACAATGGATATCGACATGCTACATTAACAATTGCATTATCTCATACGATTACCTTTATCTCTTCACGAACTCGAGCATAACTTTTTTTTCCAGTTACTTGCACCATCTTCTTTTCTTGCCGATTGTCCTTGTTTTTTTTACTTAACATCTTCAATAGCAAAGTGAAATATCAGAATGCTGGTGATAAAGTATGTTATGTATGAGTTCAGGCCTAATTATCAAACATTAAAGACATCTACATTTGTATTCTTAAAGACCATCAACAAGACATCAACATATTCAAAAGTTTCAGATATATTTAGTTTTCGCTATCACCTATCAAAATACAACAATTTAGCCTAAAAAATGAGCTGCTGGAGAGTTACTAACTAGTTAACCACTGGGGTCATTAATCCACAACACCATACATAACAGCCACAGGCTCAACTCTCCCGGGGTAGCCTAAACTGAATCCCTCTCCGATTTTTTTTGGTATGACTACTAATGCATGACAAACATCCAACTTCTATTTTGTACTATTCTTGACCCAAGTGATCTGAAGTAAAATACTATTCTTTTTTCTTGGTAAGAGCAACAAACTTTATTCAAATTAGATAGATTTGGAACATATAACCTAGTCCCACTACTATTGTCTAATAATAATAACAAAATCTTCATTGAGGAATTTCATCAAGTAAGTGCAATCCCAGAAAAGAAATTGACATCCATACATACCACTTGTGATTCATTTCATTAAAATTATACTTTCATGAATATCATTGATCTCAATTCTAATACTAAAACAGTAATATATCTCAAAATAGCAAGAAAAAGATGAGTAATTCTGGTGCAGGATAGAGAGGAATTCCAAAGCAATGTACTATAACATTCAATTGAATAGTCTAACAACAACTCTTATCAAGAAAAACCATCAATGAACATGACATATGGGCGTTCTATTAAATCCAGTACCTACTTTTCATGTATTTCGGTTTATCGAAAGCAGAATCAAGTAATCTGCTTTATCACAAAATGTTGCTGACCTACTGATAGATACAATTATACAAAGCCTATTTTCCCGCCGCTCGTATCCTAGCTAAAATTGACATTAAACACATTTGATTTCAATGGAGTTATAATGCCTTCAGCAAATCTTCTCCTTTATTTAAAAATCATTCAAATCATTTTAGCATATGAACTTGATTATAGGAGCGAGCAAATACTACATATACCAAACAATCTGGACTCGATATAACACAAGTAACACAAATGCCAATAATTTGAGGACAGATTTGCTAATGAAACATATACGAGTATAGACCAATTAAGACAAGTAACACAAATGCCAATAATTAGGAAAAAGGTCTGAACAAATACCTTAGTCTCTTCTTTATTCCAATATTTCACAAGTTTCTTCCATTGTTTTTTTTTGCACTTTTTTCGGCCTAGATTTTTTTTGTTGCTGAAGTGACAAAGACGGATCATGGAAGTTTTCCTTAAGTCTTGCCCTCCAGTTCTTCACCTTCTTCCCAAATGATTGCAATATCCATTTGTCCGTCACAGGATCATCCGGAATATCAAATTTAGTCTAAAAATGAAACAGGTCACATGAGAAAACTAATACTTTATTCATTAACATATAGATTTTTAAATTATGTACCTTTAAGAGTTCAAGCAACGCTTGTTTTTTAGCATCCTCAACTTTATTCCATGGTTTATGAACCGGACAATACTTTCCGCTCCTTGAAAGGGTTCCCATGAAATGGGTCAGTTTACTACTTTTGTCATTAATAGGTTGTCCGTGTTCATTAACTAAAATAGGAATTCTCTCCCCTTTTTGTTGGGCCCAAACTTTTGGCATACGTGTTACTTCTGGTCTTTGGTTTATTCTTTTGGTGGGTTGGGTTGGAGTTATAATGGGGGTTTATTGGCTAGTGCTAGTTGTGGATATTTTTTCTTTTTCTCATTGGCATTACCTTTGGTGTTGGGGGTTGGTTAATGTTATTTCTATTTTGTGTCGTGTCATCTGGAATGGTCATTGTGTGTATGTGTTAATAAGCTTTTTTTGTATCCATGCTAGCATAGGATTAGTGGAGTATATGGTCCTGGTTTGACATGGAGTATATACTATTCTTGTGTCACTCTGGGGGAAATAAGGTGCATCTGTCGCTGGTTTCTTCTATATTCTAGTCCCTTGTGGTCTAGGATGTTCCTTTTTTTCGTTTCATCTGTCCTTGCTAGCTGTCATGGTTGGTACTTCTTAGTATTAGGCTGTTTGTTTAAGCAAGTGTTTCTTTCTACTTTCTTGCCTCAATTCTGGGGTGTTAGTGGTTCCAGAATTGTGTGTGTTTTTGTTCTATCTTTGGTTTGTGTCTTTGTCTTTGTTTGGTGGGTTTTGGGTAATGTTTTGGGGTGTTGTCATAAATGTGGGATTGGTCTTCTTGTATGATGTTTTTTCTGCTTGCTTTTCTTATATTTAGGGTACATTTGTCGTATATGATACACTGCTTTCAGTGTTGTTTCTTTTGCAAAGCTGAATGAATATTCTTTTTTCTTTGGTGCGCTTTGCGACCTTTCTTTTATTGTCTTGCTTGTTTAGGGTAATTTCTAGAGTCATGGAATCAAGACTGTTGTGAGTTATGTACCCTTTTCTTTTCTGTGAAAGTTGAGACTATGAAATAGGAATCATGTTTTCAGCATGTGCGAATAGATTGCCACCGAATAAGGGGTAATGGTATTCTATAAATAATAATGAAGGGTATTGACGACGATCTATAAAGTTCCCTTTTTTAATCTTGTAGGCTGAGCCATCACCAACAACGGGTTCTTTCTTTAATTCTTACACTGATGCAAAGGTCAATAGCCACTGCTGCGTTCTCTATAGAAACAAATTCTTCTTCTAGAAAGACTGTTGATGATAATAACTCCGGGTTCTTTGAGTTTAGACCGCAGCCTCAAACTACGTCAATTCCACAAATTTCTTCTGCAGGATTTCAGGTATGGACCTAATCAGATGCTGAACTACTTTTTCTTCTTCCTGGCAGGGGTTATTACCTTTTCATGATCTACCATCGAATATAAAATACGTCTTGATGAATTTCTTGATTATATCTTTTATATTGAGGGTAAGAATGGACAAATATCATGTCCATGCATTGATTGCGGTAATCAAATATGGGATAGTATGGCTCATCTGGAATTGGAATTCTTTTTGCTTGTCTGCCGGGTGTCAGGTACCTCACATATCCATTACTTATATAGTTTGGGTTGTGTTGTTGTGACTGCATATAATTGGAAGTAGAAGTTTGACTTTTGACTTTATAATAGGTGGTAAAGTTTGACTTCTGAAATCATGGAGCCTATTGAAGATATGGCTACTGCATAAAAAAACCCTGCTAGTCTCATCTTTGTGCAAAGGAACGAGCATCTTTTAATAGCCTATTAATGCAGAGATTTCCTTATGCCAAATATGATATCAGTTTCTACGGTAAGTCTTTCACGCCTTATGGTACACACAATCCCCAAAATGATTAGTGACATGTGGATAAAGTTGAGTGATAAAATACTTGGTGAGTATAACCGGCCTGGATCCTTTTTTATTACAGTTGACTTGTGTGACCCATTTTAGTTAAATATTAACCCAAGTCAAATAATTCATGGATAGTTGGGCTGAAAATGACCTCTGGTTTCTATGTAATATGCTCTTCTTTAGCTGTTAGGAACTCATGACTTTAGGCAGTCATTGGAATGTATAACTTATCTTCCTTTTTTGTTTTTGAAAATGGACCGGAACTGTTCCAGTTACCAGTTTTCCCCGGATGTCATATATTGTTAAATTGACAAAGTTTGAAAACCAGCAGGCGGTTCTTGATACACTTGGAAAAAGCGCTGTTGACATTTGCCTAGTAATTATTCTTCTACGTTTGTGTGAGTCCCAAATATAGATGATTAACTAAACCCGACTGGCAAGTACAACTTATCTTGATGGACAAGTTAAGTTTACGATCCAGGTATGGATAACAAGAAACAATTGACTTAAAGTAAAATGCAAGAACTAAATGGCAGAAACTATATAAAGATATATATATGTATAATCAAGTATATAGCATTGAGACATGTTGTTTTCTTTCTAATGTATTTGATTTATTGATATATAAACAAATACAAGGATTGTTGCGGAACAAAGATAAACACCCAAGTGTAAGTATCTAAACAATCCCGAAAAACAAGTGATCTAAATAACTTGGAAATACTCGTAAGTTTACTTAGAGTATATCTCACAAGTTGCAATGCTAAAGTTTCAAGCACTTTGCAAGTTGTGAAAAGACTTCACATTTATAGACCAAGTTCATGATGACATGGACAAGATCGTATAAAAGTGGTTGTGAGCATTTAAGGAATTAAACTTAATTCCTTACATGTTTGTACTAGGAAGAGTATATAAGTCAGTTGATGTGACTTATAGTACTACGTTCCAAACCTATACTTTTACCTTATACCTTTTATTAATAGATAAATCTATTAACTGGGTAAAGGTATGTAAAGTAAAAAGTCTTCCTCGTAATCAGTGTAAAGTGTTGTAAATACTTTATATTGAGATGCTTCAGTCTTCGATCTGGTAGAATCACTCTTTGCTCGCTTCTGAGATGATTCTCTTCTTCATACTTCAGTCTTTGACTTCAGAATGAATGCTTCAGATTTATCTTGATCTGAGATGAAGTGAAGCTTCAGTGAAGTAATTCTGAGACGGCTCAGAATTCTGTACAAACGTTTTCACTGAACTTCAAGCTATTTCTGAACAAATTATACTTGGTCGATTTCCGACCTAACAAATTCCCCCTATTTGTTCTGAAATAGTGCATGCATCTCAGACTTCTATCTATACATGTTTGTAAGTCTGAAATGCAAGTTTTGTTTAAGTTGTAAAAATTTTCTAAGTACATCTTATAGATCATTGATGTCTCAGAATTTTACTTGTGGTTTTTCTAACTTAAACTTACCATCTACTTATTGGTTACAATTTGCAACATATATATACAAACTGAAATGTTTGTCACAAATGTAAATATCTTTCCAGTGATAAACCAAGAGCTGCAGCATCTATATGATCAAGGGTCCCCATCTTCAGATGTTGTTCCCTTTCTCTTTCTTTGTTTTCCCTCCACATAATGAATTGATTTGAGACCTGCTTCTGTAAAGCCTCCAATTTCTTACTATCAGCATCAAGATCGTGCAGGGGATAACCATGCTCATCCACATTCTCACCAACAATAATCCGAGAACCCTTAGAACTTTTCTTTGTTGGTTCTTCCTTTAATGGGGCCTTGCCCTTATCTTTCTTACCAGATTCAGATTCAGTTTCCCTCTGAACTGAGGCACTACCAGATGGCACCTCAGTTTGCTTCTTGGTTGCTTCAATGATTTCTTGTGTACTTGCAAGCAGACCAATAGGCACACCTTTTCCCCCTTTGGGACCTCTGAAGGAAACTTAGCGAATTCTTCAATGGCCATTTGCATGCCCTTCAGTGGTTCCCAACTTTGTTGTTGTAAGCATTCAGAAATACCTCTAGAAAGCTGAGCAAACTGAGATCTTAATCTGAAATTGGAGTTCAGATTCAGCGACTCTTTATCTATCATCTCTTTCAACTGCTTTCTATCTTCTTCAGTGAATGAGGGAATAGGAGGAGCAACAATATTTTCCTTCTTGAGATGAGTTAGAATTTCTTCTAACTGTTTGGACTGGTTCTGAACTGAGCCTTCAAGTTTGGACACTGAATCTTTTACTTCATTCACAGCCTTGTCCACTTTGTCATATGTGTCTTTGGTTAGTTCAGCAATCATCACTCTAACCTTCTCACCAACCTTCTCAGAAACGGATTCTGAAATCTGAGTAACTAGATTCTGAGTTAGCTCAGACTTCAGATTATCCAAAATACCAACACTTATAGAAGCCCCAAGTTCCTTCTCATTTATACTTGGCTTCTTAACCAACTCATGTACTTCTCTTCCAACAGCCATAAAATCTTGCTTCAACAACTGAACACAAGATGTCAAGTTTGCAACCACCGAAGCTTGCACATCTCTTTTTGTTAGCTTGAAGGCTTCTCTGATTGCAGAGCTCACCTTGTTGCAAGTCATCACCAGCTCATTCAGCTTCCCAACTACTAGTCCTTCGTTTCCAGCAACCTTGGTTAATTCAGTTCCAAGAAACATCTGAGCTCCTTTCATTTCAGCCACAGAACTAGTATTGGCAGTTAGAGACTTGGTTAAGTCCTCCACCCTTAGAATAAGGCTTTGGACTTCGGTTTGAGTCTTTTCTAACTGTGCTTCTACATTTAAAGGTGGTGGAGGTTGTGCAGAAGCAGGAGCAACAAATGGTAGATTACCAAGCCCTTTAAGAACATTTTTCAGTTGTAAATCAGTTGGACTCTCAGATTCTGTATCAGAATCCAAGTTCGTCTCCATTGGGGGATCATAATTGATAGGGGGTGGGATTTTATGAATTTGGGGGTGAAGAAATTGAAGTGATGGATTAAAAGTACCGGCTGTAACATAGGCAGGATTAGTGCCCGGTGGAAAAATTGGATGTTGATGAGATGGATGTGGTGGAACATAAGGATTAATATCTTGTTCTTGTTGGTCTGGTTGAATTTGGATTTCTGGGGGAGGAGGAGGGGCGTTTGCGAGGATGGCAGCTGGCTCAGAATCAGATTGATTCGCCTCCAATAATCCCTCGTCAAACTCAAAATCAGCATGGGAATCGAGATTCCCCTGAGGTAGCTCATCGTCATCCCAGAAAGCATTCACCACTGCATTCGGGTCAGATATGCCCTGGTTTGGGTCACTAGTACCCGCACCAGTTTCTGGTTCAACATCTGCAGAAGCAGGTGCATCGTTACCAGATTTAATGATCGGCTCAACCGTAGTATCATTGCCAGGGACAGTAGATACAGAAGCTGGAACACGAATGATGTTCAGCAACTTATCTTTAGGTCGACTAACGGGTCCCACATTCTTTTGTGGCCCACTTAGTGTCCTTTCTGAACCAGCTAGTGTGGCTGAAACAGTTTTATTAAATACCTAAAGCATAGCAGTGGATAGTTCAGGCTCATTTTCAGCAGTGGATGCCTTTGAGAAATCTCTGCTGTATTCAGGTACTGAAGCTTCAGGTCCAGCTTGATTATAAGCTTCACCAAGAATATCCATGAAACATAAGCTCAGAAATCTTGGAAAGGCAATATGCAGACTACTCTTTCCTTTTAGTTTTGTAATTAGCTGAGAAAAGAGAATCTCAGCAAAGTCTGCTTGTATCCCATTCCAAATATAATACCCCATCTCAACTTGGGGTAATGAAAGTTGGTCCAACCCTCCATGGTTGCCACCAAGACTTTCCACAATCTGGGTCCAGAAGAACCTCCAGCAATTGCCAAATCCAGACATAAATATGTGTCCGGAGGTCTTCAGATTACCATCAGCATCCTCCATATCGCCATGACCGGTGGCGACTAGAACTTCCCTGAAATTGACTCCTTTGAGTCATTTAGCAAATACCTGGGAAGGTTTGAGGTAGTTCAGATGAAGGGAATTTCTGAACCCCTCAAGAGTGATGACACACTGCTTGGTGCCCTCATTGAAAGTGAAGGAGATGGATTGTTCATCTTTGCTCACCACAGCAGTATACCAGAATTCAAGCAAGTATCGATGATACAATGCCTGAGGATTAGCGGTCAGAGCATAATGGAAAGGGGATTGCTCCCAAAAATTATTAATTCTTCCCATTAAGGTTTTAGATTTCACATTTAATTGAGCCAAGAAATTGCTCATGTTAAATCGGATTTGAGAAGGAGTGAAATTCTTTGGCCATGTGGCAGATGTTTTCACAACATCCGATGGAGTATATTCAAAATTGATGAGCGATTTGTGTTGTGAAGAAGATGATGATTTAAACATTTTTAAGAATCGAAAGTTGAAAGTGAAAGGAATATGAAGAGTTTAAGGAATTTGAGAGTAAATATGAGAGAGATTGATGATTGAGAAGTAAATGAAAAACGAAGTAAATGAAAGAATGAAAAGGAATTTGAATTTAAGATGGAATATAAAGTGATTTTCCAATTAAAAACAATTTCTGGGGTCAAGTCCGCATTAAATGCACAGACGTTTGAGTGACCCCACCCCGCAACACTTTTTCAGAAAAAGTACTCATTTCTTTCCCTTTTACGGCGCAACTTGTGTGACACATAAGCATAACCAACGTAAGTTAAAAAAACATAGTATGCAGTAGGCCACGTGTACACACAATTGACCAAGTATCAAAAATATCTTGAAAGGGTTGTTGTCTTTCAGTGATGACAAAATAAATTCTGAGCATGGTCAGTTCCAAAGAGATCTGAACCATCTCAGTTAATAAATTCAACTGAAATAATTTTGATTTTCTGAAGTGCTTCAGTTAAATACGTTTTTCTGAGTAAAAGGTTCCCCCTCAAAAATGAAGGTTTATTTTAAAGTTAGAAAAATATTTAACATTCCCCCTGAAGTGATGATCCATGAATTAATAAGTGCCAAGATAGTATCACAAAGGCGTTCGATAGCTAGGCGAGCAAAAATTACATGGATCGCTCAGACAGGTGAACCAGATCAGTGTCACTGAGGCGTTCATAACAAGATTACCAGTCTAAGGATTTAACATACTCAACTCACTGACCAGATGTTTAAAGGTTTTGACATCTAAAGGTTTTGTAAAAACATCAGCGAGTTGCTTATCAGTGGGAATAAAGTGCAATTCAATATCTTCTTTCAGAATATGATCACGAATGAAATGATACCTGAGATCGATGTGCTTGGTTTTCGAGTGCATCACAGGATTGTGAGATATGGCAATGGCACTAGTGTTATCACAAAAGATTGGAGTCTTTGTGTAAGTAACACCATAATCAGTCAGCTGGTTTTTCATCCATAGAATCTGAGCACAACAACTTGCTGCAGAAATATACTCAGCTTCTGCAGTGGATAGTGATACTGTAGTCTGCTTCTTACTGGTCCAGCTTACTAATTTTCCACCAAGGAAATGACACCCTCCTGTGGTACTTTTCCTGTCTATCTTACAACCTGCATGATCAGAATCTGAATAACCCATTAGATCTAGACTGGAGCCTTTGGGATACCAAAGACCCAATCTGGGGACACCTTTAAGGTATCTGAAGATCCTTTTAACAGCATTTGCATGTGCTTCTCTGGGATCAGACTGAAATCTAGCACAAAGGCATGTTGCAAACATTATGTCTGGTCTACTTGAAGTTAAATACATCAGTGAACCAACCATACCACGATATTTTGTATGGTCCACTGGTTTTCCATGTGGATCAGAATCCAAAGATAATGGAGTAGAAATAGGAGTATCTTTTGATGAGACTGAATCAAATTGATATTTCTTTAATAAATCTCTGACATATTTTTCCTGGTTTATGAAAATACCATCTTCAGATTGTTTTACTTGAAGTCCCAGAAAATATGTCAGTTCACCCATCATACTCATTTCATACTCAGAAGACATGATTTTAGAAAAATTTTCACACATCTTCTTATTTGTAGAACCAAACACAATATCATCAACATAAATTTGTACTAAAAGGATATCACTTTTATCATGCAATATGAACAAAGTATTATCTATTGTACCACGTTTAAAACCATTTTTAAGAAGATGTTTAGTAAGAGTATCATACCAGGCTCTGGGTGCTTGTCTCATACCATATAAGGCTTTGTTCAGTCTGTACACCCAATGTGGTTTTCTTCATTGATGAATCCTGGTGGTTGATACACATAAACGACTTCTTCTAGTTCTCCATTCAGGAATGCACTTTTGACATCCATTTGATAGACTTTAAGCTGATGATGAGCTGCAAAAGCTAAGAATATTCTTATAGCTTCAAGTCTAGCAACTGGTGCAAAAGTTTCATCAAAATCTATTCCCTCTTCTTGTGCATATCCTTTTGCAACAAGTCTTTGCTTTGTTTCTGATGATATGACCATCTTCATCCGTCTTGTTTCTGAAGACCCATCTTGTCCCAATTGGTTCCTTCTTCAGGTTACTGGGACAAGGAACGAGTTCTCATACATCGTTTCTTTTAAACTGGTTGAGCTCATCTTGCATGGCTTCAACCCAGCTTGGGTCTTGCATAGCCTCGTCAATCTTCTTGGGTTCAATTAGAGATAAGAAGCTGACGTTTAAGCATTGATCGCTTGTGGCTCTTCTGGTCTGAACCCCTTTACTGGACTCTCCAATAATTTGCTCGATTGGATGTGCTTTTGTCCATTTAGAGTATTGACCAGGATGAACAATGATATCAGTGCAAGAACTTCTCTGAGTACCTTCAGGAGGAGTGATGTGACCAATTTATACCTATCGCCCACATCATTATTGGCCATTTTATTAAGCGTTTTAAGTCGATTTTGTGTGCATTTGGCGCGTTTATGTTGTTTGTTAGTGTTTCAGGCTCTAAACAGGTTACACGCTCATTTGTTGCAAGTTCGGATGTTTCTTTGGCCAAGATGTTGATTTGTGCGTCCGAGAGTTGTTCAGAGTGAAAAAAGTGTTATTCGGACCAGCATGATTGGACTGCGCCGCAGTGGGGGAATGCATGTACCCACTGCGCCGCAGTCATCTCAAGGAAAAGAGCATCGAGTCCAGTAATATTATACTGCGCCGCAGTGGGGGTGATCAAGGCCCACTGCGCCGCAGTCAGCTAGTGGAAAAAGGAGATTCAACCAGTAATATTACACTGCGCCGTAGTGGGATGTGCGTGTGCCCACTGTGCCGCAGTCAGCCTTGACAAACGAGCACCAAAGGCAGTGTATAAGCACTGCACCGCAGTGGGGGCATCACTCGCCCACTGCGCCGCAGTGAGAGTGCGGGGCTGAAAGGTTTTGGGCAGCTTTTGCATCTGATGGAAGGGGGTATAAATAAAAAAACAAAACCTAATTGGAAGAGATCTCAAGTTTTCTTTCTAGGAGCTGCACTACAAGGAACACCTTCAAGGTCAAATCAAGATTTCACCATCTTCCGATTCATTGAAGATTCACGTGCACCCACTTAGATCGTATCTATTTTATTGTTCCGCAATTTCTATTTCTCAAACGATTGGTACATCATGTTCTTCCTTTATTTTGATTGTTATTTCAATTTAATCATGAGTGGCTAATCTTTTAATCATCCACCTTGATGAAACTAGACGAATGATGTGATTGCTATATGCTTTAATTCAAAGAGTTGATTTCAATTATCGTTGTGTCGAGATCTTGATGATTTAATTCCTTAATATATATTATTATGATATTGGTGGCATGTGTGTTCTTCGTTAGTGGTACTAGTTGAATACATTTGTGATTTTCAAACGGTTGCTTGTCTATGAGCAACTATCACTAGTTCATGGTATGATAGTGAATGTCATTTTAATAAAAGGAATAATTTTGTCAATGTGTTTTGTAACGGTTGGTGGTACCACGCGAGCATTTTATCCTTTCACGATTATCTTGTCAACTCTAAATGAATGTGGTCTTAATTGAATGCAATCATGTTTGAAGTCTAGCGAAGTCAAGGTGGATGATCTTTACTATTATTGTTTGAAGCTTTTCTTTACTTTTAAGTGTTTTGCCTTTTTAAATTTACTTTAATTTAATTGTCAAAGTGTGATTCAAAGTGTTCCACCCTTGTTTTCCAAACCACTTTATTAGACAATTGATTCAAACCAATTCCCGTGAACGAACCTGGACTTACTTTGCAACTATATTGCATACGATCGGGTCCACTGCCCGATAGTGTGTAGTAGTGAGTTTCGAGGTACTTCTAGTTTTAAATTTTAAACTCGATTCAGCACATCAAGTTTTTGGCGCCGCTGCCGGGGAATGTGTGCCGTTTTAGTTGTTTATTTAGTGGTTTGATCCTTCCTCACGCGTGAGGAAGTTACTTGCTTTATAGTTTAGTTTTTCTTTCTAGGAGCTGCACTACAAGGAACACCTTCAAGGTCAAATCAAGATTTCACCATCTTCCGATTCATTGAAGATTCACGTGCACCCACTTAGATCGTATCTATTTTATTGTTCCGCAATTTCTATTTCTCAAACGATTGGTACATCATGTTCTTCCTTTATTTTGATTGTTATTTCAATTTAATCATGAGTGGCTAATCTTTTAATCATCCACCTTGATGAAACTAGACGAATGATGTGATTGCTATATGCTTTAATTCAAAGAGTTGATTTCAATTATCGTTGTGTCGAGATCTTGATGATTTAATTCCTTAATATATATTATTATGATATTGGTGGCATGTGTGTTCTTCGTTAGTGGTACTAGTTGAATACATTTGTGATTTTCAAACGGTTGCTTGTCTATGAGCAACTATCACTAGTTCATGGTATGATAGTGAATGTCATTTTAATAAAAGGAATAATTTTGTCAATGTGTTTTGTAACGGTTGGTGGTACCACGCGAGCATTTTATCCTTTCACGATTATCTTGTCAACTCTAAATGAATGTGGTCTTAATTGAATGCAATCATGTTTGAAGTCTAGCGAAGTCAAGGTGGATGATCTTTACTATTATTGTTTGAAGCTTTTCTTTACTTTTAAGTGTTTTGCCTTTTTAAATTTACTTTAATTTAATTGTCAAAGTGTGATTCAAAGTGTTCCACCTTGTTTTCCAAACCACTTTATTAGACAATTGATTCAAACCAATTCCCGTGAACGAACCTGGACTTACTTTGCAACTATATTGCATACGATCGGGTCCACTGCCCGATAGTGTGTAGTAGTGAGTTTCGAGGTACTTCTAGTTTTAAATTTTAAACTCGATTCAGCACATCAAGTTTTTGGCGCCGCTGCCGGGGAATGTGTGCCGTTTTAGTTGTTTATTTAGTGGTTTGATCCTTCCTCACGCGTGAGGAAGTTACTTGCTTTATAGTTTAGTTTTTCTTTTCTTTTCTTATCACAGGTGCAGTTGACGTGTTTGGTTAGTTGTGTTTTGCAGGTCTACTTCTTAGTTGATGAACTTGCGGTCTTCGGGTTTACCGCTAAATAGTCCTTTGAGAACACCAACAAGACGTAGGTTTAACTTCACAACACCTACACCATTCTCACCTATTGCTAGACCCACTCCTGATTCGGACGAGGAAGGGTTCTATTTGGACGAATTTTTCAATTTAGAAGTTAAGTTAGAAGAGGAAATGGGAGACGAAGAAAGGGATCCGAATGATATACGTTATGGTGAGAGGGTCCGTACTATTCCTACCAACCGTGGTAGTCCTATAAGACCTCCGGCCATTGCTCATGATTTCAATCTGAAAGGTAATCATCTTAAAAGTATTGAGGAGCAACAGTTTGACGGTAAAAGGAAATGGGATCCATACCAACACTTGGAAAGGTTTGAAAAGTTGGCACGGTTATATCAATATGGGCAAAACCAAATGAATGCCGTTAAACTTGAAACATTTCCCATGTCCATTACCGGTGATGCTTTAGATTGGTTTAATGATCTTCCGGAAAATTCCATAACAACTTGGGACCAACTCAAGCAAGCTTTCATTGGTGAGTTTTATTCACTTAGAACTCAAAGGAAGTTGGAGAATTTGATTAG
The DNA here is from genome assembly GCA_034093135.1 of Erigeron breviscapus. NCBI lineage: Eukaryota > Viridiplantae > Streptophyta > Magnoliopsida > Asterales > Asteraceae > Erigeron > Erigeron breviscapus. Next base: position 62,100,139 of record CM067175.1, on the reverse strand, counting down.
GTCCTTTGACCAAGATGAAGATGAAGATGTGGTGGATGCATGGATCCGTTTTATGGAGATGTTAAGAAATTGTCCGGGCCATAACATGACTAAGGAGCAATATGTTGAGCTTTTCTTTGATGGCCTAGATAAGAAGTCCAAGCGTGAGTTAGGATATGCTTTCGGGGGTGGTTTCAACAAGATCACACCCAATGAAGGTTTTGAAATTTTGGAATCCATGGCAAAGGACAATGCGAATATGGATGATGATAGATTCTTGAAGAATGAGAGAAGATTAAAGAAAGGTACTAGCCAAGGTAGGGTTGCAAAGGTTGAAGCTAGTCATGATTCTGGGATGATTGGAGAGATTAGAGCGCTATCTGAGCGCATGGAAAAAGGATTTGCTATGCAAGAGAATCGGTTTGGAGCAATTGAAAGGGATGTAAAGGTAGTAGCCGATGGATGTGATCATTGTGGTGATATGCATTATTCTGATGAGTGTCCCAATCGGGGACCCGAAGATGTGAGTTACGTCCAGAATCAACAACAAGGGAGCTACCAGCGCAATACCGGTTTCCAGAACCGTTCTTCAGGTAATCCTTCTTATAACTCTTCTTTTCCTACTAATAATTCTCGTTTTTCAGGAAATAGGTGGCAAAGGGATAACTTTCAGAGTCAACCACAACAACAAACTCAACAAGGCCAAGGATCAGGTTCTTCTTCCTCTAATACCGATCCAAATGCCGAGTTGAGGGAGATGATGAAACAGTTGGTGAGTAATCAGGCTGAAACTAACACTAGCATTCAAATGATTCGGGATGACACTAAGGCATTGAATGAGAGGTTGGATAGGATAGATGGCAAGGTAGAGATAAATATGAAGAATCAATGTGTTAACTTTAAGGATCTTGAGAGTAGGATGGCTGCCCTTTCTAGACCTCCAGGTACTTTACCTAGCAATGCTCAACAGAATCCTAAGCCTCAGTTTAGCATGGGGCCAAATCAGGGACAGAATTCGGGGCCGAAGTACACTCCACCTCGAGCCCGTAATGAGGAAGCCAAGGCCATCACCACTCGTACAGGTAAATCATATGACCCTCCTACTATACCTGATGTTGTTGTTTCAGATGTGCAGGATTCAGGTAATGATGATGAGGTTGATGAGGAGATTGAGATGGAGGAGAATCCGACCGTGAAGACTCCAGTCACACCTCCAAAACCAGTTGTGGAACCCGAGGTTAAAGCTTATAAACCAAAAGTTCCATTTCCACAACGGTTCAGGAAGGCAAAGCTAAAGGAACAATATAACAAGTTTGTTCAAATGATTTCAAATGTTCATATTAATGTGCCTTTAGTTGATTTGATACAGGGGATGCCTCATTATGCCAAGTTCATTAAGGAACTTGTGACGGACAAAGGAAAGATGGAGGAGGCCAAAGCTACTTTTCTCAATGCCGAGTGTTCTGCTATCTTGCAGAACCGCATTCCGCCTAAGCTTGAAGATCCAGGGAGTTTCCTTATTACTTGCTCTATTAGAACCATTATTTGTAAGGCTTTAGCTGATTT